>JBBDGP010002483.1:492500-1016353 GCA_037952835.1 Lithobates septentrionalis
TCTGCTCCGCTGCCAGGGACACCAGATGTAAAGGAGGGCTCCGCTGCTGGGGACACCAGATGTAAGGAGGGGCTCTGCTGTCAGGGACACAGATCTGTAACGAGGGCCTCTGCTTCTAGGGGTACCTGATGTAAAGACGGACTCTGCTGGGGGGCACCTAATGTAAGGACAGACTCTGCTGGGGGCACCTGATGCAAGGACGGACTCTGCTGGGGGCACCTGGTGGCAGGGGACGTGGCAGGTGACACACTCAGGGGTCCCACTGATTCTGCATTATGGTGAGTTGAATGATTTCATTCTATATTACAATGTAATAGAAATAATGCGCTTCAACCATCCTGACACCATAACAACCATGATGCCGGGATGATTGAAGCGCTAACACCAGGTGTTTGGAGTATCTTTAGCTGCTGATTGTTAAACTCTGGAATACACATTTCTATTGTGGTGTAGGATCTGGGGCTGCTGTCCCTCCATCCCTCTCCCCCCCCCTTCCCGCTACATCCCTCATTCATCTCACTCTAACCACACCCCCTTTGAGACATGCCCATTTAAGCCACACCCACTATCCGAGTTAACGAGTAAGTGACTCCGCCTACAGCCAAAAAAGCGCCCCTACAATTTTTTTTACAATGTTGGCAACTATGAAGGGCAGAGCACACAGAGCAGAGCACAGCACACAACACAGAGCCCACAGCGCAGAGCACAGTCCAGTCCTCCGATCCACCCTCCTGAGAGGTGGCTTCCTACGTGGAGATCCGCACCATGGAGGAGCCATTACCCAGAGCGCCCTCTACAGTCCATCTACCGCACACAGCGCAGAGCACTCAGCGCAAAGCACACAGCACAGAGCACGCAGAGCGCTCAGCGCAAAGCACACAGCGCAGAGCACTCAGCACAGAGCACACAGAGCTGAGCACTCAGTGCAAAGCACACAGCGCTGAGCACTCAGCGCAGAGCACACAGAGCTGAGCACTCAGCGCAGAGCACACAGAGCAGAGCACTAAGCGCAAAGCACAGCGCAGAGCACACAGAGTAGAGCACTCATCGCAGAGCACACAGCGCAGAGCACACAGAGCAGAGCACACAGAGCAGAGCACACAGAGCAGAGCACTCAGCGCAGAGCACACAGAGCAGAGCACTCAGCGCAAAGCACACAGCGCATAGCACACAGAGCAGAGCACTCAGCGCAAAGCACACAGCGCAGAGCACTCAGTGCAAAGCACTCAGCGCAGAGCACTCAGCGCAAAGCACACAGCGCAGAGCACACAGAGCAGAGCACTCAGCGCAAAGCACACAGCGCAGATCACACAGAGCAGAGCACTCAGTGCAAAGCACTCAGCACAGAGCAGAGCACTCAGCGCAGAGAACACAGCGCAGAGCACACAGCGCAAAGCACACAGCGCATAGCACACAGCGCATAGCACACAGCGCATAGCACACAGAGCAGAGCACTCAGCGCAAAGCACACAACGCAGAGCACACAGAGCAGAGCACACAGAGCATAGCACTCAGTGCAGAGCACTCAGCGCAGAGCACACAGCGCAGAGCAGAGCACTCAGTGCAAAGCACTCAGCACAGAGCAGAGCACTCAGCACAGAGCAGAGCACACAGCGCAGAGCACACAGCGCAGAGCACAGAGCACACAGCACAGAGCATAGAACTTAGTGCAAAGCACACAGCACAGAGCACACAGAGCACACAGCACAGAGCAATGCAATGCTCTCTGTATATTCAGTGCCGGGCCATGCATATGTACAAAATGCTCTCTGTATATTCAGTACACAGCAAGGAGCCAGAAAATCAAACCAATGTTTTTAAAAGAAAAACTTCCTGGTTTTTCCTGCCCTGGTGACATTCTTCTAGTGTATGGCCAGAGACCCCCTGACAGACATTTACGTTACGGAACGTTATGGGTTTGTGGATGCAGCTATCAAGATTTTTAGCCGGCGATATTCTTTTGAATAAAAGCAACCCGAGTGCCTGAATAGCCACAGGATCTCTTTTAGAAGCAGTGGGAGGGGTCGTTCTCTAGGTCAGTGGTCTCCAAACTGTTGCCCTTTCCCGGGGCACTATTCCTCCCATTGGACATCAAAGATGGGCCACTATTTCTTCCACTGATACCAATTATGGGGTACTGTTCCTCCCACTGATACCAACAATCAGGCACTGTGCTTCCCACTAACACTAAAGATAGGGCACTATTCCTTCCACTGACACCATTTTCACGTCACGCGTAGGGACGGGATAGGCTGGATACACTGAGGGAAGGTTACGAGCTCGCCGCTCGTCGGATACAAACATTGTATTACTCAATTGTTCATGTGAGTACCTACTTCTTTGCCTAATAAACAACAAGTTATCTAAAAGCGGAATTACACTATTGGGTTCTTTTCTACTCTGCTCCATTTTTCAAAAAAACACCTTCCTGCATCACATCTGAGGGAGCCTTTACCCCAGGACAGTGAGGAATGCGCAGGAGCCCCTAGGTGGAAAAGACAAAGAAACCTGTTTGGTCATATGCTGTTGCCCCATTACTTTAAGGTAAGGGGCCACTACCTACTGTAGTGTTTGCACACGAAGCTGCATGAGATTTGAATCACCAGGCACTCCAACTGCCACATGCGCATGTCAGCACTTTATTGTCACAGTTTTTTATCATGAATAAGGACGTTTTTTTCTGTGTGAAATTTCTTTTTTATGCATCTTAATTTTTGGGACATTCACTCATATTTTATGATCATATATTTTGGAGGTCTTTGGTCCTTCTTTGCACAGTTGCACTTTATATGAATTTAACACCGCAAGCCATTGTGTGGTGTAGCCATTTATATTTTGCACAGTGTTTTTCACATTGCACATTGTCACTTTCGGATTGTCAATTATTTAGTACAATGATGTTGCACTTTATTTAAAATTGTTTTTTGTCACTTATGTTGAACTAGGTACTGCTATGGTGGTTTATGGTGAACCAGTTACTGTTTTGGTGATCTAATTATAACACACATGTTATTTTTTCACATTCTTTAGTTCAAGTGAGACACACTACTTGTAGGAATACCCCACTGGTTTTTCAGATTTTTTATTTATTTATATACACTGTAGTGTTACATAATATGACCTACTTTTAAACCATCAGAGTTTTTACATACAGGATTAGCGCTGCACCATCTACCCATATATATTATCAATTAAGGTCAGGTGTTTACCCGAATAGCTGCAAGTAGCTGTTCCACCCCTAGCCATCTCCATATCTGATAGCGCAGGAATATCCTTGCTTAACAAAGGTTCTGAGGCTAATTGAATGCAGGTAAGGCACTAAGTGAGTTTAATTACCACCTTAATCAGCTACAGAACCTGTGTAATTATTATGTGTTTGAGTTTAAAGCGATGAGGTGGCAACCCTTATCAGGTGCCTCTATCAGAGTATCCCCATACAGCAGGTGCTTTCATCAGAGTGCCCCCATACATCAGGTGCCCCCATCAGAGTTTCCCCATACATCAGGTTCCCATCAGAGTGCCCCCATACATCAGGTGCCCCCATCAGAGTGCCCCCATACATCAGGTTCCCATCAGAGTGCCCCCATACATCAGGTGCCCCATCAGAGTGCCCCCATACATCAGGTTCCCATCAGAGTGCCCCCATACATCAGGTGCCCCCATCAGAGTGTCCCCATACATCAGGTGCCCCCATCAGAGTGCCCCCATACATCAGGTGCTCCCATCAGAGTGCCCCCATACATCAGGTGCCCCCATCAGAGTGTCCCCATACATCAGGTGCCCCCATCAGAGTGTCCCCATACATCAGGTTCCCATCAGAGTGCCCCCATACATCAGGTGCCCCCATCAGAGTGCCCCCATACATCAGGTTCCCATCAGAGTGCCCCCATACATCAGGTTCCCATCAGAGTGCCCCCATACATCAGGTGCCCCCATCAGAGTGTCCCCATACATCGGGTTCCCATCAGAGTGCCCCCATACATCAGGTGCCCCCATCAGAGTGTCCTCATACATAAGGTTAATAGCAGAGTGCTCCCATACATCAGGTGTTCCCATCAGAGTGCCCCCTTACGTAATATGTCCCCATCGGAGTGCCTCTTTACATAATATCAGGAATATGAAATGTTGGGTCTACAGTACATATTCTTTAATTATATTTCTTAATGTAATAAAATGTAAGTATTGAAAAAATGGCATTCAAAAAAAGGAACTCTATGGCTTGGAAAGGTGTAGTCCCCTGTCCTATATGGCAGCGCCTTATCATACGTTCAGTAAGGGTTATATATGTTCCAGATGTGTTCTGCTAAGGCAAGTTTGTGTATTCAGTTTTGGAGAACATGATGTTGGCGGTTGCTTGCTGACTCTGGATTTCTGGGGTTAATCGTGTCGTTGAGCCCTCCTAATGAGTCCAATGTGTGGAGGAAGAAATATGTGATGGATTGTTATGTTTTCAGATACCTGAATCCATTGTGTATTTGGAGAAGGTGCCCCCATCAGAGTATCCCTGGCACTCCGGCAAGAACTGCATTGTTTTTCTTAACCAGTTCCAGAGCTGCAGTATAGAGTTACATGGAGCACCCTTCATTGTAGATGGGGGGGGGGGGGACGGGGACGTCTGATGTACTTTAGGCTCAAGTCATACGGGTTTATAGGCTGTGTAGGCGTCATCAATGTTCCTAATGCATCTAAGCGTGTTGCAAAGTTTCTAAAATTATTCGCCTTTTTTTCTGCATTCAAGAAGAAGCCAAAATAAACGATCCATAGATCCAGAAATATTGACAACTGAATTTTATGTGCATATTTCAACCTGACTCTGGCCCCGCCTCCCTACAAGATTCCTGATTGATCACTCAGACCAACTGCAGCTCCAGCTTGACTTTTACAGAAGTCAAGATTTGCATATTAATTATACTACCCATAGCTCTCTTCTTATTGTTTTGAAATGCGGATTTAAAGTAACGTAACCTCTACTTACGTTGTTTTTTTCATCGTATGCTTAGTTTGGATTGCCCAGGTTGGCAACAGGTTCACTTTAAATGTACTGTGTATTGAGGATACATAACCAAAAGTGACAGCACAACTGTATAAAATATAGAAGTTTATCAATAGATGTAAAGCCAAAACTTTTATTTTTGTAGGTTTTGGTTACAGTAGGGAAGGGCCCATTTACATCTACAGTATGCGTGTCTGGAGAGGTGCGTTTTCTCTTTTTTTGTAGCCTTGGGCAAGTTTGTTTCCATGCATCAGTGTATGTTTACTTTGTGCATTGACATGCATTTTAATGCATTTTTAAAATTATAATTGGGAGTGGATAGAGATGACGGCAGCTGTTGTCAATGCACTAAACACAAGACCTGCTTGCCTCCGGGACTTCTTCAGAGCCTCTCCCATCCTCTGGAGCTCCCTACCTACTGTATCTATCTGTCCGGTTATCTCCTACTCCGTTCACCTTTTAGGTGATGCCTGAAAAATCATCCCTTCACTGAAGGCTTCCCACCTGCACCTAACAACTGAACTTCTAATTCTTCCATCAGCTCATCCCTCACAGTTATTACCTTTTGTACCACTTGCCCCTCCCTATTAGTTTGTAAGTTATCAGCCCTCCTAACCCTCTTGAATTGTGTTGTACCTGTACTGTCTCTCTTTATATTTTAAAGTACTGTGAAAACTGTTGGTGCTATATAAATCCTGTATGAAAATAATTAGGGGTGCACCCAAAAGGAAAAATTTAGGATGCACTTGGCCGAAACCGAAAATGACAATTAAAAAAAATATATATATATACAGTAGTACCTTGAATTACCAGCATAATTCGTTCCAGAAGCATGCTTGTAATCCAAAGCACTTGTATACCAAAGTGAGTTTCCCCATAGGAATCAATGGAAACTCAGATAATTCATTCCACAGTGACTGCTGGTGTATGCAGTACTGTATGTGGCCAGAGGTGCGGGGGGCAGCGTCTCTGAGCATCATCGGCGCTCCCGCACTTCTGGCCACATGCGGTACTGCACACCTCAGCGGCTTGAATCCTGCTTGTCTTGCGAGACCACGCTTGCAAATCGAGTCAGTATTTTGAAAAAAAAAAAAAAAAAAATAGCTTGTATTGCGAAACGCTCGTAAATCGCGTTATTGTATTTTTATATATAATTGTATTATATTCTACTTTTTACATAATATCATGAATTTAAATTAATATGAATTTACTGTCGGCCATTATCTGCAGCTTTAGCACAAGAAAAACGCATCCCTTTAAATTCTAAGTATGTCTTTACACTGGTCCGTTGCGCTTCCATTATGGCGTTAAAAATCTTGCTTGCTGCATTTTTGGTTGTTAAACCACTTAAAGACCAGCCTCATTTTGGAATTTAGGTGTTTACATGTTTAAAACATTTTTCTTTGCTAGAAAATAACTTAGAACCCGCAAACATTATATATTGTTTTTTTTTCTAACGCACTAGAAAATAAAATGGCGGTCATTGCAATACTTTTTTTCACACCGTATTTGCGCAGCGGTCTTACAAGCACGCTTTTTTTTGAAAAAATTCCCTTTTTTGAATAAAAAAATAAGACAGCAGTAAAGTAAGCCCAATTTTTTTATACTGTGAAAGATAATGTTACGCCGAGTAAATTGATACCCAACATGTCACACTTCAAAATTACGCCCGCTCGTGGAATGGCGTCAAACTTTTACCCTCAAAAATCTCCATAGGCGACGTTTAAAAAATTCTACAGGTTGCATGTTTTGCATTACAGAGGAGGTCTAGGGCTTGAATTATTGCTCTCGCTCTAAAGATTGCGGCGATACATCACATGTGTGGTTTGACCACCGTTTTCATATGCGGACGCTACTCATGTATGTGTTCGCTTTTGCGCGCGAGCTCGTCGGGACGGGGCGTTTTTTTAAAAAATATATATATATTTTTCTTATTTATTTTACTTGATTTTTTTTCTTTTTACACTGTTTAAAAAAAATGTGTCACTTTTATTCCTATTACAAGGAATGTAAACATCCCTTGTCAGCATGACAGGACCTCTTAAATATGAGATCTGGGGTCAAAAAGACCTCACATGTCATATTTGAACTTAAATCCAATAAAAAAAAAAAGTCATTTTAAAAAATGTGCCTTTAAGACGTATGGGCGGAAGTGACTTTTTGACGTCACTTCCGCCCTGCAGTGTCATGGAGATGGGTGGGCGCCATTTTCCCCTCACTCGTCTCCATGTACAGCTAGGGAAAGGATGCGATCGCCTCCGCTGCTGCCGACGGCTCCGGTAAGCGGCAGAGGGTACCAGATCGCGGCGACAGGGGGGGGCCTCCTCTCTTGCCACCGATAAAAGTGATCTTGCGGCGAATCCGCCGCAGAGACCACTTTTATCTTGTACCCGACCGAAAATGTGGATACCGGGGTTATGGCAGCTAGCTGCTGCCATAACAACGATATCCGCCCCCAAAGTAGGGACATATGTGTACATGCGGCGATTGGCAAGTGGTTAAAAAAAAGGCACAAAAACGCACCTCCTGGCTGAAATGCATTGAAAACGCAGCAAGAACGCATCAATAATGCACCCATGTTACGTTTTTGATGTGGTTTTTGAGTCACGTGACCTATGAAAAACACATAAGCACAGTAAAATCGTGGTAAAATCACGTGCGTTTTCGGCGCTTTGTTGGCACCTTTTTCTCTAATTGGCAAACTGACGAAAACACCATTTTCAGCCATTATGTTTCGGTCGCCGAGCCTTCTTCATAACTTCCAATAAGCTTGGATGGGGCCTTGCCTAACGAGTCTCTGCTGTTGCAGCACAGCTCCTTTTTAAAGTGGTTGTAAATTTCAGACATGAAATATGTACAAAGCATATCCCTCTATAGTGTGTACTTGTCTCAGTCCAGAGCACTAAGTGTCATTTCTGTCTGCTGCCTCGCCTTTTTTTGCTATCTGCATGAATCATTTCTGACAGGTTTTCCTGACACCAAGAAAGAAAAAAGTGACGGAAGGGATCTCCAGCACACAGCCTGCGATTAACAGCCTCAGCTCTGTTCCTGTGTAGAGAGGGGGTGTGTCCCTTCCCTCCAATTAGCTCTTGGAGCTCTCCTCACTGAGTTCTCCGGAAGCTCAGACAAGCTTTATAAATTCTGGACGTATGTAGAGAAGAGAAGACTGCAGATAAACAGGTACAACCTATGTAGGAGGATTTGTTTCACCTCTGTGTATCACCTGAGGCCAGTCACTTCACTGGGTATATGAAATGATTTACAACCACTTTAAATCTGTCAGGAATTACAGTGAAGGTGTGGCCAGTGCCAGAGATTTTGGGCCAAAGGATCTAAATATTAAAATGAGGCTACCACCTACAGGTAGAGGTAAGTAAGCACCTCGGGGAAGGAGTCTTGGGGTTCTAGGTTAGATTAATGCAACTGGTAGGCAGGGCCGTCTTTACCCACTTAAGCCCCGGAGGATTTTACCCTCTTCCTGACCAGAGCACTTTTTGCGATTCGGCACTGCGTCAATTTAACTGACAATTGCGCGGTCGTGTGACATTACACCAAAACAAAATTGACGCCCTTTTTTTCCCACAAATAGAGCTTTCTTTTGGTGGTAGTTGATCGCCACTGCGGTTTTTATTTTTTGCGCTATAAACAAAAAAAGCGTCAATTTTGAAAAAAACGCAATCATTTTTACTTTTTGCTATAATAAATATCCCCCAAAAATATATAAAAAAAACCATATTTTTTCCATCAGTTTAGGCCGATATTTATTCTTCTACATATTTTTGGTATAAAAAAATAATAAGCGTATATTGATTGGTTTGCGCAAAAGTTATAGCCTCTACAAAATAGGGGATAGTTTTATGGCTTTTTTATTATTATTATTTTTTTACTAGTAATAGCGGCGATCTGCGATATTTATCAGGACTGCGACATTATGGCAGACACATCGGACACTTTTGACACATTTTTGGGACCATTGTCATTTTTACAGCAATCAGTGCCATAAAATTGCATTGATTACTGTAAAAATGTCACTGGCAGTGAAGGGGTTAACCACTAGGGGGCGGTGAAGGGGTTAAGTGTGTCCTAGTGTGTGTTCTAACTGAAGGGGGGAGGGGAATGTGCAGGGGAGATGACAGATCGCTGTTCATACTCCGTATGAACAGACGATCTGTCTGTTCTTCCCTCCGAGAACGGGAAACTGTGGCGTTGATTTACTAAAGGCAAATAGACTGTGCACTTTGCAGAGTGCAGTTGCCCTCTGCAAGTGCAATTGCTCCATAGCTTAGTAAATGAGGTAAGGCTTGACTTTGCAAAGAGTACCCAATCCTGTGCAAGGAAAATAAAAAAAAACAGCATTTTTGCTTGCACATGATTGGATGATGGAAGTCAGCAGAGCTTCTGATCATTTACTAAGCTCTGGAGCAACTGCTCTTGCAGAGGGCAACTGCAACTTTGCAAAGTGCACAGTCTTTTTCCCTTTAGTAAATCAACCCCTGTGTGTTTACACCCACAGATCCCGGTTCTCCGTGTGACCTGAGCGATCGCGACCACCGGGGACTCGCATCGGTCCTGTGGGCGAGCAGGGGGCGCGCGCGAGCCTCCGGCGGAGCGCCCGCGCCTCCTAGTGGCCGTCTATGTTAACGACGTAACATGACGGCGATTCACTCAGGCGAGCCATGTTGCCGCAGTACAACTGCGACGGCTGGTCGGCAAGCGGTTAAGATTGGTTGGACCCCGGACAAACAATTTCTTGGGCCCACCCAAATTTACCTATCAAACTATTTGCAGGCAGCGTGGGCTCAAGGGGCAGCTGCTTTGGACCCCACAACAATGGCTGGGCCCTGGGGAAGCTGCCCCTTTTGCCCCCCTGTTAAAGATGGCCTGGTAAGGACCGTGGGCTGTTTTTTTGTAGCGTGAAATTGTTCTTTAATTTTAGTGTTGCATCGTTCCTGGCGTAGCCTGTACTTGGCGAGCACAAACCTTGGGGTGGTCTTGTAAAGCGGGATTCGGTGATCCAAGCTGGCAATCACGATGGGACTTTTCTGAGAATCCTCCGCTCGCTGGAATTCTGTAACGTTATTCCACTGTGGAAAGCAGCCTAGCGCTCGCTCCTGGGGGGGTGGATGGGGTGAGCTTCAATCGACTCCAGTGCAAACGCAGCAAGATTTTCAGACTCGTCCCTGGACTGCGCTCTCTGTCCTGTCATCATTCATTGTTCAGGGATGATGGACCGCTCCAGAGGAGGCAGAGCCTGGCTTAATCATTCATTTTAATTGGAATATATTTTCGGACCACAATAGCCAGAACATTCTATCTGACCAATGGAAAGATATATTTGGCTTACATAAAGAAACTGTTAAAGGGACACCATAGTTTTTTTTTTTTTTCATAGGGCCTCTCCATACTTCTGCAACATAAAAATACATCAATTTTCACATGATTTTCAATTTTTTTTTTTCCTTTAACCACTTGATGACCAGCCGCCGCAGTTTTACCGTGGCAGAATGAAACGGCTGGGCGAAACGCTATCCTAGGGGCGCACACCCGCTGCTCTCCCCCGGAGCCTATGTGAGCGGCCGGCGGTCACGATCACCGCCTAGCTTCCACGATCGCTGCTGGCACACCGAGAACCGGGATCTGTGTGTGTAAACACACAGTTTTCGGTTCTCAGAGGGGAGAAGAGACTGATCATCTGTTCATACAGAGTATGAACAGCGATCTGTCATCTTCCCTACACAGTCCCCCTCCCCCCCCTTCAGTTAGAACACACACCAGGGAACACAATTAACCCCATTGATCGATTTGTGCCCATTAACTTGCCGAAAAACGAACAAAGTGTCTATACGAACGATTTTTTCGGCCGATTTTTCGTATAGTGTATGGCCAGCATTAGTATGAAAAACGATCGCTCTCCTCACCCAGTCAGTCCCCTCCCCCCACAGTTAGAATCACTCCCTAGGGAACACAGATAACCCTTTAATTGCCCCCTAGTGTTAACCCCTTCCCTGTGACCTTTTTAAAGTAATCAGTGCATTTTTATAGCACCGATCACTGTATAAATGCCAATGGTCCCAAAAATGTATCAAAAGTTTCTGATGTGTCTGCCGTACTGTCGCTGTCCCGTTAAAAATTGCAAATCGCCACCATTACTAGTTAATAAATAAATAATAAAAATGACATAAATCTATCCCCTATTTTGTAGACGCTATGACTTTTGCGCAAAAAAAAATCAATATGCTTATTGCGAATTTTTTTTTTTACCAAAAATATGTAGAAGAATACATATCGGCCTAAATTAAGGAAAAATATTGTTTTTTTTTTTATATATTTTTGGGGATATTTATTATAGCAAAAAGTAAAAAATATTGCGTATTTTTTAAAATTGTGACTCTTTTTTTGTATATAGTGCAAAAAATAAAAACAGCAGAGGTGATCAAATACCACCAAAAGAAAGCTCTATTTGTGGGGAAAAAAAGGACGTCAATTTTGTTTGGGTGCAACGTCGCACGACTGCGCAATTGTCAGTTAAAGCAACACAGTGCCAAATCGCAAAAAGTGCTCTGTTCAGGAAGGGGGTAAAATCTTCCGGGGCTGAAGCGGTTAAAACACACTGCATAAAATAAATACCCAAAGATGTAGCTTAATGAACTCATGAAAATATCTGTCTGTATTTTTAATGCGCAACCCCGTGAATAGGCTTCGAGGTCACTGGCTGTCATCAGACCTTGCTGCTGCGTAGACCGGCACTGACATGCCCAGACACAACATGGAGCCAGCCTGTTGTGGTGAATCAAGGTCCCATAACAGCAGGCAACGCTAAAGAAAGTTTAAAGCCATGGAACTTTGCAAATTTCACACCGCATTTACCTTTACATAGCTCCCAACTGTCCCTGATTTGGAGAAATGTCCCTCATTTTGGTCTAATCTGTTTAGATGTATATAAAAAGCACTTTTTTTTAATCAAAAAGTGTTTCTCAGCGCTAAACCTTTCATCTGATTTCTAAATTGCTGCATTTGTAAATTCCAAAAGCCAATATAAGAGCCCTTTCACACTGAGCCACGGGGAGCATTAGCGGTAAAGCGCCGCTAGTTTTAGCGACGCTTTACCATTGTTTTATTGGCGCTAGCGGGGCACTTCTAACCCCCGCTAGCAGCCAAAGAAATGGGCCCCTCGAAGCGCGTTGGCAGTACTGCCCATTCATTTCAATGGGCAGGGGCAGCTTAGGAGCGGTGCTCCTCCACCACCCCCCCAAAGATGCTGCTTGCAGGACTTTTTTTTAACATCCTGCCAGCACAGCGCCCCAGTGTGATAGCAGCACTGAAGGCTGCAGGGGAGGCATTTTTCAGGCGCTATTTTTAGCCCTTTAGCGGCTGAAAAACGCCTCCAGTGTGAAACGGGTCTAAAGGAATAGTAGTGGTGTGTAAAAAAAAAAAAAAAAAGCACTTGTAGGTTTACCCATCTTGTGTTTTTTTTTTTTGTACATTTCTCCTTTAAGGGGGTGTGGCAGAGGGTGTGTCCTATTCCTGCATACTTTTGCTGATAGGTGTCCCTCATTCCCACCTCAAAGAGTTGGGAGGTATGCCTTTACTTTAAGCTCGACACCTAAAGGACTAGTCCACCTTTTAAATAAAAATAAAAATGCTCCAATGTTGAAAGAAAAAAAAAAAAAAAGAATACTGTTCATTGATTAATATGCATATGAGTCTACAAGGTATTGCGACTGCAGTCAACGGGTCATGGGTGCAATGCACAGGCTCCTACACCTTCAGCCCCAGGTCTGTATAGAGGTACAGACCTACTGTATCATTATAAGGGTAATCAATGGATACAAGTGTTGCGACGTCACTACCCTTGTGCTCCATTGAAATCTAAGGGCTCATGCACGCTGCATCTCAGGCTTTTGAGCTTTTTGTAGCTCTAATTTTTTTTTTTTCCTGCCTGGAAACTCCCCTCCATGTTAGCCAGTGGGGTGGATTTACTAAAGGCAAATAGACTGTGTACTTTGCAAAGTGCAGTTGCTCTCTGAAGGAGCAGTTGCTCTAGATCTTAGTAAATGAGCAGAAGCTCCGCTGCCTTCCATCATCCAATCATGTGCAAGCAAAAATGCTTTTTTTTTTTTTTTTTTTTTCCCCCCTTGCATGCGATTGGGTATTTTTTGAAAAGTGAAGCTTTACCTCATTTACTAAGCTGTGGAGCAACTGCACTTGCAGAGGGCAACTTTGCAAAGTGCACCGTCTATTTGCCTTTAGTAAATCAATCCCAATGTGTCCATGCACACTATGGCTTCTTCAGGAGTTTACAGGCATAGACGCACCCCCCTCCTACTCGCGTTTTTGAGAGGAGCTTTAGAGCAGAAAAGATGCCCAAGTGCCCAAAAACGCACGAAAGAACATGAAAAAGCTAAAAGATGCTTGAAGAGACACACAATAGAAAAAAAAAATAAAAAAAAAAAAAAAGGAAAAAAAAAAAAACCAAACAAAAAATGAGCTGAGGGGAAGGTTTGTGAAAAAAAAAAAAACCCCACATAGCCCAGGTTCACACTTTACATCTGATTTGCACTGTGGTGCCAATCGCATGCCATGTCTGTGCAATGCGAGTTCAGCCATACACAGTTGTATGGCTGAGCTGGCATTGGATTCGCAGGATAATAGTGCAGGGACTCTTTCCCCCCCGTACTAGAATCAGATCGCATGGGTGTTCTCACCCATGCGATCGGATTCAGGTGCGAGTTCACAGTTCGCGCTGCGATCTGTAAACCGATCTGCGGGTGTCATTAACATTGTATTGACACCCGCAGCGGTTCGCAGAGGGCAGTGTGAAATGCCTGCGGGAGAGATGCGATGCGGGAACCGGCGCTGGAATCATGCATCGCATGTGTGAACCTAGACTCGCGCTCAAAAAAGCTCAATAAAAATGTGCAAAAGAGCCCAAAAAAGTACAAGCTTCTTCAAGCTGAAATAAAAGCACAAATGCCTGTGTAAGCAACTTTATTTATTTATTTTATTTAGCTGCAGTGTGCACGAGCCCTTACAGGCAGAAAAAAAAAAAAAAAATCACCAAACTCACATTTTTGGGAGGAGCTTTTTGAGCAGAAAAGACACCTAAATGCCCAAAAACGCACCAAAAAAAAAAAAAAAAAAAAAAAAGGCTAAAATGAGCTGAGGGAAGGGTTTATGAAGAAAAACATTTATGCTCAAAAAAAGCTTGAAGAAGCGCAATAAAAACCTCACAAACAAGCACAAGCTTCTTCAATCTTTTACAAAAGCTCAAGTGCCTGTAAAAGCATCCTTTTTTTTTCTTCTTAGCTATATAGTGTGCATGAGCCCATAGAGTCCCTCTGCCATGGTGCAAATAGGACCTGTGAATGATTGATGGGGCCGTGAGGGCATAGCCCTGCATCGTTTCAATTAGTGACAACGGGTGGGGGGGGCGAAGATCCCGGGTCCACTGTCAGGTGAACTGATCCTTTAACAGAGTACTTCCAGGGTGAAATTCCACTTTAAAGGCTAACATCCAACTTTATGATAATGTTTCGGGCTCATGCACACAGGACGTTGTAAAAACACGGCTAAACGCGAACGTTTTTATATTAGCGTTATTGCGTGTTTTCCCGCGTTTTTCATTAAAAACACTCTTTATAATGTAAAAACGCGGCTTGACGCATTTAGCCACTTTTTTTTTTTTTTTTTACTGCTCCTGGAAGCACAGGCTCTTGTTTTTTCCTACTGCCTGTAAACGCTTACGCCTCTGACAGTTTGTGTGCATGGACACATAGGCCAACAATGAGGGGCTTTTAGAGGCAGTTAAAAAAAAAAAAAAAGTCAACTGCCCCTAACAGCAGCTTTAAAAACGTCCTGTGTGCATGAGCCCGAAACATTATCATAAAGTTGGATGTTTGCCTTTAAAGTGGAATTTCACCCTAGAAATACACAGTTAAAAGGAGAAGTTCACCTTTGGGAACACGTTCCTGCAGCCCATTCCCCCCCCCCCCCCCCACCCTGTGACAGTGGGCCTGGGATCTTCGCACCGCACCCGTGGTCACTATTTGAAAAGATGCAGGGCTCTGCCCTCACGCCCGCATTAATCATTCACAGAGTTCTGTGAATGAATGAACTACAAGTACCGACAGCCTTTGAGTCTGATAACGTGTAGTTTTCAATGAACTATCAGGGCGCTGTTGAGCACTCTGGTAGTTCGTTGATTCTTCCTGTCGCTGTGCAACTGTCTGCCTGTATAAGGTGCAAGCAACACTGAGTCTGCAGGAGCCCTACATTGCACCAGCGATCTGCTTAACATGGGTGAAATGCGTTCCAGGCTCCTAAGGAAAAAAATAGTAAATGCACATTTTCTTTATCTGCATATGTGCATTTATTATCTATTAACACTAAACAGCCATTTACCACGTGTACCACGATAGATGCATAGTCATACTCAGTTTGTTCAGCAATCAGCCTTTGAAGCTGCCAGTTATTAAAAATTTGCCATGTTGATGTCCTAAAGCGGAAGTGGGCGCAAAAAATAAAAAATTGCGAGCTGGCAAGCGGTTTATGGCAGAAGAAACATGCAGAGTCTCTTCTGCAATTAAATACACTTCCTCGTCTGTCTGCAATCCTCCCTAGAATGTAAAACGAGGCTGCGTATTTACATTTCCAAAACAGTTCCATTACACGGGTCAACTACTCGTTTTGTTAAGGAGAACGTTTTTACGCACCCGATCATTCGATCGTCCAGAAAACGGTGCTCCACCACGGTCCAGCGGTGGACAGTTCCCGGTCTATGGAGCCTGCACTGGGCATAATGACCTCAGGAACAGTCCACTATTCCAGACCGCTGGAGTGCGGGGGTGCCGGATTGGTCTTGTGCTGGGAGGATTAGGTAAGTATATCTTTGCTCCTTTCTCCCCCCAGAACGAATGCAGTGCTGGCACAGCCCCACTGCATGGGGAAAAAAAAAATAAAAAATTTGCCCGAAGTTCTGCTTTAGTCCCTGTTCACACATATGTGATGCAGGAACCAGTGCGATTCCAGTGCGGGTTCCCGCATCGCATGTCACCTGCCGCATTTCACACTGAGATCTGCGAACCGCTGCGGGTGTCAATGCAAAGCTAATGACACCCCCAGATCGGTTCACAGTTTGCAGTGCGAACTGCCAAATGGTGCCAGGAATCAGATCGCATAGGTGTGAACATCCATGCAATCCAAAAAAAGGGGTCCTGCACCATTTTGGTGCGAATGCGATGAAAATTCAGCCATGCAATCTATGGCTGAATTCACAACGCACAGACATTGCATGCGATCTGCACAGTAGTGTGAACCCTGGTAAGCTGAAATATAAAAAAATATTTGTTGTTGGGTTTAGATATGCTTTAACAAGAAGGCTCTGTTAATTGATACTGTTTTGCAAACACAGGGTTTGGGAGATAGTGTGCCAAGTCAGGCAGTTTCCAGGGCTGCATTTGTCAGACTTCAGGTAACCTTGGACATTCAGATTGACTGTGCAGTGGCAGTTCCACGAGTGCTACCCTGGCCTTTGCAGTGGCGGTTGCCAGAGTTCATCCCCGGCCTTTGCAGTGGCGGTTCCCAGAGTTCTACCCCGGCATTTGCAGTGGCCGTTCCCATTGTTCTACCCCGGCCTTTGCAGTGGCCGTTCCCATTGTTCTACCCCGGCCTTTGCAGTGGCCGTTCCCATTGTTCTACCCCGGCCTTTGCAGTGGCCGTTCCCATTGTTCTACCCCGGCCTTTGCAGTGGCCGTTCCCAATGTTCTACCCCGGCCTTTGCAGTGGCAGTTCCACGAGTTCTATCCCGGCCTTTGCAGTGGCAGTTCCACGAGTTCTATCCCGGCCTTTGCAGTGGCAGTTCCACGAGTTCTATCCTGGCCTTTGCAGTGGCAGTTCCACGAGTTCTATCCTGGCCTTTGCAGTGGCAGTTACCCGCGTTCTATCCTAGCCTTTGCAGTAGAAGTTCCCAGAGTTCTACCCTGGCTTTTGCAGTGGCAATTCCCAGAGTTCTTCCCTGGCCTTTGCAATGGCAATTCCCAGAGTTCTATCCTGGCCTTTGCAGTGGCAGTTCCACGAGTTCTATCCTGGCCTTTGCAGTGGCAGTTCCACGAGTTCTATCCTGGCCTTTGCAGTGGCAGTTCCACGAGTTCTATCCTGGCCTTTGCAGTGGCAGTTACCCGCGTTCTACCCTAGCCTTTGCAGTAGAAGTTCCCAGAGTTCTACCCTGGCTTTTGCAGTGGCAATTCCCAGAGTTCTTCCCTGGCCTTTGCAGTGGCAATTCCCAGAGTTCTATCCTGGCCTTTGCAGTGGCAGTTCCCAGAGTTCTATCCTGGCCATTGCAGTGGCAGTTCCCAGAGTTCTATCCTGGCCATTGCAGTGGCAGTTCCACGAGTTCTATCCTGGCCTTTGCAGTGGCAATTCCCAGAGTTCTATCCTGGCCAATTCCTTTTACTTTTACGTAAACACAGAAATATAAATTCACTCTTTACACTTGGAAGAAAAAAAGTCACAGGACACGGGTTCCAGAAAAAAAAACATCATTTATACATGTATATACAAATACAATGAACGCAAGTTCTAAACATAAGTATCACCGAGGAAAACTTCCATTATAACCCGTTTGCTGCCACTAGTGACCCACACCACCGCAAAAGCCTAACAGAGCTCCTTCGCAGCAATAGGTCTAGTATAAAAACAATAAAATATACTTTAATATTTTTTTATTATAGAAAAATCCTCATTAAAACATGCTTTTATCATGAAATGGCATGGTTCATGACAGGCAGAACAGTCCAGAGAAGCTTGCCAGGTTAGCGGTGAAACGCATGTCACAGACACGTATGGGTTTAGTCAGTGGGGCCACGCGAACAGCCCCGACTGGTCCCGAAGAATCGACATTGACTCATCAACTCTTCGTCTGATTCCTGATTGTCTGTCGGGTTTTCCTGCCAAGATATAGACGGCCGTGCCAGAACGTTCCTCCGTGCAGAAAATTCAAACCTGAGCCAGATTAGTTTGATGCTTATTAAAGCCAAACTCCAACCAAAAGTTACTTTTAGATGGAGTAGGGAAGGGTTAGAAACTGTCAAGTTCTAAATGCTGTCTGACATTAAAGTGTATGTATAGCCAAAACATTATTTTTTTGGATGGAGTAGAGAAGGATTGGAACTCCTATCAGGTTATTTGTTGCTGTCTGTGTCCGGTCTTGGAGACTCAAAAGGAAATAAGTGGAAATTTCTGCAAAATGAGGGGAATTACCACTCCAAACAGTTGTCCTCATTGGAAGATTACCCCTCACCCTCTGGCTCTCGTGACGGAGCTAAAATCCTACATTTTAGATCGCTTTCTGTCTCCGTAACAATAGTCAGTAGGACAAATATTGGGTGAACCTCCGCAGTGGGGACACGGAAACAAAAACTTGAGGTGGGTCTAACCAACCCTTGTGGTGGGTTAGCATCATTGCATTAAAGTGATATTAAGCCTTCAGTTTATTATCTACCAGCAGCTGATTGAATCACTTAGGCCCCTTTCCCTATCCATCTGGCAGATCAGATGTGATGACAGCCGCATTTAAGACGGGCAGTCCGTTTACATTCGACCACCCATAGAGGAAAGCAGGCTGTGCGCAGCGCGGACACAGACCTGTCACCTGCCGGATCAGCAGGCAGATTCCCCTCCCCCGCTGTGCAGGTGGATCCACTGGCAGAGTCCGCCCATGTTAAAGAGCCCTTACTGAGTATGCAGGTTCTTTCTTTTAATCTTTGCTGATGTTCCAGTTTAAAGCTGAACTCCAGGAATTCAGCTACTTTTTAAACTCTGCTGGCATACCATGAGTTAAGTCCAACAAGGTGCTTGCTGTCCTATAGACTTATCTCTATTATTTACATCTGACTGGTATACTGTGCTCCAGGAAGATAACTTCCAGTGCCCCAACACTGCTCACTGTGGTCTCAGCTCCATTGCTAGAACTGCTATGCTCATCCTTCCCTTTGTCCATTCACAGAAGCCTTTGTATTATATAAACTCATTCCACAAAAAACAAAGGCTTCTGTGAATGGGCAGCAGATGGGAGGGGGTGGGCATAGCTGCTCTGTGTGCTTCTCTCCTCTCACAGCCAAAGTGTATCCCTCAGGGAGTGCAATAAACCTGTCTATAAGGCTCCAAGTGCAACTTTGATACGACTTTACACTCACTGGCACCTTTTCAAAGTCACTTTGACTGCAAGTCGTATAGATCCAACGGGGTTGCATTGAAAACAATAGGCTTTTGGCTTTATGTGTCCAAAGTCGCCTGACAAGTTGCACAAGTGTGAACGGAGCCTAGGTAATAGAGAAGTCCCAGAGGTGGCAAGCACCTAATTGAACATAACTCATAGTGTACCTGCACTTTTTGCAAAGTTGTCGAGTTCCTGGAATTCAGTTTTAAGCTGGTGTCACGTCCACTTCCCCAGGTTTCCAGTTTCAGGGTAGATCCTTTCTCTTGCAGTGTGCTATGGAGCCACCCTTGCATGCAGGGACTAGAACTGTGTCTCCCTACACCGTGTGCATCAACCGAAACACACAGCCCCATAGCCTAGGGATGGTTAGGCACTCCCCTGCTCCTCTCCCTCTGTTCTCCAAACAGACTGACTGGAGACTGCGCCATCCACAGTCAACTCTTTCCTTTGAAAACCAGAAGTTTAGGGAAGCAGTACTCAGAAAACAGAGGTTATTAGCATTGAAAGTTGGAGCCTGCAAGTGCGGAGGTAGGAATTAAAAAAAAAAGTTTACTGGGGAATGTTTATTTTATTGTGCTCAATGTGCCAAGCTATAAAAACGGAGAGGGTTTAATACTACTTTATCGTAGGTTGTGTTAAGGCAATTCATTCAACTAAATAGACTGCCAACGTACAAAAAAGAAAACAGTGCATGTACCTTATCTGGTAGCCCACTGCAACGCACGTTAGTGCAACGCACATCTGCCAGCAAGGTGCACTGGCGTGCCATTCAGAATGAATCACAACACGTTGCTGCGATAGTGTGAATGGACTAGAATTCTTCTCCTGTTCTCATGTCACATCGATAAATAGTAAGAAGAAATTTCACTTATATGGACACAGACAGCAATAAAAACACAGGAGATTCTATCACCTTACCAGAGGTTCTTACCTCTACCACATTATCATTTAAAAAAAAAAAAAAAAAAAAAAAAATTAGCTTGAAAGGGCACAAGCTCACAAAAACAAACAATGTACAAACTATGGTCCATATTTACAGCAAAGGCTGAATCTGGGAACATGTGCCTCGGTGCAACTGCATTCGCCCTCGCTATTCACCTGGTATGTTTTGCTGCACCAGGTACAAGGGGCAAATCCCTGTGTATGGGATATACCATTTAGCCTAAAATCTTCATTGGCAGTGAAGGCTTTGATGAGGGACAATGGGACTGAGCACAGCGAATCTCCTTAAGCCCCCGGTTCACATATATGTGACGTGGATGCGTTTTGAACCACATCAGATTCGCATGACATGTGAACCAAACAGGATTTCTACTGAGCCGGTTCACATATGCGGGCCAGCTGCAGTGCGTTTTTAAAAAGAGTTCTGTATGAATCAGAAACAAGCTACCCTGTTTCCCTGAAAATAAGACCTAGCGTGATTGTCGGTGATGGCTGCAATATAAGCCCTACCCCCCAAATAAGCCCTACCCTGAAAATAAGACCTACGAGGACTTTAACTAGGGCTTATTTGGGGGGTAGGGTTTATATTGCAGCCATCACCAACAATCATGCTAGGTCTTTTCAGGGAAAAAGGGTATCTATCCAAATCTACACAAAGATCGTGTGGCTGAAAAATCCAAAATCTCTCCTTTAAGTTACAAAGTTGGTATTTGAAAGTGTGACAGTAAAGATAAGGTATAAATAATAATGGGTCACATGACCATTGCGATCAGGGACCTGATCAGACAGTCCATTCCTTATGACCTACCTCTGGTCTGCTAAAAACAAAAAGGAAGGGAATCCTCTGTCTAGGTAGATCAGATTGGAAGCAGTTGGATGTAAACGGACAGCGGAGTCCGTTTACAGCCAGCCGCCCATAGAGCAAAGTGGGCTCTGTTCGTGTCTGCACTGCAGAAACTGAGCGGACACGGACCTGTCATTCACCCGCTCTGCTCAGCAGGAGATATGCGATCGGATCCCCCTGCTGATCAGAATTTGCCCCCCCCCCCCCCCCCCCCCCCCCCGTGTGAAAGGGGTCTGTAACACAATTCTTTTTGGCCCATCTTGCAAAATTAAAAAAAACCAAAAGAATCAAAAAAACAAAAAAAAAACCTTATTAGATTAGTCTTGCTGCGCCCAATCCTCCACCTGCTCAGTGAGCCGTGTGCAATCTGGAACAATAAGCTCTGCAAAATAAACCTGTGTCTTTATTACTGTATAAGCCAGCAGATATGGATGCACAGCTGGCCACTGGGGAGGATTTGCACGGCTGCTTCTGCTAATCCAAGGTCTACATCCCTTATTATTTATTTTATTGGTACTGCCTTCTGTTGTAAAGTGAACCTTTCGGGTTAAAAAAAAGATGCAGAAAAAAAAGGAGCCCAGCAATAGAAAAGCTTTTATAATCCCCTAAGCAGTGATGTGGTTTCATCCTCCAACCACTGCATTACTACAGGACTAAGCACTGATGTAGGAGTCAGAGGATGGAACCACGGCAGGTGGCAGGGGCCGC
Organism: Lithobates septentrionalis; assembly: GCA_037952835.1. Taxonomy (NCBI): domain Eukaryota; kingdom Metazoa; phylum Chordata; class Amphibia; order Anura; family Ranidae; genus Lithobates; species Lithobates septentrionalis. The sequence goes on from JBBDGP010002483.1 coordinate 514,203, forward strand.
ACTTCTAGAAGTGTAGAAAATGCCAAAAGGCTTACCTAGGCTGGAAAGGGGGAAATTCACAAACGCAGGGCCACCAGAAAGTGGAGTATAATACCTCTTATTGCTCTTTCATCTGCATTGTTTAACCTAACAGGTCCCTTTAAGAAGGCAATACAGCACTTACCTGAACACAGTAATCTGACAGCCGATTGGCTATTACAGATCACTGCACTGTCTGCACCATCTTTGCACTGCCGCAAGCTGGCCATACATGGAGCTCTTGGAAGCACCTGTAACACTCTATTTTTCATGCTTGTTCCATTAGGCTGCCACCTCATCCCTTTAAACCGGAACACATATGAATTACACAGGTTCTGTGGCTGATTAAGGTGGTAATTAAACTCACTTGGTGCCTCATCTGCATTTAAATTGGCCGCAGAACCTGTGTAAGTCATATGTGTTCAGGTTTAAAGGGATGAGGTGGCAACCCTAGGCTGGCCATACGTTATACCATTTTTTTTTTGTAGTGAAAGGGGCCTGCCTAATTGCGTTCAAATTGAAAAAGTGTTTAGGTTTGACCTCCTATTATATGATTTTGGTAAATCTAAAAGAAAATTGTATAATTTGTCCAGCCAAATGGAACAAGCATGAAAAAAAAAAAAAAAATGGTGTCACAGGTGGTTCCAAAAACTCATCCACGGTACCCGCAACAGTGTAACCCTTTTTAGCGAGCCGTACTGCTTCTCTGCACCAAACAAAAATATCTGTTCACAAAATGCCACTCGGGGGGGGGTTGTTACTAAAATTGTAGCACACAGAATATGGTGCAACTCTGCATAGTAACCAATCAGCTTTAAGGCTCTTTCACACGGACGTATCCGTGTACGGAGCCTGCTCTGCTCAGCGGGGGATCGCTCCGTCGATCCCCCCCTGAGCAGGCAGATGATAGGTCTGTCTCTGCACACTGTGCAGGGACGGACCTGTCAGAGCGCCGCTCTCCCCTATAGGGGATCGGATGAAGATGGACCGTAGAGTCAGTCGTCACCCGATTCGATGACGGATGGAAAAGTAGGTTTTTTCCTCCGTCACACTTTTTCGGATTGGAGCGGGTCGGATGTCAGCGGACATGTCACCGCTGACATCCGACGCTCCATAGGAGGTCTATGGAGCGTCCGTGCAGGTCCGCCTAAAAAACCGACAGGCGGACCTGAACGGATCCTCCGGGTGAAAGAGGCCTTAAGGCCGAGTTCACATATGTGCGAATTGGATGCGGTTTAAACCGCATCCAATTTGCATGACATGTGAATGTGACAGTCTCCCAATGGAGCCCGTTTACACATGTCCGGGGCAGCCGCAGTGCGTTTTTTTTGGTCCTATTTAGGTGCGAATTCAGGCAAAAATTTACACCTGAACCGGGGGAACAGGAACGCATCGGACCCCGGACTGCAAACCGCAGCCACACATACGTGAACCCGGCTTTAAGAGTCATTGTCAAAGCTTAATTGAACAAGCTGAAGTTAGAAGCCGACTGGTTACTCTGCACAGCTGCACCAGTTTTCGCAAATCCACCCCATAATGTTTTAATATTTCAAAGCCAAGAGACATGCAGTTATCAAAAAGTAACCTCTGCAAGGATTAGCATATTTTATATATATTTAAAGTGGAAGTAAACCTTCCCATCGTTTTCAGCCAAGGAAGCGGCCATCTTTGCCTCTGTTTAATCTACAACTGCCATGATGCTGCAACATGTGATCAGTTATGACACAAGCTATTGGACAGTTTGAAAGTTTGGTTGAGAGCACAACCAATGTGGACAGTTACATTCCTGGCACGTGTCAGAAAAGTAACTGTTTTTTTGAAACTTTCTTTGCTTTAAGATAAAAAAAACAAAAAAAACTTACTTCTATGGGGATTAGATCTAAAAAGCCTTGATACAGTCTCCTGATGTATATCATTGAGTGATTTTTAGCTATCGCGAGCACCAATCCTACTCTCTAAACACAGTCAGTCAGGGGTCTAAAGCTGGCCATAGACTGCCCCCTGCAAGCATCTCCCAGCTTGAAAAAAGTCGATTTAACAGACAAAAATATATAGACTCAGCTGCAACTGACCACACAATCACAAATTTTAGATTTGACTAAAATGATCAGTTTAAGCCTAGGTTCACGTTGATGCAATTTGACATGTTAAATCACGTGCCAAATCAGCGGCTATTGCCGGCAATGGCACCGCCCGTATCGGTGCGACACCAACTTTGCGGCGCCGCACCAATTCCCAAAAGTAGTTGCAGTATTACTTTTGGCGACTTTGGGTGCGATTTCAATAGACATCTGTACAGGAACCCGCACGGATGTCTCTGAATTTGCCCCGGAATTCAGACTGACATGAGTGTATGAAATCGTGCGGGTTCAGCTGATTTAAATCCCGCAGTAGTGTGAACCTAGGCGCAGTTGGGAACATTCTCGCTGTTTTTTTTTTGTACGAGTTACAAATGAAATTTACTGTTGATTTCCACCATTCTAACTAAAGTCACAGCACAGCACATGACTGCTGTGGGTCCCAGAGACACCGGGGGGCCCTACTAGTGATTTATACAGGTAACAATAGTATTTGGCAATTACATTTGGCTAAAAGGAATGTATAGTTTGGAAACCTCTAAAAAATAAAAATCCCTAGAAGAAATTCCTTTGAGATGATTAAAAAGAGGGGACCCGGTAACTGTTTTCCTATAGGACCCAAGCGCACACTTAGCCTTCTAATAAAATGGATTCAATCAATTTTGCTCCAATTAAATTTGGTAAAAACATTTAATTACATCCTGCACGCTACGTTCTCATTGAAAGGGAGAGAAATCTTTCCCAAACTGCTTTCCAATTCCACTGACAATCAAAAATGCCTACTTGAGTTTGTTATAGACAGATCATATTGAAATAGTCAGCTTCTTGGACGACTGCATTGTAAGTGTGGGTGGCCTCGGAACATTGAGACATCTGTCAGACCTCACTTGGAAAACTCTGATAATAATAAGCACTTCTGACAATGGTCTGCATTCGAGATTTAATTTTTTTTTTTTTGTGCCCTTCACAGGACTAACTTTCAGCAAGAAACGTTCAGATCAGGTACTGTATTAATATTTTTTAAGGGACTCAATACAATGGCAAAATTGAGACTTGGGGTGGCAGAGAAATGGCACGTTTTGGTTTACAATTTTCTTAGAGCACCACTGGGTCTAAGTTCGGGGAGGACAATGCTGATTTGGCTTGTTTAACTTTAGCACCAGACCGTGTAAAATTGTCCACCACAGGTGTGTGTGTATGGTATGGAAGAGATGGTCTAACCAGATCTAGTTTTACTTTATAGAAAAACTCCACTTTTGTTTAAAAAAAAAAAATAAATAAAAAAATAAAAATGTTGTAAATTTATTTTATAAATTTACATTTTAATTTTTTTATTAAATTTATGTTTTTAACAAGCCAATTTACAATTTATAGCCCAATAAATCACTCCCACTCCTTTCTGACCCTCTGTGCACCTCTTCCTCAAGAAGAAATAATAACAGTCATGCAGACTGGGCCTTCCGCCTACCAGTGGTCTTGTCACCACCCCTTGAGTGGGAGACTCAGAACCTGGCCCATCACATGACTGGAATTGGGTGAGTAGGGAATTTCGTTTTTTTTTTTTTTTTCAATTCCTGGAGCAATTAGGGTTGGGTAGGGGGCTCACCTGGCTGGACTTTAAGGTTATTAAAAATGACCTTACAACACCAATTTAAATCTTACTTCCTTTGCAAGAATGAACAATTTACAGAACACTCCCAGAAAGGTCACTTACTGCTCATGTGATCTAGTTATTGCTTTTCTAGCTGCTTGGCTCTTGTTACAACATTGATGGCGATCATGTGTCATGTGAATATTTTAGGCAGCCCTTCGCATGGAGGAAGTAAAAAGCAAATAGCATGTTTTTTTTTTTTATCCAAAAGAGGAGTTGATCTTCAAGTTATTTCTTATAAGCAGTGCCAACTACCCAAGGACTACCAACTTCCATGGTGCATTTGACATAATCCTATTTTCTGCAGAATTTTGTAACTGGCTGGTTTGGCTGCCTCTCAAAAGAGACAATAACTTTAAAAGGGGAACTACACCCCCGCTATAATTTAAAGCCAAGGAAGCGGTCCTCTTAACCTCTGCTTGATCTGCAGTTGCCATGGTACTGCACATCTGATCAACTATTGACACCATTCATTTGATGGTTTGGTTGAGAGCCAATATAAGCACACTTAGAACAGCTGTTATTCAAAGCATACATTGAATTTATTCGTTTTGAGAAATCATTAAATCAGTGAGATTAATTCCCCTTTAGGTAAAAAGTTGATGGTCAAGTATGAATTTTTATCTGGTTTGAGAAAAAAAAAGCAAAGACTTGCACATTGGTATGCTTAAAGATGTCCCTTTGGATCCTCTAAGTTTCTTATGGTTGATCTGTAGCCAAATACAGTCACAGATTTCAACCCTTATCCATCACATCGACCCGTACAAGGTTGACTTCGTAATACTGGTTGTCCCAGCAGGTTTGTCGCTATAAAATGTGTCAAACTTCCCAAGAGATACATAGAACATTTTGCATTTTATCATCACTAGACACAAAACAAAAGTCATCAAATGGTAGAAATACCCAGAAGGCCTTGCAATAAGTACAAGAGCGCATTTCCTTGTGAAACGTTGGTCATTGTCATAACTTCACTTTGAGGTGCAGAGAATGCACATGGACACCTGCACCAAATTAGAAAACAAAAATAAAGCCTGAAAACACGCCCAAGGCCTGGAAGAACAGGTAAAACTTTCACCAATGTCAAAGCCTCCAAAGATAGATTAAGCAGAAGCCCCTTGTTCTCAGACCACTTTTGTAGTCCACTACATACAAAAATGGATGATACCCCGCCTAGTGTTTCACCGCTACAAAAACTTTGTGGTGTCCTTGAACCAGCTAGGAGCCATTTTGGACCTTCCAGACTTCTTCCTCTTCCTAGCATAATCAAAAATTGTCTTTACTGGAAGCCAAATTATACAGCAGCGAGAGTCTATACCTTGATACAGAAAGAAAATTAAACACTCCCACACCCACGTACATGTGCAGGCAACATTTTACAAAAAGAATAACAAGGACGCCCTTTGATTAGCTGTAAACATTTCCATCTTCCCATCAGGCCCGCAATTGCTCGTCAAACACACACGCTCACGAACAATCACGCACACGCACAGATGGGCCTGATTCTGCCTCTTTCCAGTGCCCACTCTGCCCATTTCCCCCCCCCCCCCCCCCATGGTTTGATAAGTAAGGCCTGTCCTTGCTTGAAGGTTTGCCCTTGGTAGTTGGTGAGCTCTGGTCAACAATCAACTAGGCTGCCTTCCTCTACTTCCTGTGGCACTGTTTTCCAGATGCACCTCGATCACTCCTAGACCCGGTTGGATTGGGGGCAGTGATGGGTGGTGTATGTCAGAGAGTTGTTTTCAGGAGATTTTTGGGAACAGCAGTCTTGACAGTTGTCTGAAAGGGACCCTGCAATTTAAAAACAGTGACAGAAAAACAAAATAAAAAAAGAGACCATCACACAGCTATACTGCAAAGCTTATTAACTGAATCTACGTTCATTTCTAAACCATCACCAGACATGAAAAGACGGCATCCAAAAAGGTGCCTGCGACCCTGCATCAATGTTCACATGCTTTGCAGAGATTCATAGGAGGCCTGAAATTAAAGCTATTCGGTATGTAAATTTTAATGAGCGCCTGACTTCTCCATCTCAAACCTTAATTTGGTCAATAATTTTAATGGGCGTCCCTCCTTCTAAACACAAGATCCAGTCTTGACTTGCACAATGGATCTTCTTGAATTCAGGGATTCCCAGAATTATCCTTAACGTAGGTGGTAGAGCATTCAGGCTCCTTGAAACACCTGCTCTTCATATCTGGTGACAGTATCCAGGGTTCTGTGATACTCAGAACCCTGGATACTGGATACTCAGAAGGTTCCGCCAGAGGTTGCCAGGAGCTCCATGAGGGAATGGAGCAGCGACTGATTAGTTTACACTAACCACATATGTAATGGGTTGCTACAATTCTCAAAGTTTTTTCTGGCCAGATTATTAATTCCATAATTACCACTGAGAAGAATTGTTTGGGACAATGAAGGTCTCCAAACTATGGCCCAGGGGCTCTTTGCTTCCTTTAATTCTGCCCTTGGGGCACTCTTTCATCCACTGATACCAACAATGGGGTATAATCCCCAACACCCCCCCCCCAGCACCAATGAAGGTGCACTATTCCTCCCAATGATGCGAACGATGGGGCACAATGTCTTCTACTGACACCAAAGATGGCATTGTTAGATCCCACCGAAGGCAGGACCTTTTTTACTTACGAATGGCCATAGTCTGCCCACCTAAAGTCTGAAAGACTGTAAACTGGCCCTTTATTCAGAAAATTTGGAGGCCCCTAATATAGAGCAAACAATTATTTAATGACACCTCCTCCTGTATTACTTTTTTTTTTAAACTCTACCACTTGCTTATTACACGATTGTACATATAATATTTAGATATCATTTTTAGTGGGGATTTCCTTAAGCCTGAAAACGGTTTCAAGGCTTCCTCAATGGAATAAAAGTTAATGAAAGGCTAGTCTAGAGCAAAGGGCCAGTTTACTGTCCTTGACGCTTGAAAGGAGCTAGACCAGGGGTCTTCAAACTATAGCCCTCCAGTTAAACTAGAATTACCATAATGCCTAGTCATGTTTGTGAATGTCAGAGTCTTACAATGCCTGGGCTAGAGACTGTGACCAGTGGGATTAGAAAATGCCATGGAGATGGTTGGAGGAAATGGTGCCCCCCTTCATTGGTGTCTGTGCAAGGAAACAGTCCCCCCCCCCCCCCTTCATTGGTGTCTGTGCAAGGAAACTGTGCCCCCCCCCCATCATTGGAGTGTGTGAGGAAACTGTGCTCCCCCCCCCCAATCATTGGTGTCTGTGCGAGGAACGATGCCTCAAGGGCCAGATAAAGACAGGCAAGGGGCCACATCTGGCCCACAGACTACTGTTTGAACCCTCTACACCAGTGGTCTTCAAAGTTCACGTCAACAGACCACTATTTACATAAAATGTTGTATTCTGATAAGTGGTTAATTCACGTATGGCCTCTGGCAGTGTTCTAGTTTATCCCAATCCCTTTTACTGTTGCTGGACAGCTTGGCCTGTGTGTAAATGTGAAGTAAGGTACATTTATTATCCGCATAGTCATAGCAACAGAATTTTTTTTTTTTTCAAAAATGGTCTTTAAAAAGGCAATTCAAAAGAAATCAAGGTATTGTCAAACAGTTACTCTTACTCTTTACAGCTGTGAATATTGGGCCACGTATGGGAGCAGCAAGTATTTTGTTTAATTTATTAATGGAACAAAAGAGGCAGCTTTGTCTACAGAATCCTCCTCTATCAGTTCCTAAGAGGCATAGTATAAACTCATTTGTTATGTATATCTGTATGATAGTTCAATCTTGTTCCTATCCCCAGTGACCACGGAAGATGTTCATAAAACCACAGTGTCACTCTCACAAAGCATACCTCCCAACAATTTTGAGATGGGAATGAGGGACACCTACTTACAGACGAATGTAGGCATAGGACACGCCCCCTGTCACACCCCCTTAAAGGAGAATTAACCAAAAAAAAAAAAAGTTAAATAAATCGACAAGAACTTTACCACTACTATTCCTTTATATTGGGCTTTTAAAATGTACAAATGCAGCAATTTAGAAATTGGATGAAAGGTTTAGCACTGGGAAACACTTATTGAAAGATAAAAAGTGCATTTTATATACAACTATATAGATCAGACCAAAATGAGGGACAAATGAGGGGGAAACAGGGACATTGCTCCAAATCAGGGACAGTTGGGAGCTATGCATAAAGTATGACGCACTCTCAGATTCTTTTGTTATTCTGCAATTTGCATTTCAGTGACCACAGCCATGTGGTTCTGTAATGCCTGCCAGTTGGGCAGAACAGCAAATTCAAGGGGATGCCTGTACCCTCTTGATTGCATCATGGTGATATTTGCTCAGCTAGGATATGCAGAAGAGGCATGACTAACCCCTTAAGCTGTTCGATCTATCCATAGGGAACAGTCAATAAAACGTTCTCCTTTAGGCATATATCCAGATTCTGAAATTCTTTTCAATTGACAGACTATGAAAGGTGCAGAAACCTGCATGAATTACATTAGCAACATGAACACGTACCAAAATATCTCAAACAAATGAATCAAGGCCAGATGTGAGAACCGCACATTTGGTCAAGCCAAGAAGGGAAAAATAAACCCTTTCATCATTTGTGCATTGCCTGTTTATTGTATCTCGAGTCAAAACACTCCAGAGAATACCCAGCATGCTCCAGTTTTAAAGCCCCAACTTTAAGCAGGTAGAAAGGAACTGTTGTGTTCACTAAAGGATTTCCAATTAGGTCTTATGATCCAGGCACCCTTGACAGACAGCAGAGGCAGGTCCTTGACCACAACCGAAGGCAGCACAGCTTGGTCAAGTCCCCCCACTCCATTCCCCAGTGTGTAGACTGGACCATTAATGAGCAGCAGAGCGCTTGTTAGGCCATATCTCTTCTCCTCTAGGTTTTCTCCTGCATGTCCCCTGTCAGAACACATGCCTTTTATAGAGACCAATTGGCTTCTAGTGCTGCTTCACCTTCTAGTTGAGTGCTGGTACACAAAGGATTGCAGGAGGCCGATATGAGAACAGGTTCAGATACTTACACCAGTTGTAATTACAAACACATTTAAATTTGTATTCCGATAACTGCAACATTTGGTGTTTTTTGGGTGCAAATTGAGCACATGATGAACAAACGAAACAATTTGTATGGGTGTCACGTCACTTTCGGCTACCCATCACATTTTGCTACCCGCTGGAGTGCGCATGCGCGACGTCGCCACATGCGTTCCAACACTGTTGAAAGACTAGATTTGAAACAAGAGAATCTGGATGCCGCACACTGGATAAAGTTGGAAATTCTTCTTTATTATAAAATCAGGATCATCAAAGATACAGGACAATCAGGCAGATGGTACAGACACTGCTGACGCGTTTCGCACTCTAATTTGAGTGCTTACTCATAGCTCACTGTTGAAAGACTACTTTGCCACAGGGCCCCTCGTGGGCTAGTTTCGCTCGCCTCGGGCACGGATTTTTTCCGACGGATGTTGGCTCAAACTTGTCTTGCATACACACGGTCACACAAAGTTGTCTGAAAATTCGATCGTTCTGAACGCGGTGACGTAAAACACGTACGTCGGGACTATAAACGGGGCAGTAGCCAATAGCTTTCATCGCTTTATTTATTCTGAGCATGCGTGGCACTTTGTGCTTCGGATTTGTGTACACACGATCAGAATTTCCGACAACGGATTTTGTTGTTGGAAAATTTTATAGCCTGCTCTCAAACTTTGTGTGTCGGAAAATCCGATGGAAAATGTGTGATGGAGCCTACACACGATCGGAATTTCCGACAACAAGGTCCTATCACACATTTTCCGTCGGAAAATCCGACCGTGTGTACGGGACATTATTCTATGTCCACTTGGATGGTGGGGCTTGAACCTGGACTGAGGGGTGTGGCCACAAAATTCTGCGCAAGCGCAGATTCACCACAGTGTTGGAACGCATATGGCGGAGTCGTGCATGCGCAGTCCAGCGGGTAGCCAAATGTGATGGGTCGCCATATGTGACGCTACATGGGCATGAAGTAGGAAAAGCATGTCCTAAAGAACATTACGGTTAGTATAAATAAAGTATCATGACTGTGCTCAACTGTGTTGTACAGGCATGACACAAAATATACACAAAATTCATTTCAAATTCAGACCTGGGTTCCCGACAAACAAGCGATGTGTTTACTATACAGTAATAAAAGACGAATAATGACACTAATGTGCTACAATTTAGAATTCTTAAACTAGATTTCACTTTCTCAACCTTGGGGAAGTCCGCTCCTAGCCGCACACGATGGAAAAGGTTAGATCAGGACAGGAGCTGAGCCAGCAGAATCATTACTGTGCTATGTATATATTTACTGTACACTCAACATGAGTCTAGGGGTAAATTCCTGGCCTCGGAGTCTTGGAATCACACTAAGCTGATATTCCCGTTGGTGACAACCTCTGGCCTAAGTCTGCGTTCCCATCCATATTGATGAGAAAATACCGCTGGGACACGCTTGTAACGCTTCATTGCTGCATTGAGGATTTCTCATCCACAATGCCGTTTGTTATTTTAGGTGTGCATGGCTGCAGGGAGACGGTTCCAACAAGCCAGGCCAGTACAATGAGCTCCGTTCACACCAGTTATCAGGCACTTCTCACAACATAATCAGTATGGAGAACACGTGTGCTACGCAGCTATGAGCTCAACTAAATAGAACAGCCAGCGATGCCAACTAGTTCTTAAAGGGCTACCCTGGTTTTGTTACAAGTTGTTGTAAAGCTGCCCATACATACTACCCTTTATTTGTGCAAGGTCATTTCGACTTAGCAAAACTAATTTATAGGAATAAGCCAAGCAAACCATTGATTTTGTAACCAATCAGGTGGGCCACTGCAATACATGGCTGTTGGAAAATCTAAAAGAGCTTGTACAAGCAAAATGTATTATCAGCTTAACATTTATAATTGGTGCACCAGCTGAAATAAAATACCACTCCCCCCCCCAAAAAAAAAAAAAAAAAAAAAAAAAAAAAGGATTGCAGTTCTTTACAATTAAAAACCAAAGAAGAATTCCAGGTATGGACATTTTTACATGGAACCAGCTTGGACTAATGTAACTATGTATATACTCTACGTGTGGGACGCCCTGGAAGCTACAAATCACTACATTAGACACTCCAGTGATCGCCGCTAAATTCCAGGTCCTGTGCCAAGCGGGCAGGAGAAAGCCCCACTGCTCAGGTAGATCCACTAACAGAGTCCTTAATCTCCAGAGAGAAATAGAGTCCCAGGTGCTGGCTATTGCATATGTAGATGAGGATAGATGAAGAAATTCTGGACAGCCGCACACCGGCCTGATGTGTAAGCACTTGGCATAAGTGTTAAACGCGTCAAGACGTCTTTCTGCACCACTCTGCTTCGGTGTCGTGTATACTTTGTGATCCTGTTCCACAAATAAAGGCATAAAGAAACTTTTATCGGTGTGCGGCTGTCCAGAATTTTAGTCTATCCTCGTCCTGTGCCAACCGGCTGCTTTGCTGCATTGTGAACACAGGAGGTTGCCCTTTACAGGATGCTTTGGATTGTCTCAATAAATGCAAAGCATTCTCCGATTGGCCCCCACCTCGTCCAATCAAAGAATGCTCTGCATTCACTGAGAAAACGTAAAGCAAGCTCTGAATGGCACCTGTGCCACAGGGCAGCCACCTGGCAGGGGAACCAGAAGCTTGGACATCACTGGAGCAGTGGTGTCTACTACTGTGATTTACAGCTTCTAGAGAGATCCCACAGGTATGATATATAAATGGTTACATTGGTGGCGACTAGCGGGACTGCGATATTGCGGCAGACAATCGGACACTAACTGAAACCTGACACTTTGTGGGAACCAGTGACACCAATATAGTGATCAGTGCTAAAAATAAGCACTGTCACTGTATTGACACTGGGAAGGGGTTAACACCTAGGACGCTCAAAGGATTAATTGTGTGCCTAGTCAATGTTTTTGCGACACGTGTGTGCCGCTTTTACTTAGGGGAAGAGATGGATTTTATTCCCTGCATTGCAGGGAATGATGGGTCACTATTCCTTCCACTGACTGATACTTTTGCTGCACAGTAGGTTTTCTCTTTAGTGAACAAGGCGATGAAATGATGGGAGATCTATTTATAAATGAGACAATATTTTTTTATAGCAAAAGGTGGAATTAACCACTTATTTTAAAAACGAAAATCCGGAAATGCGAAGGAAATATGCATTACAACAGCTATAGAACGTAAGCAAGGGAGTGTCAGCACAAATTCTTATATGTGTATGTGGACTTCGAGAAGATGGCTTATTTGACTGGCTTATCACAAAGGATCAAGGGAAGGGAAGGATGGGGGGGGGTAGTGGTTGGGTTAAACATGTCCCTATATTTTAAACACCATGTCTTCTCTCTCTGTAGACAACACCTGTGATCTACAGTTAGATCGTCAGGATTTAATGGAAGCATAATGAAACAGGTTACAACATCTCCCCGTTACATGCAGTCCACCATAAACTGTTTACTTACCAAATACAAACAAGGGAGCAATTCAACACAATATACCCAAGTGCTGAGCAGTAATTCTATACAAGCATAATTACTGCAACTAGCAAAACTTTCAGATTTGTATATACACACACACAGATCGGTTGGAGGGAGCTGCCAGATTAAAGCCAATTTCCAGATATGGCTATTTTTCAGTTACATTGGACCAATGTAAACATGCATGTTCCATATCTGCAAGATCCCCCTGGAAGCTGGAAATTACGGTAGTAGCGGTGCCTATTAAAGTTAATCACACTGGCTTCCGGGTCGCTGTCCTGCTGTTGGGTGGGATATGGTTTACTTCCATGGCCCACAGTCCTTCCTCCCTAAAATCTAAAGCACAGTAAACTGGCCCTTTGTTTAGAGCAGTGGTCCTCAACCAGCAGCCTGTGGGATGGATGCAGCCCTTTGATTGCATTTATCTGACCCTTGGGACGCCATTCCTTCCGCTGATGCCGACGGGGCGCCATTCCTTCCGCTGATGCCGACGGGGCGCCATTCCTTCCGCTGATGCCGACGGGGCGCCATTCCTTCCGCTGATGCCGACGGGGCGCCATTCCTTCCGCTGATGCCGACGGGGCGCCATTCCTTCCGCTGATGCCGACGGGGCACCATTCCTTCCGCTGATGCCGACGGGGCACCATTCCTTCCGCTGATGCCGACGGGGCACCATTCCTTCCGCTGATGCCGACGGGGCACCATTCCTTCCGCTGATGCCGACGGGGCACCATTCCTTCCGCTGATGCCGACGGGGCACCATTCCTTCCGCTGATGCCGACGGGGCACCATTCCTTCCGCTGATGCCGACGGGGCACCATTCCTTCCGCTGATGCCGACGGGGCACCATTCCTTCCGCTGATGCCGACGGGGCACCATTCCTTCCGCTGATGCCGACGGGGCACCATTCCTTCCGCTGATGCCGACGGGGCACCATTCCTTCCGCTGATGCCGACGGGGCACCATTCCTTCCGCTGATGCCGACGGGGCACCATTCCTTCCGCTGATGCCGACGGGGCACCATTCCTTCCGCTGATGCCGACGGGGCACCATTCCTTCCGCTGATGCCGACGGGGCACCATTCCTTCCGCTGATGCCGACGGGGCACCATTCCTTCCGCTGATGCCGACGGGGCACCATTCCTTCCGCTGATGCCGACGGGGCACCATTCCTTCCGCTGATGCCGACGGGGCACCATTCCTTCCGCTGATGCCGACGGGGCACCATTCCTTCCGCTGATGCCGACGGGGCACCATTCCTTCCGCTGATGCCGACGGGGCACCATTCCTTCCGCTGATGCCGACGGGGCACCATTCCTTCCGCTGATGCCGACGGGGCACCATTCCTTCCGCTGATGCCGACGGGGCACCATTCCTTCCGCTGATGCCGACGGGGCACCATTCCTTCCGCTGATGCCGACGGGGCACCATTCCTTCCGCTGATGCCGACGGGGCACCATTCCTTCCGCTGATGCCGACGGGGCACCATTCCTTCCGCTGATGCCGACGGGGCACCATTCCTTCCGCTGATGCCGACGGGGCACCATTCCTTCCGCTGATGCCGACGGGGCACCATTCCTTCCGCTGATGCCGACGGGGCACCATTCCTTCCGCTGATGCCGACGGGGCACCATTCCTTCCGCTGATGCCGACGGGGCACCATTCCTTCCGCTGATGCCGACGGGGCACCATTCCTTCCGCTGATGCCGACGGGGCACCATTCCTTCCGCTGATGCCGACGGGGCACCATTCCTTCCGCTGATGCCGACGGGGCACCATTCCTTCCGCTGATGCCAACGGGGCACCATTCCTTCCGCTGATGCCAACGGGGCACCATTCCTTCCACTGATGCCAATGGGGCACTATTCCTTCCACTGATGCCAATGGGGCACTATTCCTTCCACTGATGCCAATGGGGCACTATTCCTTCCACTGATACCAATTATGGGAAAGTATTCCTTCCACTGATACCAATTATGGGAAAGTATTCCTTCCATTGAAAGCAACGATGGAGCACTAGTCCTCCCACTGAAATCAATGATTGGGCACTACTGCTCATCCTACTGACCGCAGGCACTAGGAAATGTATTTACTCGCACTGACTACCAAGCCTAAGACATGGTCTACTCCTACTGATGCATTTTCGACTCGCTTGCCACTGTCTGGTCCCCCTAAATTCTGAAGGCCGTAAACTGGTCCTTTGTTTAAAAAGTTTGGCCTAGAGTTCAAAGTTTAATGAGACCATCTCTCAGTAGCCAGTAAAGCAGCTCTCATATGAAAGGTTCTGTTACAATTTTCAGTTTTAGAAGTCTGACAGATTCATTAAAAGTTTGTTTTTAGTTTGTTGCCAACTCCAAACAAGTTGGTGAAAGCATGTCAGCGATGGCTTTTAACTCTGTCTGGGAGTCTGAAAGATGGGCTGCCTGATCTATACTGGATTTTTCCATTCAATAACCTGTGACCATCCTAAAACGCTTCATTCAGCAAATGATAATAACACCCCAGGGAGAAATGGTATGCTTCTTGTAAAGATCTCATCCTCACTTCAGATGACCATTTCCTCGAGACATCTGGAGGCTGGCAGTAAAGTCATCATTTTATGTCAGGGTTACCAACCCATGTAATGATATCCAGCTGGCTTTGCCACTTGGATGGTCGAGCCAACAAACCAATGTGGTTAGACCTTAAAAGTTTAGTTTAGATCAAGCAGATATTAGGCAGTAATTGGTAACAAAGCCATGTAAAGTTACTTTTTCTAAGTGTGGCCATAGTTGACTCTGTCCAACACATTTACATGTTTCCCCTTAAACTATTCAAGTGTTGCTTTAGCAGTGTGTTTGGGGTCCTGCTGGAAGGTGAACCTCCGTCCTAGCCTCAAATCACACACAGAGTGGTACAGGTTTTGCTCAAGAATATCCCTGTATTTAGCACCATCCATCTTTCCCTCAACTCTGACCAGTTTCCCAGTCCCGACTGCTGAAAAACATCACTGCAGCATGATGCTGCCACCACCATGTTTCACAGTGGGGATGGTGTTCTTTGGGTGATGTGATGTGTTGGGTTTGCACCAGACATTGCGTTTTCTTTGATGGCCAAAAAGTTCAATTTTAGTCTCATCAGACCAGAGCACCTTCCTCCATACATTTTGGGAGTCTCCCACATGTCTTTTCCCAAACTCAAAACGTGTCATTTTGTTTTATGCTGAAAGTAATGGCCAGAAGGGCCACCCTGCCATAAAACCCAACTCTTTGCAGCGTATGGCTTATTGTCGTCCTATGGACAGATACTCTAGTCTCTGCTGTGGAACTCTGCAGCTCCTTCAGGGTCACCTTAGGTCTCTGTGCTTCCTCTCTTATTAATGCCCTCTTTGCCCGGTCCATAAGTTTTGGTGTGCGGCCGTCTCTTGGCAGGTTTGCTGTATTGCCATGTTCTTTCCATTTGGTTATGATAGATTTGATGGTGCTCCTAGAGATCATCAAAGATTTGGACATTTTTGAAAGGCCTCTGGGGCCTTTCAAAAAGGTGTGTCTATGTAATGACAGATCATGTGACACTTAGATTGCACACAGGTGGACATCATTTCACTAATTATGTGACTTCTGAAGGTAACTGGTTGCACCAGAGCTTTTTATGGGCTTCATAACAAAGGGGGTGAATACATACGCACATGGCAATTATCAGTTTATTTCTGAAAAATAGTTTATGTATATTTTTTTTCTAATTTTACGTCACAAACTTAGACTATTGTGTTCTGATCCATCACATATAATTCAGATTAAAAAAACATTGAACCAAAGGCTGTAATGTAAGAAAATAGGTAAAAAGCCAAGGGGGTGAATACTTTTGCAAGGCACTGTATCTACAGCCAAGCTAAAAGGGGAGTACCAGAACGCAGAGGAGAATCATGCCTTGAAGTCTTCTCCTCCATTTTGGTCCAGAACCACCAGTAATGCCCGACATAGGCTCAGGACAGCTCCTCCACAATCTCAGGCACTCAAAGGTCACCCTGTCCTTTGCATTCTCCACAGGTTATACCCTCTGCTGGAAGCTTGCTATCTACCTACTCTACGTTACCTCCACGTCCAAAGCTCTTGATTCGAGTCAACATGCTTGGTTGTTGAACCAAGTCTTTCTTAAAGTCCAAGTATATGACATCAGCTCCAACGACAGCTGCAGCAAAGACATTACAATGGGATATGTTCCAAACACATTAGGAAACGCTACAGATAGCAGGCTAGGTCAACGGGGGATATATACACATATCCTTTACTATATTCTATATTGTACAATTGAATCCAGTCTGCAGTTAAAGCATTCACTCAGTATAGGCATTATTGCTGTGTTTTTATGTTATTGCTGAAAAAATACAGTTTGTAAACTGTAGAATAATTTCTTTTAAAAAACTTGCGAGAAAAATTAAAATTACCCTTTATTTCCTTCAGGAGTTTTTTTTTTTTTTTTTTTTTAAGAGTCATGAAGTCAGTTTAAATCTGTCTTTATAATGGGTCATATAAACCAGTTCAAATCCAGCTTGCAGCGGGAGTGTCTGCATTAGCAAAATAGGGGGAAGGTATGTAGGTGTGTATATGGGTTAAAAAAGCTCAGTAGAGCAATCAACAAAAAAAAAAAAAAATGATAGCGCTCTGCAGGGGTTTATGCTGCAGATTGCCCTGTCACCCGCTTTGTGTTATGCAGCCATACAGCATTGGCTATGCGGTTTTGGATGAAAACCGTATAGGATTTACTTAAAAGGACAAGTACAGCCGAAGCTTGTTTGGCTGTACTTCTCCTGTGGATCACAGGAGTGCAGTTCGTTCTGCACTCCTGTGACCCGTTTTCAGCAGACAGCAGGCTGGGGCAAGAGTATGACAATAAAGTCGGGATCCACCCACAACCCTAGACTGGCACCTGGCTCAGCCTCTCAGCGAGCCACTCCTGCCCCCTTCATAGCCCAGCGCTTCAGTGTGAGAGCGGGGGGGGCAGAGTGCCAATGCTCATGAAGCTCTGAGAACCGAGCAATCAGTGGTTTTTGATCGCTCGGTTCTCAGTCTTAGTGCCAGTTGGGGGGTGATGCTAGACAAGTATGGATTTTGAAAAAAACAAAAAACAAAGAAAAAAACCTGAACTTCTCTTTTAATGTGGGCCTGGTTTTGGATATACAGCATTTCAAAATTTAGAGTGTGAAGGCTAAATAATGAACAAGTATAACACTTCCAGGTATTGATTGCCTCACAGAGATCAAGGAACTCCCTCTGACAATACACATCTAGTGTGATCCTTGAACCACTTAATGATATACTGCGGCAGGGCGGCTCTTTTGCGCGAATTGCCGTATCGGTACGGTGCTTCTTGTAATAGATACAGCGTGCGGCGCTGATGCACGTGGCTGCGATGTCCACCGGCCACCAGCGATCGATCCACAGAGGAAGAACGGGATCTGCCGATGTAAACAAGGCGGATCCCCGTTCTGACAGGAGAGTAGAGAGAGAGAGACTGTCTGTTCCTAGTGATTAGGAACAGCAATCTCTCTGTACTCAGTCAGTCCACTCCCCCCCAGTTAGAAACGCCTCCCTAGGACACACTTAACCCTTTGATCGCCCCCTAGTGTTAACCCCTTCCCTGCCAGTGTCATTTATACAGTAATCCGTGCATTTCTATAGCACTGATCGCTGTTATAAAGTCACTGGTCCGAAAAGTGTACAATCTGTTGGCCGCCCCGTTAAAAATCGCAGATCACCGACATAACTATAATGCTATAACTTTTGCGTAAACCAATCAATATACGCTTATTGGGTTTTTTTTTTTACCAAAAATATGAAAAATATATATTGGCCTAAACTGATGAAGAAATTAGTTTTCACTTTTTTGGATATTATAGCAAAAGGTAAAAAAAAAAAAAATATATAGCATATGAAACCAGTTCAGCAGGAGACCTGACCAGAAGTTAGCATCCCTGCGACAGGACACAGATTGAGTAAGTAACCTCTGTGTTCATCACCCACAGCCTATAGGGGAAGGCAGCCAGGTGCAATACCCTTCTAGCCAGATCTTCACCCCCTGCTTGGGAAGATTTTCTGATAATGTACCAGTGCCGGGATTAATGTTGAATTTTGTTGCCGGTCTGTTTGGAAGCAGTCGCCTATAGAATAGTCTGGAGATGGACAAAGGAGACAGAGTAGCTGCAGTTGTCCTCATTTTTTGCAAGTCAGTCCTGGATATCCCATACCTCCCTATTGCCCCTTTCCAAGTTTTTTACCCCAAAAAACTTACGCTGTGTATTTGCCAAAAATGTGTGTTTTTGACCCAAAATCCAGCAGCCCTTAAGGGCGTTCGCACTATAGAAGGATGGAGCCATCTTTGTTGAGGCATTATCCTGGGTCACCATCTCCTGGACTGAGATGCCAGCTCAGAGATAACACAATCATGTAAATCCTAGAGCCTATGCAGTTCTTAGTTGTGTTCACCAATGTCTAAAAGAGATCAGACCTTGCTGAAGCCTCTCGCTTTTTGCAGTGTGATCACCGAGGAAGAGTAAATTGAAGAAATTCTTCCTCCTACCGGCAAGTTGCATGCTCACTACAGAGTTCTATCTTTTGCATTAAGTTCTCCTTTAACATCCTGTCTTTGTATCAATAATGTAAATCGAGCAGCCTCAACTATCAGTCCATTGGCCCACAAAATTCAATATAACTTAACACATAAAACAAATTCTACGAACTACCACCATTGATGCTCACCATGGTTGTCTCCAGGCACCAGTAGGTTACCATGACATGGGCTGGTGGGTGTGGTTTGCCCTGGCCCCTCCTGGCTGGTCCCCAGTTGCAGTTTACGCATATGACGAACTACAGCGGTGGCATTAAACGCTTGCTGCATGGAAAACATCAACAGAAACAAATATTGGAGTAATTTTGGGTATCACAAGTCAGTACATTGGTTAAACAGTTGCATATCTTGTCTTTGAAGTTCCAATGTCCTGGGTTCAGTTCCCAACAGAGACAGAGATTAATACTGGTACACACAATAAAGCCAATTTGGCCAGTAATCAGATTCTAAGGAATGTTTTGAACACCTTGTTGAATTTATACCACAAAAAATTAAGGCAGTTCTGAAGGCAAAAGGGGGTCCAACCCGGTATTAGCAAGGTGTAGAGTGCAGCCACAAAGTATTCACAGCACTTCTTCCACATTTTGTTATGTTACAGCCTTATTCCAAAATGGATTAAATGTATTATTTTCCCCAGAATTATACGAACAACACCCCATAACGTAAAAGTTTTTAAATCATTGGAAATTTATAAAAAAATAAACTATATTTTAGATAGATAGATATCACATGTACATAAGTATTCACAGCCTTTGCACAATACTTTGTTGAAGCACCAAGTCTTGAGTATAACGCTACAAGCTTGGCAGTGTGCCATCTAGCACTGTCTCCTTTTTTGTACAAGCTTGGCACACCTATTTTTGGGCAGTTTTTCCCATTCTCCTTTGCAGGATCTCTCAAGCTCCATCAGGTTGGATGGGGATCGTCGGTGCACAGCCATTTTCAGATCTCTCCAGAGATGTTGAATCGGGTTTCTGTCTTGGCCATTTAAGGACATTCATAGAGTTGTCCTGTAGCCACTCCTTTGTTATCTTGACTGTTTACTTACGGTCGTTGTCCTGTTGGAAGATGAACCTTCGCCCCAGTCTGAGGTCCAGAGCGCTCTGGAGCAGGTTTTCATCAAGGATGTCTCTGTACATTGTTGCATTCATCTTTCCCTCGATCCTGACTAGTCTCCCAGTTCCTGCTGCTAAAAAACACCCCCACAGCATGACGCTGCCACCACCATGCTTCACTGTAGGAATGGTATTGGCCAGGTGATGAGCAGTGCCTGCTTTCCTCCACACATGATGATTGCCATAAAGGCCAAAGAGTTCAATCTTTGTTTCATCAGACCAGAGAATTTTGTTTCTCATGGTGTGAAAGTCTTTCAGGTGTCTATTGGCAAACTCCAGGCGGGCTGTCATGTGCCTTTTACTGAGGAGTGGCTTCCATCTGGCCACTCTACTATACAGGCCTGATTGGTGGAGTGCTGCAGAGATGGCTCTTCTTCTGGAAGGTTCTCCTCTCTCCACAGAGAAATCCTGGAGCTCCGTCAGAGTGACCATTGGGTTCTTGGTCACCTCCCTGACCAAGACTCTTCTCCGCCCAGATTGGCCGGACAGCCCACTCTAGGAAGAGTCCTGATGGTTCCAAACTTCTTCCATTTACAAATGATGGAGGCCACTGTGCTCATTGGGACCTTCAATGATGCAGAAATCTGTCTGTACCCTTCCCCAAATCTGTGCCGCGATACAATCCCGTCTCGGAGGTCTACAGACAATTCCTTGGACTTCATGGCTTAATTTGTGCTCTGACATTCACTGTTAACTGTAGGACAGGTGTGTGCCTTTCCAAATAATTTTCAGTCAACTGACTTTACCACAGGTGGACTTCAATCAAGTTTTAGAAACATCTCAAGGATAATCAGGGGAAGCAGGATGTACCTGAGCTCAATTTTGAGTGTCATGGCAAAGGCTGTGAATACTTCTGTACATGTGATTTTTTTTCGTTTTTTTATTTTAAATAAATTTGCAAAGATTTCAAACAAACTTTTTTTCACGTTGTCATTATGGGGTATGGTTTGTAGAATTTTGAGGAAAATAATGAATTTAATCCATTTTGGAATAAGGCTGTAACAACAAAATCTGGAAAAAGTAAAGTGCTGTGAATATCTTCCGGATGCACTGTACCTAATAAGGTGGCTGGTGTAAATATATATATCTATATCTCTATCTATATATCTATCTCACATACAAATAATGTATAAAACAGATTCGATCGATTAATTAGCTAGATAGTGCAAAACAGAAGCAATTGAAAATCTAAGTGACGAAGAAAAAAAGAAATATCCAGACTCACAGTGCCCCCTACTGTTCATATTTTTAGCTACACTTGCTTTACAGCTAATGCAAGTCTCAGCTACAATGTATTTGCAGATACAATGTCAGTGTTTAAGCGAAGTTCCAGTCCCCTATGTAAACATTAAAAGTCAAAAAGACTTGTAATAAACAGCCACTCACACGTCTCATGAACCAGCCCTGTGCTTGACCCAGCCGTTTTCACCCTGTGTCCTCTCTCCCCAGCCTCTTTACTATGGGCAACCGGCTGTGACAGCTTGCAGCTTCCCATTCCTCTGAATGGTGCCTCAGTCTTCTGGGACCTTTCACATGTCCCTGAACACTACGGGAGGTGTGTGGAGGTATGGGGGAGGGAGGAGAATATCCGCTTCCAATCACCAAGGCGGTCGGAGTGGAAGTGGGAGCGGGTACATGTCAAAATCAGGTACTAGCTCCCCCCCCCAAAGCTCGGTTTAAGAAATAGTGTGCGGGTTGGGAGGGGGGGGGGGGGGGTTTTGACGCCGCCTTAAAGTGGAACTTGTCCTTTGGGTGGATCTCCTCTTTAAGCATGTAACTCTACAGATGTGTATTTTTATTATTACAGTCGATGTTTAGGAACATCTCATTTCCAGACACACTCACCTTCCACCGACTTTTGGCAAAATTCTTTCTGATCTGTTCACTGACGGATTCGTGAATATTCTTATTCAGAGCCGTATCCCCAGCAATCCTGAGGAAAAATAAGAAGTTAATCAGAATATTTATATTGAGCCTTTAATTTGTCCTTGCAGGGCAATGTAACAAGTCCACTTTACCGACAGCCCGACCACCAGCACACATGTAAGCCTGGTACACAGGCAGTTGTTTGTTTCTTTAACCCAGCGGGTAACTATGCAATGTTAGTACAGCGATCTCCCGGCTAAGCTATTGTGTTTTGACATGGAAACTGCCCCCCTCCCCCCCCGCAACACACCGGTCAGCACTTGCAGCCATTGGCTGCAAGTGCCGATCAGATGCCAGTAGGGTGCTGGTTTTCCAGCATGCCCGTTCGACAGAAATCAGACAAACTGCAGAACACACTGGCTGAATGTCAGATGGTTTCTGTTGGACCAGCCCGATATTTGGCCTGTGTGTACCAGCCTTTACTGTAACACCCCTTTGTTCCACTGTCTGGAGTAAAGCGATATCTAGGTACTTGCAAGTATGGGAGAGCATGCATCTCACTGCCTTTCCTCCCACTTGACAGCACTAATGCTTGGTGATTGGTGGCTTGCTGTCACATGGGGGTGGCGAGAGGGACCTCGGCTCTGTGTATGCTTCAAGCCGTGAACTGGAGCTTATGGGGCCAACTCACTTTGCTCACAGCAGCTGAACAGAGCAGTCAGGCAGCGAAAGGAAAGCGAATATAAGCTGCTGGTGTGGCCAGCCTTAAGGCTGGGTACACGTCTAAGCCGCATGCGGCTCACAGCAGGGGTCCGGGGCTTCTCTATTCACTGTTACAGGTCCAATTTCACCCCGTATTTTTTGCTAAATACGTTATCTGAAACAGACCAAAAGACGCACAGGACACGGTGCAAATTCGCACGGGAGCCGCAGTGGAGATATGCGACAATCGCCTGCTATTGAAATTGGATGCGGGGAACCCTCATCCAATTCACACTAGTGTGAACCCAGCCTAAGAGAACCTGTCGTTTTGCTCTATACTGAGGTCTACTTTAAAAGGGTAAATTTTCAAATACACCATATGGTCAAAAGTATGTGGATACATCCCCCCCCCCCCCCCCCCCAATTCCTAATGGATTAAAGCAGAACTAAAAACGTACCTTTCCTGCAATAGTCCCCATCCCTCGCCAGCATCTTCTGCCGGGTGCCGGTCACAGAATGAAGTCACTCCCGCAATTGCATAGGAGTCAGTCAGCCCCCCTTGCACACTGGACCATGCTTGGTGATGTAAGCTGAGCTGCGCATGCGCAGCTCAGTTTCCAGGCGAGAGAAGACAATGAGCTGGCAGGTAAGTGTATTTTGTTGCAAAAGAGACATTGCTGGTCTCTTCTGCAATAAAAATCCTACCTGCTCGTTGCCTTTCACAGTACTGTTAGTGCTACAGCTTGAATGATCTGCACAGAGCCCTGACCTTACTCAATATCTAAGGGATGATTTGGAATGCAGATTGTGAGCCAGGTCTTCTTTCAACATCAGTATCCGACCTCACAAATAAGGATGAGCTCAGGCACAAGTACAAACCCACATGAACTAATCTGCCGGGAAGCTGTAGGTAACAGAGGCATTCCCTGCCACGCAGCCATATGCATGTAAGGGGTGTGTATACATGCGGCTGCAGGGACAGGGATGGTCTCTACCACCTGTAACTGGCTGGCTGCTTCGACAGCTTCCGAGCGGGACAGATCAGGTGGGTTCATACTCCTGTTCAAACACGCCTGAGCTCATTTCTGCCCACAAATACACACATTTACCCTACATGGTTTTGGAATAAGATTGCCAAAAAGCTCATATAGGAGTGATGGATGTTGATAGGTTCGTAAACCTTTGGTCATATAATGTACGATTGAATCAACATCAAACTGTCCATTCACATTCACTGCCCGAGGCAGTAAAAAGCAGTCACAAGGCACTGTCTACTGCATTTAGTTTACGGAGTATTTTATTATGCCAACTTGGTTATCTGCTGAATAATTGGGGAACACATTAATACAAGCACAAGTGGGGAGTAAAAATGAACATGCATATGGCTGTACAGAGGATCTTAACCTGACCATCTAACTCAGCTGTCCCCTGATCAGGGCAGAAAATCTTACCATGGATGTTGTAGGGCTTGGTCACACGTGTTGCGTTTGTTTGGATCCTTCTCCATTAGATGCAGAATAAAGTCTTTCGCTGAGGAATACACATAGTAATAAATAATGATTACACACCAACGTTGTACACGTTTACATGTCCCTATCTGCACGTACAGTCATGGCCAAAAATATTGGCACCTCTGCATTTCTGCCAGATAATGCACCACTTTGCCCGGAACATTGTTGCAATTACAAATGTTTAGGCATTTTCATGTTTATTTCTTTCCTTTGTATTGGTATGATAAAAAAAAAAAAGTGTAGAAACAAAAAGCCAAATTTGACACATCCCAAGCAAAAAAAACTCCAAAAATAGACTGGACAAAATTATTGGCACCCTCAATTTATTATTTGGTAGCACACCCCTTGGAAAAAATAACGGAAATCAATCGCTTCCTGTAACCATCAATGAGTTTCTTGCACCTCTCTACTGGAATTTGACCACTCTTCTTTTTCCAACTGCTCCAAGTCTCTCAGATTGGAAAGGTTCCTTTTCTGAACTGCGGTTTTGAGGTGCTCTATGGGATTTAGATCTCGACTCCCTGCTGGCTACTTCAGTACTCTCCAGCGCTTTGTCTTAAACCATTTCTGGGCGCTTTGGGCCATTGTCCTGCTGTAAGACCCATGACCTCTGACAGACACCCGACTTTGACAACGGGCCCTATATTGCACCCCTGAATTCTTTGGTGGTCTTTAGATTTTAGAATTCAATGCACACATTCAAGACATCCAATGCCTGAAGCAGCAAAGCAACCCCAAATCTGAACTTCCACCATGTTCTGTAGGGACTGTATTCTTTTATTTAAAGGTCTTATTTCTTTTTTCTGAAAACAGTAGAATGATGGGACTTACTAAAAAGCTGTAATTCTGTTTAGTCTGTCCACACCATATTCTCCCCCCAAAATTTTGGCCTTAGGTAAGTTTTGGAAGACTCCAAACTGGCTTTTTTATGTTTGTGTAAGCAGTGGGGTCCTCCTAGGTCTCCCACCATACCTTTTGCTGCACTTTCTCTTCTCCGTGCCCTTTGTGGCACACAGACACAACAGAAAGGTTGAGTACATTTTTCACCATTTTAAGCGGTCGCCGGTGTGATTTCTATATTGTCAGCCCCTGTTACATAGTAGGTGAGGTTGAAAAAAGACACAAGTACATCAAGTCCAACCTATGTGTGTGATTATATGTCAGTATTACATTATATAACCCTGTATGTTGCGGTCGTTCAGGTACTTATCTATAGTTTCTTGAAACTACCGATGCCCCCCCGGTAAGACCACTGCCTGTGGAAGGGAATTCCATATCCTTATCACTCTTACAGTAAAGAATCCTCTACGTAGTTTAAGGTAAACCTCTTTTCTTCTAATCTTAATAAGTGGCCACGAGTCTTGTTAAACTCCCTTCTGCAAAAACGTTTTATTCCTATTGTGGGGGTCACCAGTCCGGTATTTGTATATTGAAATCATATCCCCTCTCAAACGTCTCTTCTCCAGAGAGAATAAGTTCAGTGCTCGCAACCTTTCCTCATAACTAATATCCTCCAGACCCTTTATTAGCTTTGTTGCTCTTCTCTGTACTCGCTCCATTTTCAGTACATCCTTCCTGAGGACTGGTGCCCAGAACTGGACAGCATACTCCAGGTGAGGCCGGACCAGAGTCTTGTAGAGCGGGAGAATTATCGTTTTATCTCTGGAATTGATTCATTGATATAGGGGAGTTTAATTACAAATTACAGGAGCATCACAAACCTAGAATGCTATTTTTTTTTACAATTTTAATAAGGTGCCAATAATTTTGTCCAGCCCATTTTTGGAATGGTGTGTGAAATGTGTCAGTTTGGCTATTTGTTTCTCCACTTTTTTGTGTCATACCGATACAAAAACATACATGAGAAGGCCTAAACATTTGTAATTATAACAATTTTTTGGGCGAAGTGGTGCATTCTCTGACAAATGCAAGATTTTTGGCCATGACCATTTATAAAAACAAAAGCATGAGTGATGCACACACCAATGACCTCTTTTCATTGCCAAATGTTTAGAGGGTCTCACTCAGCGGGAAGTAAGGGGTCCTAAACAGAGGTAAACTGCCCTCTGCTCCAGGCTGCCTTATGGAGGCTGCTGTTGCTGATATTGTATTTTGAAGCTTTTCTTTTGCTGAAGCTTTGGCTACAATAGTTATGGATTCACCGACTAGGAACACATTTCTAACATGCATTTATACCAATGCTTGGTCAAGGTCTGAGAGACAAAAAATTGAAGGCAGACATAGTCAGGTCTATAAAATCGTAATATACCACCGTGCAAAATATATAATTAAAGGTGCAAGCTACTAATACAATATTAATAAAAGGATATTAATAAACAAAAAAAAAAAATCAAAATAAAAAAGCAGCGAGAAAGAGCAGAGCGTCTTTAAGCTTAAATTGCGAATTATGTATTTAGAAGACTGGACCGCGCTCATACAAACGCCATAAACCACCAAATTACAGGTGTATTACAGCTCGTAAAAGTCTGAATAAAGTGCTTGATGCAAATCAAATTCCCGAAAGTGATAAAAAAATATTGAAAAATTGTGTTAAAAACTAAAGTAGTGACACCCAAGGAAAAAAAAACAGTGCTCTTCCTCTTCTCCGACCCTCAAAGAAGGTCAAAAATCACTTGTGGTATCTCCAGCAGGAATCTCCCCAAATAGATACCAACAAAATCCTGAACGTCTGGACAACGCTATACCACCATCTCCTCTAAAGTGCTCCTGTGCCTTTAAGAGATTCTGTATACATCTCGCTTTAATCCCCTTTCCGTTTCTTGAAATTGATGAATGGTCACTTCTTGAGTAGATTTGTATTAACAGTGCAACCGTTTCCAGAAGTCAGAAGCGGCTTCTGGGCGGTTAAACTTTGCTTTTCTTAAAGTCTCCGGATCCAAACACAACCGCAAAAAAGACAAAAAGGCACATGAACCATGTTTGCTGCAATATCATGTCTTTTTGCAGGTGTGTTGAATCCGGAGATACACTCAACTGATTTTTATTTTATCATTTTGGCCTAAAATTTATGAAGAAATGTGTTTTTATAGGATATGTTTTTTAAGAAAATATTAGGGTTTTTTGTTTTCAAGATTTTCAGTCTTTTTTTTATGTATATAGCAAAAAAATAAAAAACCCAGTGTTGATAAAATACCCCCGAAATAAAGCTCTCTGTAAAAAAAAAAAAAAAAAAAAAAAAAAAAAAAAGGATATAAATTTGATTTGGGTACAGTGTTGCATGACCGAGCAATTACCAGTTAAAGTAGTGCAGTGCTGAATAGCTAAGAAATGCTCTGGTCATGAAGGGGAGCAGACCTTCTGGAGGTCAAGTGGTTAAAGAAGAGCCCTGGATCATAAACAGGATCTGTCGGTTGGTCACTGTGCTCATGTAGCGACCAGTTTTAACCGTTTTTGTTGAATGTTTGAACATGGATAACCACAGTCTGCACATCCAAATTCCGCATATATAATCACTTAAAGTGGAGTTCCACCCACTTTTACAACTCTTCAGCATCCCTCACTAAACTGTGCACTGTAAGCGAATTGGATATTTTTTTATTTTTTTTCTCAGCACCTACTGTATATCTGCTGTATTCATTTTATACTTCCTCCTCCCTGGCCGCGGCCCATCGCATCATTTCCTGTTTGCAATGCCTTCTGGGAAGGGGCGGCAACTTCCTTTGACACTGCCGTTGCTATGGAAACCTGACCTGAAACCTATTACACTGCTTGTGCTGCACTGAGCATGTGCGAAATCTGCAAGGATGAGATCCAGGAAGAAATACAGTCTGGCTTCAGATGCCCACACTGAAGATGGCCACGGCCTGCTGTAAGTTTAGAAAATAACAAACTACTGCTATAAACTAACAAAACAGACCTTTGTTTACAGACTAACTTTACTAGAATACATTAAGCTTGTGCATTATAGGGGTATTTTTATTTAAAAAAGTATAATTTCGGCTGGCACACCACTTTAAGTCTTGTTGTGAAGACAGTATGTTGGGTAATTGTGGTTTCAGATTTCTAGTGAACTGTGAGTTTCTTACCCGAGTCAGAAATATCATCCCAGTATGGAGAATCAAACTCGTATTCCGCTTTCAAAATCTGCTCAAAAAGTTTGGCATCATTTTCATCAT
Source organism: Lithobates septentrionalis (assembly GCA_037952835.1). NCBI lineage: Eukaryota > Metazoa > Chordata > Amphibia > Anura > Ranidae > Lithobates > Lithobates septentrionalis. The sequence goes on from JBBDGP010002483.1 coordinate 542,442, forward strand.
AGAACGGGGGATAACCACACAGTCTGCCGGGAGAAATGGAACGTCAGTGCAGCAGATGCCAGAATAAGGATTCCGGTATTTTATGGTCTATCACAAGATACCCCGGAGCACACCAATAAAATATATCTGCATGTTTATTTACCTCCAAATATGAACAAACAAGTAAAATAAAGCAGTTGCCCATGCATTGCCCGCTAAAGAGCAATCCATGGCGGTCACTTCTCAGAGGGCATTTGTCACCTTCCCACCACTCCTAAAAGTCTACATCACCAAGATGCAACTATGTATTGCCTGGGGCTCCAGGGTGGTTATGGCCTAGCCCCAATCACTTGAAACATGGGGTACAATTCACAGCTGTGGCAAGTATACAGCCCCGTTCAGTTGCCTTTGGCCAGCTTAAGGGCGATGGGGAAAACATGACTCAACTGCCTGTTTTTACCACCCCCAAATTGCAAGTATAAAAACTTATCTAGAGGTTAAAAAACAACTCCGGAAGCTAACAAAATGCTCTCAGTGTTGTTCAATTGTAACTCTTTTCTAGCTTTGAATGGAGTGGGGAAGGTCCAAGGTCTGTAGAAGAGGGTTCTCCCTCAAAATGCGTTAGCTGCTTCAAACATAGCCTGGTCTTCCAGCATCACCGGTTCTTTGCAACAGACCCGAGAGAGGCTGTTGGCATCTGCCTGTGCTGTGATATGTGTCTATACACTGCATCTGAGTACAACCATTGCGGTTTTTATTCTGATGAACTAGATGACATTCAAGCCATGGGTGACCCTGTCAGCACCTCATGCCCGACATCCTTCAATCTGAAACTCGAAGGTGCCAGGTCGGAAACTGTTGGCAGAACACCACCTGCACCCAATCACCTGCAGCCGCTGTTTGGGTATTCTGAGTCCCGGGTGTCAGAATACAACAGCCAGCAGTGCAGGTTCCTCCATCCAGGCTGTTTAGTGTGGATGGGGGAAAAAAAAAAAAAAAGGTAAATTTCTCTTGTACAGCCTGAGTGGCCAAAACGAGAAAGATCTCATTGTATGGACAACTTAACCCTTCCCCATTCTCCTGAAAACATGAACAAAAAGGTTGTCTAATGCCGTGTACACACGACCGGACTTTATGGCATCAAAGATCCGACGGTCTTTCCGATGGACTTTCGAACGACCGGACCTGCCCACACATGAACGGACTAAAGTTTGTTCGGAAGTCCGTTCGTTTGAATGTGATGACATACGAAGGGACTAGAATAAAGGAAGTTGATAGCCAGTAGCCAATAGCTGCCCTAGCGTAGTTTTTTTGTCCGTCGGACTAGCATACAGACAAACGGATTTTTCGATCTGACTCGAGTCCGTCGAAAAGATTTGAAACATGTTCTATTTCTAAAGTCCGTCAGATCTTTCGACCGATAAGGTGCGATGAAGCCCACACACGATCGAATTGTCCGACCAGTTCGGTCGAAAAATCCGGTCATGTGAACACGGCATAAGGCTACATTCACACTGGTGATTAGGGCAGGTGCAAATTTTAGTAGCAGGAATCTACTCTCGGGGGCTAGGTGCACCCCCCTGCCCCGTTCACTATAATAACAGGTCACCGGTGGCCGCAGCTATTCGTGGCTTTCCGCACAGCCAGCAATTACCAGCGATGATCACTGCTGGATGTACACAGTGTGCTCAGCAGCGCTCACCGCAGGTAATCACTAGCTGTGCGTACAGCTGCAAGTACCTGCAGCCGCCGGCAACATGTCATAGTGAACGGGGCTGGAAGCTGCAACTAGCTGCAGAGAGCCGCAGCATGGATCAGAATATTCCTGCTGCTACAATTAGCACCTGCCCCAATCGCCAGTATGAATGTACAGTAGTCTAAAGCTGGACCCAACAGGGGATTTCTCCATGCATACAAACAAGGTGGATTGAGGAATTATGCCCCATCCCCCTTCCCCCCCAACAGAACATTGTATTTCGACAGCAGAATGTGCCGCTGACTGCACACACTCAGCAGAAGCCACCAGTGTTCATTTTGGCAGCAAATTTCAATTTAGTTTTAGTCTTAGGACTAAAATGGCATTTTAGTTTTAGTCCCATTTTAGTCTCCTGCAATTGTTTGTGTTTTAGTCGTATTTAGTCGACCAAATCTCCAGTACATTTTAGTCGACTAAAACTCATTTTAGTCGTCTAAAATCGAATGGGTGTAATTAAATTGTAATGCATTAGTTAACATTTCTCTATAATTTCCAAACTCATTATATATTTATGGTATTGAGGTATGAACATGCACTACAGAGCAGTGTTCATTTTGAAGTCAAATTTCAATTTAGTTTTAGTCTTATGCCGCGTACACACGGTCGGATTTTCCGACGGAAAATGTGCGATCGGAGCTTGTTGTCGGAAATTCTGGGCTCCATCGGACTTTTTCCATCGGAATTTCCGACACCCAAATTTGAGAGCAGGCTATAAAATTTTCCGACAACAAAATCCGATCCTTTAAATTCCGATCGTGTGTAGACAGATCCGACGGACAAAGTGCCACGCGTGCTCAGAATAAATTAAGAGAGACGAAAGCTATTGGCCACTGCCCCGTTTATAGCCCCGACGTACGTGTTTTACGTCACCGCGTTCGGAACGATCGGATTTTCCGACAACTTTGTGCGACCGTGTGTATGCAAGACAAGTTTGAGCCAACATCCGCCGGAAAAAAAAACAATGGATTTTGTTGTCAGAATGTCCGATCGTGTGTACAGGGCATTAGTCTTTTGACTAAAATAGCATTTTAGTTTTAGTCGTATTTTAGTCATCTCAGTTGTTTTAGTTGTATTATAGTCGACTAAAATAATATTCGTTTAATCAACTAAAATGTTTTAGTCGACGAAATTAAAGTGGAGTTCCACCCAAAAATGGAACTCCCACTTTTTGGATCCCCCCCCCTCCCTCCGGTGTCACATTTGGCACCTTTCAGGGGGGAGGAGGGAGCAGATACAGGTCTAATACAGGTATTTGCTCCCACTTCCTGGCATAGATCACCGTGGCGCTTGCAGTGACCTATGCCAGTTCCGGCGCCGACCTCGCCCTCCCCCCGCTGTATTCTGGGAGACACACAGGTCCCAGAACACAGCAGCGACCTGAGAGGACTCGCGCATGCGCAGTAGGGAACCAGGAAGTGAAGCCACATGGCTTCACTTCCTTATTCCCTTACTGAGGATGGCGGCAGCCGCCTAGAGCCGAACGACGGATTGGCTTCCGACATCGCGGGCGCCCTGCACAGGTAAGTGTCCATATATTAAAAGTCAGCAGCTGCAGTATTTGTAGCTGCTGGCTTTTAATTTTTATTTTTTTCAGCGGACCTCCGCTTTAACACTGGAAACAACAGCCAATTGGCTGCAGTCGCTGATCGAGGAAAAAGTTTCCAACTCTTCCCTTCAGCAGGGGTCAAATGATCAACTTCTGTGGAGTGGTGATGGTCACACACGGATCGAAATTTGGCCGGTCCATGCTTAACCAGACTAATTTTGATCCTTGTATGGCCAACCTGTAGTTCAGGCACCCTCTTAGTCCGTTTTCCATTGATAGATTTTTCTTTATAGGGTTACCTAAAATTGTTTCAATTTGTAAAGCCAAGTAATACTTACATAGTAAGGTTGAATAAAGACCAATAAACAGTCCAATCCAGTTCAACCTGCGTAGATGTGAGTGTGTAGAAAAAAAATAATTTCCCATATCTCCTTAGGTTTTGCTAAGATGCACGTCCAAGAGTCTTTTAAAACTATCCATACTTCCTGCCAACCCCACTGATTGTGGAAGGGAGTTCCACATCCTTATCGCCCTGACAGTGAAAAACCCTCTACACAGCTTAAGGTTAAACCGCTTCTCTTCCAGTCTCATCCTGTGGCCCCCCGTGTCCTCTTACACCCCCTGGGACTGAAAAGATTCATACTTACGCTGGGATCACCGTTAAGATATTTGTATATATCCATCAAATCTCCTCTCAAGCGTCTCTTCTCCAAGGAGAACAAAAAATCTACAACCCACCATAATCCTAGCGATGTGCCTTGACCCATTAGCTCCATATTAAAAAGCACAATTGGCTTCAACATACATTACCAAAAGTATTGGGACGCCTGCCTTTACACACACATGAACTTTAATGACATCCCAGTCTTAGTCCGTAGGGTTCAGTATTGAGTTGGCCCACCCTTTGCAGCTATAACAGCTTCAACTCTTCTGGGAAGGCTGTCCACAAGGTTTAGGAGTGTGTCTATGGGAATGTTTGACCATTCTTCCAGAAGTGCATTTTTGAGATCAGGCACGGATGTAGGATTAGAAGGCCTGGCTCGCAGTTTGCGCTCTTATTCATCTCCAAGGTGTTCCATCGGGTTGAGGTCAGGACTCTGTGCAGGCCAGTCAAGTTCCTCCACCCCAAACTCGCTCATCCATGTCTTTATGGACCTTGCTTTGTGCACTGGCACGCAGTCATGTTAGAACAGGAAGGGGCAAACCTCAAACTGTTCACACAAAGTTGGGAGCATCAAATTGTCCAAAAATGTCTTGGTATGTTGACGCCTTAAGCCCCGGTTCACACAGGGGCGGCACGACTTGCAGGTCGCCTCAGCGAGGCGACCTGCAAACGACTTCCGCGGCGACTTGCAAAACGACTTCTGTATAGAAGTCTATGCAAGTCACCCCAAGTCGCCCCCAAAGTAGTACAGGAACCCTTTTCTAAGTCGGAGCGACTTGCGTCGCTCCTATTAGAACGGTTCCATTGTACAGAACGGGAGACGACTTGTCAGGCGACTAGGTCGCCTGACAAGTCGCCCCTGTGTGAACCGGCTCTTAGAGTTCCCTTCACTGGAACTAAAGGGCCAGGGTTAGGCACTAATGTGGACGAAAAGGCCTGGCTCGCAGTCTCCGTGCTAATTCATCCCAAAAGTGTTCTATCCTGTTGAGGTCAGGACTCTGTGCAGGCCAGTCACGTTCCTCCACCCCAAACTCGCTCATCCATGTCTTTATGGACCTTGCTTTGTGCACTGGTGCAAATCATTTGGTGGAGGGGGGGGGGTTATGGTGTGGGGGTTGTTTTTCAGGGGTTAGGCTTGGCCCCTTAGTTCCAGGGAACTCTAAAGGCGTCAGCATACCAAGACAACTTGGCCAATTTCATGCTCCCAAGTTTGTGTGAACAGTTTGAGGTTTGCCCTTTCCTGTTCTAACATGACTACCAGTGCAAAGCAAGGTCCATAAAAACATGGATGAGTGATTTTGGGGTGGAGGAACTTGACTGGCCTGCACAGAGTACTGACCTGAATCCAATAGAACACCTTTGGGATGAATTAGAGCGGAGACTGTGAGCCAGGGCTTCTCGTCCAACATCAGTGACCTCACAAATGCGCTTCTGGAAGAATGGTCAAACATTCCCATAGACACACTCCTAAACCTTGTGGACAGCCTTCCCAGAAGAGTTGAAGCTGTTATAGCTGCAAAGGGTGGGCCAACTCAATATTGATCCCTACGGACTAAGACTGGGATGCCATTAAAGTTCATGTGCGTGTAAAGGCGGGCGTCCCAATACTTTTGGTAACATATGTGACTCTCTGCCAGACCCGACAATAAAAGCCATGAAGCCAAAAAACGTGCCTGGGATCAGCTCTGATCACACACACACTGTGGGAAGTAGACCGCTCCTCACACAATCTCCAGCTTTTAGTAGGGCTTTCCCTGACATAAGGAAGTGATTTGGGTGAAATAAAAGCATTACTTACAGGATGTATGCTATGACGCCAATCGACCAGCAATCCACCGCTTTACTGTACGGCTTCTGAGCTAAAACCTCGGGAGCTGAAAGAAAAGATACATACATGTGTTTAAAAACCAATCACCAAAGCAGGCCATACACGGCTCAATTTCCTCTCATTCAGCCCCATTAATCTATTCCCAGATCCACACAAACAGCATGGATGGATGGATGGACGGATCTCCGCCGTCGGCTATTGTAGTCAGGCAGCTGCCACCCGTGGCTGCCCGAGTATCAGAACAGTCACTGCATCGGATAGGACTAAGTGAATGTTCAGCCGATCATCTTCCACCCAGCACAGGTCCGGTTCACATCGGGAATTGCACAGGAATGCGTTTGTGTGTTGCTGTGCGATTCGCATGCAGTTCTGTGCGGTGCAAATGAATGAGCTGAAATCGCACCGCAAGTAACGCATGCACTACTTTTATTAGTGACACTGTTCTGGTGACAATTATGAAGGGATTTCCAATTTGTGATGTCTCCAGGGCAGGAAGTGAAGGGAAAATCTACCAGATGGGATACAGATGGTAAAAAAAAAAAAACCACCACAACATGGATTTAACCCTTACTACTCTATCCAAAACTAAAGAAAATGTCGGCTTTAGCCATACTTTGAACAAAGCGATAATGTCTAGAGTGGTCTAGAACTTTTTTTACACCAATGCTGCTGGGTACTCAGTGGAGGTAAACGCACATGAATTACCGTCTATTTAAAGCAGTATTAGCCCAGGTTCACACTGAGCTGCGGGAATGAAGCTGTGCCAGTTCAGCTGAACTCGCACAATTTCACTCCCGCATTTCAGTCCCGATTTCGGACGCGATATCAGAGACATCTGTGCAGGTTTCTGCACACATGTCAATGTAAATCGCAGCCAGAAATTGCAGAAAGTAGTACAGGAACGACTTTTTGAAAATCGGAGCGGCGCTGCACTGATTGGGACAATGCCATTGCCGGCAATCGCCGCCAATTTGAAATGTGATTTGACACTTTAAATCGCATGTCAAATCACACTAGTGTGAACCAGGGCTTAAACCCAAACTGGTGGTATATTTCTGGGGGGGGGGTGGAATGGGGCCGGGCAAACAATGCACCCACAGACATACTCCCCTGGTCAGGTCACCGCAACCCCCACCGGGGTCGGCCGATCACCAGCCCGCATTTACCCATTCTAGGTCACGGGCAGCGTTTCCTCTGGGCGGCGGCGTCGCCTGCGTCTCCACCTCAGCATCACGACGGCTTCAGCCATGCGTCGCCTCCCTCCTCCTCTTTGGTGGCCAATAGGATCGCTTCTCCTCTCGGCCAATTGGGTGACGGGTCTCAGGACCCGCTTCCTGATTTCCTGGTTCTCCTCCCAGCCAGACAATAGCGAATATTAATTTGCTATTGTCGCACAACTGGATGGGCTCAGTGCACAGTGCTCTGTGCCCACCCTTTTCTGAAGACTATTAGAGCCTCTGTGCTTCTAAAAAAAACCCATTTGAATCCATGCGTCCGGCGCCCCGCATGGATTAAGAGCCAGGCGCATGGATTAGGGGGGCAGTGCCCCTGCACCCCATATGGACGGGCCGCCACTGGGAGCTCTGCTGTGCAACTCCAATGTATGTGATGGTAATTAAACGATCGTGCTCTCCGATGTGTTATTAGTAAGAGCTCCTAGGCATGAAACGCGTCAACACATGTCCTTGGGGTTTGGTGCAGATTTGTGGATTATTGTTCAATAATGGTCTTCCAGAGTTTCCATACAACAGTGTGCGGCCGACCATTGGATCATTTAAGCTTTCACGGTTGTGAGCCGGTCCGGCCCCCTTATGTAAGGATTTTGAGGGCAGACAATGGGGGGACTAACCTGGAGCAGTGCTGTATAAATGTTGAACATATTGCAGCTTACCAACCTTTAGATGTGGTGGCTGCATTTGTTTTTTCTTTAGGCCCCCCCCCCCCCATTCTGTTTTCACCTGGTGATCTGGCCAGTAACGACTCCTGTATTAGAGTGCCCCCCACTCTGGATTTAGTAGCACAGGGAGGGGGGGGGGGCACCATTGGATAGCAGCATTGTTAGTCTGGGGGGAGGGGAGCGTTAGATGTATTAGCACATTTAGATACACTAACAAATTGAGGACAGACTCCATCTCACACTTCATAAGCAGTTACAGCAGTTTTTCTATAAGTTCATAAAAGCCGACCATTATAAGCACCCTTCTCAGTGGTAAATGGCTCATCTCAACCCCCTAACTGCTACATCTGCAGCTTGTTCTTTTTCAGACTTACTGGCCAGATCACCAGATGAAAACACAAGAAATAAAGCCCAATGAATAACCTAATGAAGGCAACACATCTAAGAATTGGTAAGCTGCAATATAATGTTTGCTTTTAGGTTTAACCACTTGCCAGTGGCTGTAAAGGTTAAAAGTGTTTTTTTTTTTTTACCTTCATGCATTCTCTGCATTAAAGTAAGAAACCTTTTAGGTGCAGCACCCACCCCCGCGCCTCCCCTAAATACTTACCTGAGCTGATCTAGGTCCAGCCCTGTACACAAAGAGCAGCAGCAATGCTCCCGCTCACTGGACTGGACCATTGGTTCCTGCTGCTGTCAAGCAAATCCAGTGAGGAGGGTGCGCGAGGTTGGGGCCCAGCACACTGTGCCAATAGACGTACACAATGCAGCTCAGGATCGAGCCTGCACAAGTATCCCCCTAGCAAGCGGTTTGCATGGGGAGTACTCGGAGCGAGGAGACAGGTTCGCCGGTGGGAGGAGGATCAGGGCTGCTCTTTGCAAAACCATTACACAGAGCAGGTAAGTCTCACATGTTTGATATTTTAGAAAAAAAAATTAATTTGAGTATGTAGTATATTTTGGTTTTTATTTTACCTGTAATTTTTTTATAAAACAATGCCATAGAAAAAAATTATATATTTTTTTTTTTACTTTCATAGATGCTAATCTATCCACTGCAGAAAAAGTATTACAGTAAATTGGTAAGGCTCCCCCAAGCACTGGGTGCATAGAATGTAGGGACTGACATCAAGGTTGTCCTTCCTACTGTCACCATGAGAACTTCAGCAGATATCAGGGGAGGTTGGCTGACGCATTCCTGTTATTCATTCATTACTAAATGGTGAAATGTTGTCCTTCACACTGAAATTGAGTTGACCAAGACTGTAAATACTGCAGCTGTGAGGTCAAGTGTTCCATGGCCAAGACCAACCAGATGGATAAAACCACAACCCAAAAACATCTCTACTACTACCTGAGAAGAGAAGCCAATGTTGGTACACCTAGAACACCACTCTAGAACCAACATACTGAGCACACTGACCTACATATCCAGGTGTCCCACAGGCCGTGGACATGACACTTCCGGAACCCTCTATCTTGGACAGCCCAAAATCGCTGATCATGATTTTGGAATCTTCATCCAGACTGTAGTACAACAAATTCTCCGGCTGTATGGAGGAAAGCACAATAGAGAGAGGCAAGCCATTAATCAAATTCAGATTATACAGTATTATGAGCAATTCCAAAGAGCAAATCACAGAACCGCTAATGCAAATCATATTCCCTAATACACAGTGGGAACATTTACAAATGACATACAAAAAAGGATCAACATATGGAAATGTAAACCGGTAAAAATAGTAAAATTATACCAACAATTGTTACAATATTACTTTCAGATAAATGTCACGCAATAGCTTCCTTTTTGGCCTCATGCACACTGGACGTTTGACGTTTTTACAGCAGCTGTTTTTGGCTGTAGACGTTTTTTTTCCTACAGTCAACTCTCTATCATGTTATCCTATGTGTCCATGCACACATAGGCTGTTAGCAGTTTTGGGCAGTGGCGTTTTTAAGCAGCAAAAATAACCCAAAACTAGTGGGTTCTGAGAGCTGTTTTTCAGCTGTAAAAACGCTCTAACGCTGATAAACGTTCATAAACACTCAAAAACATCGCTCACCAGCGCTTAACGTTTTTGATCCTTTGGAAAATAAAAACGCTAGAACTCTAACGCGGAAAAAACGCTAAGGCTATTGCAAAAACTTTGAAAAAAGTTAAAAAAACTCACTACTGGCGTTTTTATAAACGTTATTATGACGTCCAGTGTGCATGAGGCCCAAAAGTGAACCTGTACCTTAAACATGCATGACAAGTAGCTGGCCAACTTTAAAGATAGGACCATAAACACTGAGTACTTGTTCCCACTGCACTCTCCCTCATCCAATACTAGACTATTAGATGCTCCTGTATAATTTTTTTGTGCTCTACAGCTAGTCAAAATTTACAGAGGGCTGTGTATTCCCCCCCCCCCCCATGCCCCCCTACTGTTCCCAAACTTGGTTATTCATGTACTGAACACTGCATTGTGGGAAGACACAGGATTTTTAAATGTTCACTCATTTTGGATGTACTGAGGCAGAGTGCAGGTTCACTTTAAAGAGCTTTGGTGTCTTTACAGCACTTGCAGACTTAAGCTTTGTATATGCTTTCCGTTAGCGTTATTTTTTACTTTCCCACCTATAGCCTTGCCTTGTTTTTCCAAACTTGGGTTTTGTCTTGTTGATGTGGGATATGACAAAGCTGGTATCTACACCATATGGCCAAAAGTTTGACATCTATTAACCACATTTGTATTACCTTGTTGGACTTCCCATGCTAAAACACGGACATCGATATGGAGTTTCCCCTACCGCCATTGAGGTTATAACAGCATTCACTCCTCTAGGAATGCCAAATGAGAATTTGTGAGGTTAGGTACTGATGGGGGATAAGGACCTGGCTTCCAACCACAGCTCCAGTTCATCCCAAAGGTGTTCAGTAGAGCTGAGCTCAGAGCTCTGTGTAGGCCACTCAAGTTTTCTCCACACCAAACTCAAACATCTTTATGGAACTGGCTTTCCGCACGACATGTTCAAACAGAAAAAGGCCTTCCTCAAACTTGCTACAAGGATTGAAGCGCACAGTCATCCAAGGATCGTTCAAACTGGGGCTGTTTTACGTAAACCGTCCACACTCCCTACTGGTCTGCACTCACAATGGATTATAAAAGGAAGTTGTCCCGGGAACACTTACAAGTTTTCCTGGGCACACTTCCCTGCTAACCAGACCAGCAATCCCCATTTCATTACACAGTTCTCTATGGAGAGAACTGTACTCTGGTACAGTTTGCATGCACACTGCAGAAAACCGTACTGGATTAGAAGCAAACTGCACCCGGGATCACCTGTTCCAAATGGTCCTGGGTGCGGTTCGCTTAAGCGGTCATGGTTCAGAGCACTCACACAATCGAACTGGCGAATGGGCTAAACCAGGCCCGGGACAAGTTCAGAATGCAGTGTAGCCTAAGAGGTTGACCAAAATTGCTAAAGAGACCTTAAAGTCCCAACCTTCTGAAATTGTATACCAGGAGGAGTCACGGGTAATTATTCTGTAGTATATACGCTATCATAATTATGATTGAGTATATACCCTAAAACGTTGCTGTGACATTAACAGTACCCTTCACTGGAAACACCTGAACTTAAAGTGGAACTTCACTCAATTTTCAAAGTTATATTCATCCTAATGCCCACCCATAGTGCGGTCATCAATGTTTTATCTGAAAGTACTTATTTTATTCTTTCCCTGGGATTTCTGGTTGTAGCCTCTTAGGCAAGTGAGGTAATCCGCCTATCCCGTTGACTCCTGGGATATCTGTCACCGATCCCAGGAGTCTCTGGGCATCCTAAGCTTAACAAAGTGCGCCGCGCAGTGTCATTAATGTGCAGGCGCAAGCTGTGTAGCCAGCTGCACAGAATACCAGAAATGCATAAGAGCAGACCTCAGATGCCCACATCTGCGATGGCCACTGCCAGCATTCCAGGAGGTGAGGGGAAAAAAAAAAAAAGACAGATCTGGCAAATACATAATTTGTGGACAGTTCTAGAAATAGCCAAATTTAATGCTGCAAGTCATAAAAATAACAATGCTTTGATTTCAATTTTTGGTTAGGAGACTGTAGCTCTTCTTTAATAATTTTGGGGAATCTCCCCATTCTGTGGCCATGTGGTGTACATCAAACAGCATTTTATATAGATAGTACAAGGGCAAAGGAAACCAACAACTCACAAACAGGAAGGATGCAAATTTTGTAAAAAAATTTGTAAAAATATCTCTGAAAGAGAACTTGATCAACCAACTGATCAAAGTCAAATGAGGGTGAAAATGGCTTTCAATTCATTAAGGTTTTGCCTTCTGGTGTCTTTACACATCTAGTTTACAGCACGAGCCTTCCCTGCAATTGACGGATCTGGGGGAGACCTTGGCGGCTTCTCCTCTGCAGAGACACAAGGCATGGATACTAAATTTTGCTCTGGCACTCGTTAATTGGAACAGTGCTGGGAGCTGGGATCTCCTGTCAGACAAAGCTCATGAGATACAACTAGTCTGTCACAGCCGAGCTGTCTATATTAATGCCTCCAGGATTCACACGATTGAATGAGTGAGTGATCCGTTTCCTTCTCTCTTCTGCTGACATCAACTGAAGTATATTCTCCCCCACCCCCCAAAAAAGATGTGTAATAAACAAAGTATGTATGTATGCACACACACACACACACACACACACACACACACACACACACACACACACACACACACATTTACACAGTAGTAGTACAGTTTTATTCTTTTCTTAACCTTTTCATATGACAACACTGAAGAAATGACACTTTGCTACAATGTAAATTAGTGAGTGTACAGCTTGTATAACAGTGTAAATTTGCTGTCCCCTCAAAATAACTCAACACACAGCCAATAATGTCTAAACCGCTGGCAACAAATGTGACTACACCCCTGAGTGAAAATGTCCAAATTGGGCCCAAAGTGTCAAAATTGTGTGGTCACCATTATTTTCCAGCACTGTCTTAACCCTCTTGGACATGGAGTTCACCAGAGCTTCACAGGTTGCCACTGGAGTCCTCTTCCACTCCATGACGACATTACGGAGCTTGTGGCCGTTAGAGACCTTGTGCCTAAGGTGGGGTGGGGGGTGCCAGAGCCGAACAGCGCCGATCGTCGGCGTTCGGAAATGCACGGAAAGGCCTGAGGGCCGTTCGGCTGATCTCGGCAAACCTCAGAAAGGCTCATGAACAGAGACTTTCCGAGGTTTGCCGAGGTCAGCCGAAGTGTGCTCGGGCCTTTTCGGCCGTTTGAGGCTCTCCGGCGCCCCCCCTGCCTCTGGCCGCATGCGGTATTGCATCCCATTGAAGTCAATGGGGAACAAATTCTTTTCATTTCCAGTGACTTCAATGGGAAAACTCGCTTTGATATGCGAGTACTTTGGATTACGAGCATACTCCTGGAACGGATTATGCTAGTAATCCGAGGTTCCACTGTATTAAAAAGCAAAGCAATGTTGAGGAGCAAGCAATGGTGGCAGTTCCATCTTGAATGCATATACAGTCTGTTAATTGTTTTCACTGCCAAAGGACTCATACTTCTGTTCAGCCAGACATGCGATTTACATACCCCTGCTACACTGCACAGCTGGTATTCTACCAGCTCCCGACAACTTACTACCCATTACCTCCCTGCTCACTGGCTAGGGCTTATAATGCTGGCTGAATAGAGAAAGAACACTGGAAGCTCCAAAACTGACCCAGGGAACAGAGGAGTCATCTGCCTTCACTGCACCATCTGAATCACAAGACTAGCTGCACAGAATTTAGTCTCTTTACATAGGCAGGACAGTTCATCTGTAGGATTCAAATCTGTAGCAAGCGGCTTGCCTGGAGTTCAGCTTTAAGGAAAAGGAAAGGCCAATCTCACCTTCAGATCTCGGTGTACAATCCCCATGTCATGCAGATACTTCACAGCGTCCAGGATCTGTTTAATAAGCTGACTGGCGTCTTTTTCCGTGTAGAAGCCTTTCTCTACAATCCTGTCAAACAGTTCCCCACCAGACACCCTGCAACAAGGCAATACCAGGTCATTCATAGCACTCTGTAACAGTACAGTGGACCTATCAGATCGCATGCATCAACTTATTATGAAAAATCTTAGCAATGTGCGAGTAACACTTCCAGGTACTAAATAACCGCCAGAGATCACAGTACTTCCCGACAATGCCTTCATTTGCTTGTCTCTCCAGAAGGACAGAGCCATTTTTAATCAGGCATCGTCCAATGTCATCATCTACTTCCTGGACTGAGATGCCACCTTAGAGAGGACACAAGCACAAAAATCCTGGTTCATGTGCAGTTCTTAGCCGTGGTCCCACGTGTCTGACAAAGATCAGCATCTGCTGCAGCCACTCACCTTGCGACTCGCTATAAACTTTCAATGTTAAGGACCAATCACAGGGAATGAATATTCGCTGTTGAAACACCGAGCCTCAATCCGGCAAATCAGGAGCAGGTCTGAGACCCGTTTTCCGATTGGCCGAAAAGAGTCCCAATTGGCTGCTGAGGAGGAGGGAGGAAACTGTTTCCCGCCCCCCCCCCCCCCCCAAAAAAAAAAAAATTACAACCAGCCGCCACTGGACAGATACCAAGCCAAAATTCAGGTACTTACACTGATTGCATAATAAAAATCCATGTAATAATGGAAATAGAGCTGTATTCATTTCTGTCAGTTATATCTGTCTGGAGTTCAGCTTTACTATTTTAATGAGTGCACAACCATGTTTAATGTGGGATTGGGGGGGCATCACTGGCGCATGCGCACTAAAGGAATGGCCACCGGTGCCGTTCCTTCTAAGCCCTGTGCCGTTAACGGCAGCTCCCACGCGCATGAGCGGAGCCGGAGTCTGCGAACCTGGAAGCAAGACAGGTGAAGATGGGAGCTCCTTCAGCTGTGACATCTTGGTGCTGGAAGGTTTGTTTTAAAGGCAACTTTAACATATGCTAGTATGCATACTAGCACATGATATTACCTTGCAGATTACAAAAAAATAAAAATGCAACAGTTTCAGCCGCTTTAAAATTGAAATTTTTTTTTTGCAATGACTACTGACTGCCAGCAGGGGGCATTGGTGCACCACAAACATACATAATAAAACACATTTTTATAGTGTAGTGCAAGGACTGAGAAAAGCGAAGAAACCCCTGGCAGTCGGGTTTCACATGCTGATTGGCTGTCCTGGGTTACCACACACTACTTTTCATCACTGTTCTTGGGGTCATGCAATACTTACAGTTGCATTATGAGGTAAAGGTGACTGCGGCTCTCATAGATGTCCTCCAGCGACACAATATTTGCATGTTTGATCCTTTAAGAAAAAAAAAAAATATTTGTTAAAAATCAGTATTGCAAAGGGTCACAGATCTTCACAGCAACAAAACCTACCAGATCAAATAAGCAACAAGAAAAAATTATGGACAGAAATGTAACATGTCGCTGTGTAAAGGGTCAGATTTGCTAATCAAATGGACCTAGATTCAAATGTTGGAAAAGATAAACTTAAGACTAAAATGTTTACCTTTCCTGGAGCAAATACCAAACCCAGGTTTTCTCCTGTCTGATCATGTGACTTAAAACTTGGCAATTGGTCATGTGATCTCTGCTGAAGAGTGGATTTAGAGTTTGGCTTGGCTCGTATTAGAAGTCACATGGCTAAATGCCTAGACCCTATAATGCCCGCTGTCTATTAAGACGAATGGGTTTCTTGTAGGCTTAAAGCCCAATTCCAGGCAATAAAAAAAAAAGTTCTCATGCGGTTGGGCTGTGTCCACACTGCCCGGGTCAACTGCTCGGAGAGGGGAAAGCTGTACACTCACCCGATCCTGTGCTCCACCAGCAAACGGCGCTCCCCCACGATCCGACAGTGGACTGTTCCCAACATCCTCACGTCCAGAGCAGGTCTATGGGCATGACGACATTAGGAACAGTCCACCGCACAAGACCGCGGGAGGGCTGGAGCAGGGACCGGTTTTGTGTTGGGAGGATTGGAGGACTTTCTAAGTAGATCTCTCCGTTCTCCAATCTCCACCTAGGCCAGTGGTTCTCAACTCCTGTCCTCAGAACCCACCAACAGGCCAGGTTTGCAGGATAACTGAAATACATCACAGGTGATAATTGCAGTATTCTAGTCTGCATCTCCCCAAGGTAATACTTAAAATCTGGCCTGTTAGTGGGTCCTCAGGACAGGTGTTGAGAATCACTGTCCTAGACCAATGGTCACCAAACTGTGGCCCAGGGGCTCAATGAGACCCAATGTTTTTATCTACCCCTTGGGGCAATATCCCCCCTACTGTCAGCATACAGTAGGGTATAGTTCCTACACACCGACGATGGGGCACCATTCCTCCTACGGACACAAACGATGGGCCACTATTACTTCCACTAATAACAATTACGGGGCATTGTTTAATCCCTTTGACGCCAGGACATTTTCTACTTCCCCTGGCCGAAGTGCAGCCCCCCCTAACGAATGAAGGACAAAACTTTGTTTAGAAAGTTTAGAGACCCTTGCCCTAGACAAAAACAAGCAGCTAACCTGTGCAATGCGGACACAGCCCCACTGCATGGGGAAACTTTTTTTTGTTGCCCAGAGTTGGGCTTTAAAGCCTGGCACAAATCTATACCTGCCTATTAGTTGCTAAGGCATAGGCGTAGTATGATGTGATATCAGCATTTCTGCGATTTCAAGTTAAAGCATAATCTGGAAGACTCCTCTAAGCTGGTCCAGTCTCCCACAAGTTGCTAAGGGGATGCTTTCATGAAAAGGCATGCACTGATTAATGGAGTTTGACCATTTTCATATTTTTATGATGGCAGGAACTCTTTAACCTTTTTCGCTGCCATAGCCATTTTTGAACACGATTAAAAAAAAAAAAAAAATCATTTTAGGCCTGAAGATTACACAAAACCCCAAAACATTATAGATTTTCTGAAAACAAACACCCTATAGAATAAAATAGTGGTAGTTCCAATTTTTTGTCACATGAGATTACCGCAAAGGTCTAGGAAATGCAAAATTTCAGTAAAAAACACACAAAAAGGTGAATTTTAGGGCAAACAATTATCTAAAATTTTTGGAAAAATATAAGACGAGGTAGCACCAAGTAATTAGATACCCAACAGGTCAAACCTTAAATTTGCAGGCACCCGCGAAATGGCGACAAATTTCAATACCCAATATTTTCTATAGGCGACGCTTCAAAAACACGCTATAGGTCATCAGTTTAGTTTTACTTACGGGGGAGGTCTGGTGTTAGAATTATTGCTCACTCCGGCGTGCACGGCGATACGCAACGTGCATCACAATCAACGTTTTTATGTGTAGGGGCCCTGAATGCATGCGTTTACATTCGTATGTGCGTGTATATGTGGGGAGGGGGTCCTCAACATTTTTTGGAGGGGGGGGGGGGGATTTTGTGTGCTTTGGTGTAAATTTTTTTTGTTGGGGGGTTGGGGGATGTGGAGGCAATCGGTCGGTGGCACAGCCACCCAAATGCTTCCACCTGACAGGCAGGAGTCTGCTTGTCAGTTATATACACACACACACACACATACAATCCAGTGGCTGCAGCCACCAGATTGTGTGCGAAACCCTCCGCTTGTCAGGTCTGTTCGTTGTATGGGTCACAGACTGGATAGCATAGCAAAGGTTGTCAGCTAATGGCTACATACACACTGGTGTCTCAAAATTAAAAAGTTAAAAGTTTTTGATTGCAGTAATAAAATAAAAAAAGAAAGTGTTAAGGGGACCCAGGCTCTTTTACCACCTGCTGTGGCCCTACTGAAAAACATACAGGCTTACTGGAAGCAAATGAGGACCTCATTTGGGGCGTCCCCAAAGGACTAGACGCTCGACTGTGCCTGCTGGGTCCTCCTGAGCCTCCAGAATTAACATTTATCTGCACATTATGGGGGAGAGATTTACCAGATCTGGTGCAGCTGTGCATAGTAACCAATCAGCTTCCAGGTTTTAGCCCACGTTCACATTAGGCTGTTTTGACATGAGCTTTGACATGTGAAAATCGCCGCCTATTTCCACCAACGTCCGAATCGGTGTGACGCCGATTTTGCAGTGTCGCACAGATTCCCATAAGGAGTTCCTGCACTACTCTTGGCAACCCTGGGGGGGCGGCGGGGGGGCGGGGTTTAGATTTCAATAGACATCTGAGCATGAACCCGCACAGATGTCCGTCAAATCGCCCCCAATGCTGGACTGAATTGCAGGTGTGAAAAAATGAGTTCATCTGAACTTGCATGATTTCAAACCAGCCCTTGGTGTGAACCTAGGCTTATTGTCAAAGCTTAAATTGAACAAGCTGATGTTAGAAGCAGACTGGTTACTATGCACAGCTGCACCAGATTCTGCCCCAGCTTTAGTCAATGTCTCCCAAAGTGTGTAGGCTGCATGTCTAGGGGGACTACTAAAGCTCCTTGCACACTGGACCATTAGCCCTGGTGCACAGGGCTCCAGCGTTTAGCTGCGGGCGGATGGCAGAGGTGTCCCTTTCAGCTCTGCTGCTGGTATTCTGTCAAACTATACAAGAAGTTGACAGCTATTGCAGCTTGACAGTGTACTTAGCATTACGAACATCTAAAAGTGGTTATAAAGCCTATCATTTTTTTCACCTTAATCCATTCTTTACTTGCATTGGGGTAAAAAATGCTTGGGTAGTAGTGCCCCCCCAACCTCACTTCCTTATACTTACCTGAACCCTCATTTGATCCAGCGCTGTGCCTGTCTGCAGCAGCTCTTTTACTTTCTGAGCTCACATGCCTTTGGCTCCCACTGCGGTCAATCAAAGCAAGTGATGAGGGGGCGGGGCCGAGCCCCGTTGTCTGTCTATAGATGCAGGCGGCACTGCACGGGAGTGAGCCTGCACAAGTACCCCTACAGTAAGCAGCTTCCTATGGGGGCACTCAGAGGAAAAGCCAGAAATTGCTTGCAGGGTACCCGAGAACAGACGTTTCGGGGGCCACTGTGTGCAATTCCAGCACCGAGCAGTATAAACCTTTAATTTTTTATTTTATTTTGCATTTACAATTACTTTACGGTGGTATGCGCCCAGGGACAAATGCCTGCAATGCAGAGTTCTGCCAAGGGATAGGGTTTGAGCTCTCCAATCAGCAGGGAGTATGAGCTTTTTACTTATTTCAGAGCTACAGGTCTGACTCACTAGGGGACATGCTAAACCTCTGCAGAGAGACCACCGCTTCCACACAGAGGACAAAGTATCCTTCTCCACAGCAAGCTGGCAGGCTACAAGATTGACTGTGGCTAAAAAAAATTTCAATAAAAAAATTGGGCTTCAAGTTAAAATGAGTTCCTGCCCGAGGACCCATACTACAAGGGCGATCATGGCTGTACAGAGAACTTTTTGTGGTAGACTGTTAAAAGGTAATCTGGGTGCAAAAGACTTGGACTGTGAATGGAGCAGAGGATTCTGGGAGGTGAGCCATTATCAACAGATAAGCGACTGTTCTCCGCAAATGTCTCAACAATGAAAGGCACTCTTGTGCAATGCCGCAGTTTCCCTAACAAAAGCCCCTGCATGTCTGAGTCATGCAGCTACACGCAAGCTTTTCTCTGCAGCCCACACACGAGAAACTTGGTATATATAGATATAGTTGGAGCTCCTGAAAGGCTTCAAGGAAAAAAGAAAAAAAAAGGAAAAAAAAAAAAAAAAAAAAAAACATAACAGTGGGGGAGCTGCAAAGACTAAAGAGTCAGGGTTAAATCCACATAGGCAGTGGGGTCCCGGCTAGTGGGAGGACAGTACAGGCAGCTGCAACAAGTTCCCAACTGTGGGGGCGTACTGAATTCTATTACATGGCTACGGAATTCTGCCCCATTCTTCTACCTATACAAACGGGTTGTGTATTCCCTCCCACAGCAAAAGCTCCACCGCGAAAATACAAAGCGTACCTGGAGGTTAGTAACAAACAAGGTTAAGGGAGGAGATTAGGAAAAAGGTACAGGCTGTGCTGGGGATGAATATTGTATTGGTTTATTGTTTAAAAAGGGAAAGTACACGGAGCATATATTAGGTTATGAAAAGTTTACTCTTAAAGCAGACCTCCATGTTAAAAAAAATAAAAAAAATTTAAAATCGCTACTTCGCCCGGCTACCACACATCTCACCCGGCCCGAGTGGTTAGCAGGTGAATAAAACTTAAAATTCTATTTAATATATAAAATTCTAAATATAAATATATATAATTAGAATTTTATATATTAAATAGAATTTAAGTGTATACATACATACACGTGAAAGCAGCCTCAGAATTTAAGTGTGTGTGAATATATATATATATATATATATATATATATATATATATATATATATATATATATATATATATATATATATATATACTCAGTTCGACTCATTCAACTCCAACATGTTTCACCCCACCATTTAGGGTTTTTTTTAAAAAAAAATATTGCTATGTATAATCAGTATTAATATAATTTAAAAAGGGAAAGTCGTCTTGTTTGTTCAGTACATATACAGGCTCTGCATCATGGATTCGCCTTGCTAATCTCCCTTAATCTCAATGCTAGACAGGGTCTGGTATAATATACTCCATGTAGTCTCCATTGACATGCAACCACCACCACAACGCTCATCACAGCAAGACACTATTAGGGAGATTTACTAAAAAACAGGTGCACAAAAAATCTGGTGCAGCTCTGCATAGTAACCAATCCGCTTCCAGGTTTTATTGTCAAGGCTTAACATGAATGTAAAGGTTCGTTCGATCACAAACCCTCTGTTCTCAACTGCATAAGCAGCTCAGATAGTTGGGGCAAGAGAAGCAGCATGACACCGGTCTTCCCAGTAAATGGCTGTGCAGGGGTGGGGGGGGGGGGGCCCTGTCAGGACAAGTGTGATCATTGGAGAAAGGTAGGCTGAGTTCCCAGCACAGCCAGAAAAATGACAATGCCTAGTGTGATCAGTTTTAAAATGAAAGCTGAAGGGACTGAAGAAACACCAAAAAGAACAGGATACTTTTTCAGGATACTTTTTTATACATGGTGCAGCAGGCAAATATCATGAATATGAAATGTTGGGGTAACGTATTCTTTAACATAGAGTCTTCAGCAACCTCCATCAGCAACCTCCATCCTTTTGGTAAGGCTTGCCACAAGGTGTTGGTGGGAATTAGGGCTGCAACTAACGACTATTTTCATAATCGATTAGTTGGCCGATTATTGTTTCGATTAATCGGTTAATAACCTTAGAAAAAAAGTGTGGTGTACAATTTAGTAAGTTTAGTAAGTAAAGTAATAAGTAAAGTAATGTAATAAGTAAAGTAAGTAAAGTTTTAAAAAAAAAGGCAATTTATTCTTAAATATCTCTATGCAGCGGTAAATATAAACAAACAACTATATGGTTGGGGAGCAAAACATCTAATCCACTCTGAGAATAACAGACAGAAGAGATATACTGTATATACTATTAGAGGAGATATACTGACTATATTGATCCGTGTGGCCAGCATAAGGCTCGGTACAAACCCATGCAGTTTGCTTTTGATCTGTTTCTGCCGTGCTTTCTGCTGTGCGTTTTGATTTTTGCGCACGTGATTTTGCAAATTTTTTTTGGACAATTTGTGGCCAATTTTTTGTAGGGCAGATTATAAAACACAAATTGCTGCAAAAACGCATCACATGTTTTTCTGCAGCTTCTCCATTTAAGTATATTGAACCAAAAGAGGACAGTTTTGCGTTAAAAGTCCTTGACCCTTTATAAAAAAAAAAAAAAAAAAAAAAAAGCATAGATGTGAACTTGTCCCATAGGAAACCATGTAAATGAACTGTAGTGCGTTTCTGCAAAAAGCACCAAAAAAAAAAAAAAAAAAAACAACCACAGATGTGAACCAGGTCTAAGACGTTTAGTAACATAATGGGGTTAAAAAAACTAAAATTAGCCCTTTATAGTACAAAAAAAGCAAATAATCACTACTGTAAGGGGTTCATTTTTTTTTTTTTTTTTACTGTAGAACTGTGAAATTAATATTTACAGTAGCAATTTGCTCTTTTTGTACTATAAAGGACTCATTTTAGTTTTTTTTAACCTCATTAGGTTACTGGCCGATCAATCGATTATGAAAACAGTAATCGATTAATTTCATAATCGATCAGTTGACGATTGTTTCAGCCCTAGTAGGAATTTATGCCCATTTGGGCAAATGGGCATTTTTGAGATCAGGCACTGATGAAGGAAAAGGCAGGGGCTCATCCGGTGGTCTACAGACCACTCGAATTCTTCCACACCAAACTTATCAAACCTGGTCTATATGGAGCTGGCATTGTCCACAGGGGCACAGTCATGCTGGAGCAGAAAAAGGTCTTCAAACTGTTACCATACAAGTGGAAGTTCACAAAAAAATAAAAGATTAAAAAGTATAGAATTACAGTACCCTTCACTGGAAACACCTGAGCTCAGCAATTCTGGCAGGTGTCCACATACGTTCGGCCATTTGGTTTAATAGTAAACCCATTTTCCAACATGATACCAAATGATGGCGCGGTTTATAAACAGCAAACCATATAACTGCTCCTAGTGCATCCAGAGAACTGACTCCTTCCAGGTACAGACCTGAACTATGAAGTCCGGAGGAGGAGGAGGAGCAGCAGTGAACACTAGGAAGCATATTTGCCACATAAGGGTCTTTATTTTGGCTTTAAATTAAGGAGTGCTCTACTGCAGTGGTGCTCAACCTCAGTCTTCAATTACCCCCAACGGGCCATGTTTTGGGAACTTCCCTAAGACCCCTTTCACACTGGGGCGGTTGCAAACCGACCTGAAAGTGCCGCTGCTTGCATTCCAGTGTGAAAGCCCCGAGGGCTTTCACACTGGAGCGATGCGCTGGCAGGACGGTAAAAAAAGTCCTGCCAGCAGCATCTTCGGAGCGGTGAAGGAGCGGAGTGTATACCGCTCCTTTACCGCTCCTGCCCATTGAAATCAATGGGACGGCGCGGCTATACCGCCGGCAAAGCGCCTCTGCAGAGGCGCTTTGCGGTGGTACTTAACCCTTTCTCGCCCGCTAGCGGGGGGTAAAACCGCCCTGCTAGCGGCCGCATACCGACGGTAAAACGCCGCTAATAATAGCGGTGTTTTACCGCCGACGCCGCCCCCCGCCCCAGTGTGAAAGGGCTCTTAGATAAAATAGCTCTTATCAATAACATGTCATTTATATTGATTTAAAGCAACTGTGCAAAGAAAAGGAAAACCTGAAAACATGTCCCGGACTTGAGGACTGAGGTTGAGAACCACTGCTCTACCGAACCAGTTTTTTTTTTTTTTTTTTTTTTTTTTTTTTTACAGGAGGGGTTTTCTTCTATCTCCGTAAAAACTGTATAGATACAAGTAAAAAACATGTTTCGGCTGTGTAAAAAAAAAAAAAAAAAAAAAAAATGCATTTTGTGCACTAGGACAGCACACGAGATAATGGCAGATGACCAGTTAAGAGGTAGGAAAAGGCCAATCCCTCCAAATCCCCAAAGACTACATAGATCAGTGCATTAGAGGGAATCAGACTTGTTTGGGCCATTATTGCTGCAAATGAGGGATTTCTTAATCACGCTCAGGTTTAGACAAGAGAAATGCAGAGATTCCGGAGCGGATAACGGGATGGATGGGATCCGGCAAGGGAGGGAGCAGAGGGGAGGGGAGATTACAGGCTGCTTTACGAAAAAGATGTTGCACAGATGTCACGGCTATTCTTAGCATTGTGGATCTGACAATTCTGGATTTCTCTGAGTATTTTTGTTTGTGTTGGCCCTAGATCAGTGGTTCTCCACCTTCCTAGTGCCGTGACCCCTTGATAAAATTTACCAAGTTGTGGGGACCCCTAACCATAAAATTATTTTCAGTGTGGGTTGTCAGCACCCAAGGCAAGTAATTTGCACCCCTAACCCATGAACATTTAGCGCTCCCCGAGTCCCTTCCACTCGTACAGTATTAAAACCTTTTATGGTACATTTTAGGATGTACCCCTCTCTCTCTCTTTGTTCTCCTTTCTTTCCCTTTTATCTGTCTCTATCCCAAATTTCTTTTATTTTTTGTCTCCCCCATCCCTCTCTCTAGCAGTCTTGTTCTTTCTCCTATTATTTCTCTCCCTTTTTTTCTTTGTTCCTCCCCCTCTTTTCCTCTCTTCCATGTATTCTTTTTTTTTTTCCTTCTTACTCCTTGGTGGGGGAATGGGACGAGTGGTAATGCTGGGGGAAGTTCTGATCAGGCATCTTAGGTGCTCTTGTTTAAGGTCATCTACTGTTCTGAGAACTCTAGTTGGGACTTTTAATGGCAACTATAATCACAGGGAGTGTTACTCACTGTGTCTCCGGCTTCTCTGTGGCTCTGACTTTGTGGTATCTCGTAGCAGTGACACCTATGCTGAAATCAGGAGTTAGGGTCTCCTCCAGCCCCTCCCACTTAACATTCCTCACCAGTCAGCTCACCTCTAGTCTCTCCCCCCAGCCATGCTGTGAACTGAATGGGCAACTGTGAAGAGGCTAAGTGGGCAGCCCCGGGCTCCAGGGATCAGCCCTGCTGGGCGGCCGCAAAAAGACTGGGAGAGCAGTGCAGGCTTCAGGAACAGCCCAGGATTCGGTGACCCCTGGCAAATCATAATTCGACACTCGAGGGGGTCCCGAACCCCAGGTTGAGAACCACTGCCCTAGATAATAAGATGCCTGCCTGGTGACCTAAATATAAATAAAATACACATACATACATATATATACACACATATACAGACACAGATAGATATACAGACACAGATAGATATATTATATACACACACACACACACACACACACACATATATACATATTATATACATCACACACTACAGCTTAGGATCTCAGCTAGCGATATATACCCCAGGGGTACTTCTGCATAATAATCTAAAATTTGACACAACACTACACAGCTTTATACAATATGATAATACATATATACACCGGCCACTTAAGTACACCTTGCTAGCACCGGGTTGGACCCCTTTTGCCTTCAGAACTGCATTCATTCTTCGTGGCATAGATGTTGGAAACATTCCTCAGATGTTGGTCCATAGTGACATGATAGCATCACACAGTTGCTGCAGATTTGTCGGCTGCACATGCATGATGCCAATCTCCCCTTCCACCACATTCCAAAGGTGCTCTATTGGTGACCGGTGGCCATTGGACCTCATTGACATGTGACCAGTGACCCCATTGTCATGTTCAAGAAACCAGTGGTTAGATTGGAGCTTTGGGACATGGTGCATTATCCTGCTGGAAGGAGCCATCAGATGGGGACACTGTAGTCATAAAGGGATGGACATGGTCAGTAACAATACTCAGGTAGGCCGTGGTGTTTAAAATGATGCTCAGTTGGTACTAAGGGGCCCAAATTGTGCCAAGAAAATATCCCCCCCCACCATTACACCACCACCACCAGCCTGAACCATTGATACAAGGCAGGATGGATCCACGATTTCATGTTTATGGAAAATTCTGACCCAAACATCTGAATGTCGCAGCTGAAATAGAGACTCAGATCAGGCAACGTTTTTCCAATCCTCTATTGTCCAATTTTGGTGATCCTGTGCGAATTGTAGCCTCAGTTTCCTGTTCTTAGCGGACAGGAGTGGCACCCAGTGTGATCTTCTGCTGCTGTAGCGATTTGCATCAAGGTTCGATGTGTTGTGCGTTCAGAGATGGTATTCTGCATACCTTGGTTGTAACCAGTGGTTATTTTGAGTTACTGTTGCCTTTCTATCACCTCATCTGCCCATTCTCTCTGACATCAACAAGGCATTTTCATCCACACAACTGCCACTCACTGGATATTTTCTTTCGGACCATTCTTTGTAAACCCGAGAGATGGTTCTGCGAGAAAATCCCAGTAGATCAGCAGTTTGAGTTGCTGCCATGTGATTGGTCGATTAGCAATTTGTGTTACCAAATGTAGCACCCTGGAGTTTAGGCAGGGAGCTCCTTACAAAATTTACTTGCCAGAATTAGTTATCCTGGTTAATTGTTAGAAATCTATTGATTTCTTTCTAAGCTTGGCCTTGCTGCACTTTTCTACCACTAGGTGGCTGGGTACTTGGTGGTACTAGATATGAGAAGGGCAACTCAAGGTCAGGTTATGGGTATATGGGGTATCCCATCCTATGGGCAGGGGTTTTTCTTTAATCCCTTGGCCTGCTGGGAGCACCTATATATTTTGGTGAAGTCAGGTAATCTGTTCTGTGCTGCCTGGACGGCTGTCTGGGTGGATGTGTGTAGTGTCGCCCCGGGCTGCTGGGCCGGAGATTGGAGCCTATCCCGGGGGCATCTGGCTGCTGGGCTGTCTGAGGGCCTGTCCAGAGGCAGGGGAGCGGCGCGGGGTTGGGATTGCAGTCCGGCCAGGGGTGACGGTTCTGCCGGCCAGAGAGCCTGTCGGTGGTCGGAGGTGGAGGGGAGGCTGTCGCCACTAGGGGACCAGCCACCTCTTTGCCGGGGACCACAGTGAGTAAATGAGGCAAGTACTGGAATAGTATTCTCACCGAACGGGCACGGTGAAGAATCGGGAAACTTCAGATGGTGATCAAGTCAGGGACCCAGCCAGCGGAGGTGACTCTTGCAGAGTAGCCTTGTGTGCCAAGCCAGGGACCAAGCAGGCCAGCAGGGGTGAAGCTTGAGAAGTATCTGGAGTGCCAAGCTAGGGACCCAGCAAAGATGTGGGGATGGCGCTTGAGGAAGATACCACCATGAAGATTGGAGGAGCTCAAGGGATTCAGTGGCAGCGATTTAGAGGGTCTAATGAGAGACCGGGAGCTCAGTGGTCTGAAGAACTACAAGGAGAAATAGTGCAGGTAAAACAACTGTTACGCTTTGTGTTAGGAACGGTTAGACTGTTGCCATAGGTGACAGCATTCCTGCATGTGCAGATGTGGCGCCTTGCTGGGGCCTTTCCATGCATGGCTGTATTCCTATTGAAGTCTGAGTCTGTAAATTGAACTTGCAAGGGTGTCCTGGCCCTAACCCTCTTTCCCCCATAAGTTTGTAAGAGAAATAAACATCTCTTTTGCATTCAAGAACTGTCTGGCGCCCAATAA
The DNA here is from genome assembly GCA_037952835.1 of Lithobates septentrionalis. NCBI lineage: Eukaryota > Metazoa > Chordata > Amphibia > Anura > Ranidae > Lithobates > Lithobates septentrionalis. The sequence goes on from JBBDGP010002483.1 coordinate 569,250, forward strand.
CTTCCACCTTGCACCCACCATGTCTCACAGCCCACCACATACAGAAGGATGTCCGCCATCTCTGGCCCTGGAAGTCCTTATTAGACTGAAGGAGGCCAGAGACCTTGCTACACAAGCAATTGAACAGGTGTACCTAATAAAGTGGCTGGTGAGTATAGATACACACTATATTCCCTAAGGTATTGGGACGCCTGCCTTAAAAACGCACATGAACTTTAATGGCATCCCAGTCTTCGTCTGTAGGGTTCAACATTGAGTTGGTCCACCCTTTGCAGCTATAAACAGCTTCAACTCTTCTGGGAAGGCTGTCCACAAGGTTTAGAAGTGTCTATGGGAGTTTGACCATTCTTCCAGAAGCATTTGTAAGGTCAGGCACTGATTTTGGACGAGAAGGTCTGGCTCCCAGGCTCCACTCTAATTTATCTTAAAGGTGTTCTATCGGGTTGAGGTCAGGACTCTGTGCAGGCCAGTCAAATAACTCCACCCCAAACTTGGGATCATGAAATTGTCCGAAATGTCTTGGTATGCTGAAACCTTAAGAGTTCTCTTCAATTCAACTAATGGGCCAAGCCCAACCCCTGAAAAACCACCCCACACCATAATCCCCCTCTACCAAATGATTTGGACCGGTGCACAAAGCAAGGTCCATTGCAGACCATAAAAGTGGGTGTAGATGCAGGGCCTGCACACACTCAGTCGCATACATATTGCAAAGGGAATAGGGAATTCAGAGAGCTGAAGTGGCTCTGGAGGGTGAAGGTCGGCTTAACCCTACTAAATTCCTCTGGGAGAAAATTTGAACGCCATTTGCGAGCCAGGTCCTCACATCCAGCATCTGAACTCATAAATTAACTTTTGGCTGAATGGGCCAAACAGGCCCTCCAACCCTTCCAAAATCATGTGGAATGTCCGCCCAGACGAGGGAGAGCTGTTATAGTCGTGATGCAAACTCAATATTAAAGGCCCCTTTCACACTGGGGCGGTTTGCAGGCGTTATTGCGCTAAAAATACCGCCTGCAAACCGCCCCTAAACAGCCTCCGCTGTTTGTTCAGTGTGAAAGCCCTGCGCTGGCAGGAGAAGAAAAAATCTCCTGCATCTTTGGAGCGGTGAAGGTGCGGTGTATTCACCGCTCCTAAACTGCTCCTGCCCATTGAAATCAATGGGACAGCGCGGCTATACCCGCGCTGTACGAGTGGTTTTAACCCTTTCGGCCGCCAGCGGGGGGGTTAAAACCGCTAGCGGCTGAATACCGCGGTAAAACAGCGCTAAAAATAGCGCTGTTTTACCGCCGACGCCCCCTACCACCCCAGTGTGAAAGGGGCCTAATGGTCATAGTTTCAGAAAGGGATGTCCAACAAGCTCATATAGGTCTAATGATCAGGTGCCATTTCATTTAATAGTAGGTGTACACTCAATCACTAAAAGAAGGGAAAAAAAGGAGGCATAATTGAAGCCTTAAAAAAAAACAAAAAAACAAAGGGGACAGTCTCAACGGACCACTTAGTCTTTTTTCTGCTGTCACTCTAGTTTCCAAATCGCTTATAAGCCTCAACCCCTTAATGTAATTTTTTTTAAAAAATCTATGGTCTGCAGACAAAAATTCTGGTGATCCTGCCATGATGGTCCTTTGGCACTTCCTGTTTTTGGGTGACAACGGTCTCTCATTGGTGCTCCTGTCATATGCACCCTACAAGTGGTTGTGCTGACACTAGGAACGCACCAATACCCCTTTATCTGTGAATACGAGTACCGATACTTTCGGTCCCGTACTCGCTGATTCCGAGTACTGATACTTAGCGGTGCGATTTACGTCCATACAAAATGAATCCAAAGAATGGTATACGATTTGAACTGGAATGCGGCAGGATTTCTGTCCGAATCACATGCGGTTTATAGCGCTCCAGTGTGATCCAGGCTTGTCATAGTGCTTTTGAGCCCGAGGTCACACAGGAGCGGGGAAACCTTCCTGCATGATGCGTTTGACCAGCTCCGGCTTCCAAACGGCTGTGTACATCTATGGCTTGGGCTCCTCCTGCCTCCCCCATGGCTTTGTTCCCCATATTTCCAGCGGCTCTCTTTCTCTAGCGGTTTAAGCCATCCACTGTACACCCCCCCCCCCCCCCCCCCGATCCCGCTGTACCAGATTGCCATGATCCCCCGCTGTCAGACGCCGAAAAGCCACCAGTCCAGAGATTTAAAATTCCTGTGGCCTCCTCTCCTCTCCGGACATTATGGGCTAGACAGCTTCTGATTGGTCAGCGCCATCCATTTGACAGTGCCTACAAATTAGAAGCCCTGTAGTGCATACCGTCAGCACTAGAATGCGATGGCTCGAACCGCTGGAGGCTGGGGGGAAGAGAGCAGCTGGAGACTGGGGGGGGGGACAAAAATGGTGGGAGGAGGCAGGAGGAGCCGCAGATGTCCACAGTCAGATGGGAGCTGGTGGAACCCATCATGCAGGGAGGTTTCCCACACTGCTCCTATGTGAGCTTCACTATGACAAGCCTGGGTTCCGACAGGAGCGGTGCAGGAAACTACATGCGATTCGGACAGGAATCACACCACATTCCTGTTCAAATTTCATACAATTCTTTGCAGTGTGATTTACACCCATTCATTTGGTATGGAAGCAAAATCACACCGCAAAGTATCGGTTACGATATCAGGAGCATTTTCCCAAGTACTCGTGAAAACACTCGGTATCGGCACCGGTGCATCCCTAGCCGACACACATTGCACAGGCATGGTCCACCGTTGTCACGATCCGGAACAATGATGTGCCGCTGATTGTTAAAGATAAAAAGGAAATGTCATCCAGTAGGAACTTACATCTACAATAATCAAGATGGATTTCAACAAGCTGCAGCCAAAAGGTAAACAGGCAACTGTCCAGCTGCTTAAAAAAAAGCCCCATCATGCCTTGCCAGGGTTGCCCCCGGTGCCCATTATAACAGATTTTTCCATCATCGAGCACAAAGATAACAAAAAGCACCTAAACATATGATTGGTCACTTTAAAAAAATTAAAAAAAAAAAAAAAATATGAGGCCCTTTGTTTACTGGCCGGCAATGAAGGAGTGGAGCTGTACAGCCTGAAGTGACCCGTTATACCCAATGGCAGTGCAGATCACACAGGGTTCACAGGATTGCCATGGAAACCTGACAGTCGAAGAAGGATTTATTTCATCATTTGATCCCGCGGCTTTATGCACTGTCCATAAAGTACAGGCTGGAGGAGCCTCTCCCGCCCAACAGCTACATATACAATTGAGACAAATGCACAGAGACTGTTGTGCCTGCCGAAAGATTTGCCATTGTATGCAAAACACCCTTTGCTGTGCCATGTGTGAAAGCGCTTTTCAGAGCCCCCAGTACGGCAGACACAACGCCGCTGCCCCGCCTTTGACTGCGATTTGGATTGCTGGCAAAGATCACTGCACTGGTGACATTGTATGTACATATTAGATACAGGACCGAAAATATATTAAAATATTTTCTATGGGACCTCTTGGAGGCACCTCTCACCACTGATGAAATAGTGACTGCAATAGCTAGTTTTGCCAGGTCCAAATCCCCGGGTTCAGATAGTTTACCCATTGAATTCTATTCCCAATTCAGTGAGATACAGTACTTGCCCCTAAATTGCTAGCCTTATATAACCACTTTTGAGACCTTCATACTACCCCCTTCCATGAGAGAGGCGACAATAGTCCTTATACCTAAACCAGGTAAGGATCCAGGCTACCCTGAATCCTATCGCCCCATTTCCCTATTACAAGTGGACATTAAAATATTAGCCAGGGTACTGTCCATTCGTCTCACATGGACCTTGATGCATGCTGATCAAACAGGCTTTATGCCCGGCCGCAACACCTCATTTAACCTTAGGAAACTATACATCAATCTGCAGGTTACACATGCCGACGTTGGCTCACGGGTTGTGGTGACTTTAGATATGGCGAAAGCCTTTGACTCATGGAGTGGAGGTCTCTCTGGAGATGCTTGGGAGGGATATGGCTTCGGACCTAAGTTTATCAAATGGATCCAACTATTGTACCAGGCTCCTACTGCTAAAGTGGTGGCTAATGGTTGGCCATCTCCGGTGCTTGACCTCACTAGGGGCACGAGACAGGGCTGCCCGCTATCCCCGCTGTTATACACCCTTGCTGCAGAACCCCTGGCCATGTCTATCCGAGCAAATCAAGAGATCCGGAGGCTGAGTTTGGGTTCCCCAATGGAAAAAATTAGTAAGAATGCGGATGATACATGGTTGTACCTGGCCGACTCAGGTTCCTCTCTTTACACTGCACTTCAGATGATTGAACAGTTTGGGGCATTTTCTGGACTCAAGATCAATTGGCAAAAGTCCCAAATCTTACCCATTGATAGCTTCCCACCCTCTGAGTCCCAGGCCCGGCTACCACTACAACATGTCAACACTATTAAATACCTAGGGAGACACAAATCCAGATCTCCAGCTGTTTACATCTCTCAACATCGAGCCCCTTTCCTCCCTTATTAAATCCAAAATACAAACCTGGGTCCATCTACCTCTAGGAGTGTGGGGCCATATAAACCTAATAAAAATGATTGTTGCCCAAAATTCTATATATCTTATGGCATACTCCGATATACCTACCTCTGAAATACTTTAAATTTCTGGAGACCCTCCTTCCTTTTGTTTGGGGGACTGGCAGACAAACTTGCTTGGCAAACGTTTAAAAACCCAACAGACCTGGGGGGGGGGGGGGGCACAGCCTTACCTGATTTTAACCTATACTACATCGCATCCCAGCTATCCCAATTATTCCACATAGACAAAACCGATAGCGAAAAATTTGGTACCCTATTGTGCCCGGCCTGGGCACGGCGCACTTGGGATCCGATGTATGCGATAGTAGCAGATTCCGGGAGTGCAGAATCAGGGGGAGACAGAAAGACCCTATTGTATCACTACAGGCGCATATGAGACCTCGCCCCTAACAAATTAGGGATACCACAATATAATGATTATACTCCACTATGGCATAACAAAATACTCTCTGAATTCCACCAACTACAGAATGCAGAGGTCTGGAGCACTCAGGGAATATATGAACTTACACCATCTGCTGTCAGATGAAAATCTTAAAAAGACCATTGACGCACTTCGCGAAGAATTCACGCTCCAGAACTAAAAATGTTTTTCAGATTTTTACAGGTCCGACACGCCGTCCAATCACAATTTCCACAATCCCTTCCACAACCTAGCCCTAACGCCATTATGGCAGTAGTTAAAAGCACATACCCCCAAAAATTGATATTGGCCTTTTACAGTATGCTCTCTACCCCTGCTTCTACCAAACTAGCGTATGATCTTAAACCCCGTTGGGAGAGGGAGGTAGGACCAATGGAGGATGAAGAATGGGAATAGGCACTGGAGTCCTGCAAGGTTGTGTCTCCTAAGCTCTCGGACAGACTATCCCAAATTTATATACTCCATCAGGCATATCTCACTCCCCTGAGAGTGGCTAGATATAACCGTGGCCAATCCACCTCTTGCTTGATGTGCAACCAAGAGGCGTGCACATTTTTCCACCTAATATGGGTCTGCCCCAAAACGCAAGGCCTTTGGACACAGATTGTAACCTTTCTACACGACACCATGGGTTCCCCTCTTGCACTAGACCGGAAACAGTGCCTAGGTCGGGATATTTCCCGATTCGATCGATAAATACACAAAGATATTCCTCCATGAATCATTGTTCTCGGCCAGGAAAAGTATTACTAGACAATGGATGTGACCTTTACCTCCCAACTTTGTAGATTGGAAGGTGGATATAAACACTACCCTACCTTAAAATAAATTCTTATACATTAATAGAGGCTGCCCAGCTAAGTACAATAAAATATGGGACCGCTGGCTACAAGGCTCAGAAACCTGCACATGAAAATAGTATGATTCCTTGAAATATATCATCTGAAGTATGTTAACTTTGTATCTCCTTTATTATGAAGAGCTCAACGTTTGCACCTCGATGGATATTTTTACTATTACAAATTGTTTAGTCATATAATGGATGTATTGTACATCTAACATGCAAGCTTAATGTGTATGCACAATTTGTTTAATAGAAAAAAAAATATTTTCTATAGAGTTCATACATGCATTATATTTATCACTTGTAGCAAGCAGATGGCCAACTTCAACTAAAAAAAAAAAAAAAAAAGGCAGATTCAGCGGATGCATGTGATCAGCACCGGGCCAATCAGCACGTCAGGGGTCATGCAGCCTCATTGGAGGGTCAGAGGAGAATGAAAACTTCTCCTACAAGCTTTAACCAATGCTCGGCCAGAAACTGATAGAAGTCACAAGACTGCTATATACTGCTGATTTGAAAGGGTATTTAGCAGTTTATATTTACTAAAATAATTGCATTTCCATGTTCTGTGTACTGTGGGAGACCAGATAGAGTGAAAGCAGAGTCCTGGGTTTGCAGGCTTTTAACCCTGCACTGTACGTGGAGGCTGGAGTGTGGCAGGAATACCTTAGAGCGGAGGCAGTACAATGCTGGTCGCACAGATTGAGGAAGCCTGCTGGAGTGGGAACAAAGGTAAGTAATACCACCGATTCTAGCTCCCCTAGACTAAACGAGCAGTTAAGCCTTGCAGTGTGGGGCCCACTGCAAGTTATATTTTGCCCAATTCCCGGTGTAGGACAGGCAGTGCACCGTTTTCAGTAAGGGCCCCGCCACACCAACCTGCATAATGAGCCAATTCCCCAATCCACACACTTGATGGTGAATGAGGGAATGCTTTGATGTGGATAAGGGAATGCTTCCTGCTGAGCCTTTGTATTCTGACAGAGGGGAGCTTTCCCCCGCCGTCAGAAGGCACTGATCGGTGCTGCCAGCTATAGCCGACGGCATTGAACGACTGGGAGAAGCTGACAGGGTGGTTGTACAAGAGTCGATCAGGATTGTTAGATCCACTTCTGTACAACCAGCCTGCACATACTTGGATTAAAATGTGGCCAGACCCTGCCTAACTAGCCAAATGACGATTCATGCATGGCTGGCTTTGAGCTCGCCGACACCCGCACTGGGAAAAGGAGTGGCAGAGAACAATTAATTGTGCATGTAATGAGCAGATATGGCTGTGTGCCTCTCTCCCCCCCCCCCCCCCCCACCCGTACATATATAAATTACATAGAAACAAGTTTACAATCAGTTGATAAGATTATTTACATTAAGCGGAACTCGTCATCTGTGCTTTTAAGACGCACAAACATAAGACTATAGTCTTCCTTTAAGAAAGGCGCAAAGAGCAGTTGTCTTCTCCATCCACACGAAGCACTGCAGGGTATGATTAGTAGATGCCAGAAGCCTTGCAGGGACCTGTGAGCTATATGTAGGACTCAGACTACAGATCTTGTCATGTTAAGATCTAATAGCCCGCTCACCCATAGTGACCCCGGATGTTCTGACAGGAGCCGGTTTATCTTGAAGTAAAATAACAGCTAAAGTTCAAAGCGGAGATAAGAGGAAAGAAAGGAGCAGTGCACTTACTTCCTCAACACCGCAATCTCGTTTTCGATGCTGGTCTCCTTCCCTTCTAGAGCTTTTTTGGGGATACATTTTATTGCTACCAGCTTCTGCGTTTTCTTCTCCTCCGCTAGGACCACCTCCGAAAAAGCCCCTCTGTAAATAAAAAAAGGAGATAAAAATATGACTATAGATAAAAACTAAAGCAGGACATCCGCCTTTACCGCACTGTTATCTAGGAATACTAGAGCGCCAAAGATACCATTGACTTATGTTCTTAAAGCTTAACTTCAGGAAACGCCAAACGCACAGATGAAATACATAGACAACTGTTTTATCTGTTGTCCATCCAGCCCTGAGATTTACACAGCTCTGTAACACAGCATATCCTTGTCTCTGGCACCGCAGGAGACCTGACTTTTCATTGTTGCAGTAAAGTAACACTTAAGCTGGCTATACATTATACAAATTGTCTTATTCAATTGCATTTCGATATACCCTAAACTATGTAGTGCAAGGACCTGCCTGATTGCATACAACTTGAAAGCGTTTAGGTTTGACCTCCCATACTATATGGTTTTAATAAATCTAAAAAGGAAAATTGCACAAGGAAATGATATCATGTATGGCCAGCTTTACAGGTCTTGTCCCTCCCGCAGCCTGTGAGCGTGAAAGAAGCAGCAGGCCAATAAGCTTATTTCTGTCACTCTGCTTTCTATTCCTGTCAGCGTGCCCCTTGTTAGAACAGCCTGCATACTGAATGAACAGCAAATAGGGGCTTTTTCCTGTACGTACAACCATTCCTGGTGCTAGGCCCACACTCCTGCCATTCAGCTCTTTAAATGCCAGAGTGTCAATGGGCAGAAGTGGCTCCGACATCATGAAATGATGGGGTGGGGCTAATGCTAGGAAGAGGTGGAGTTTGACATTGACAGAAGTCAAGTTCCCTGTACAACTGCTGCCTTATGGCCCGTACACACAATCCGAATATCGTACGACCGTTCTCGCTTAATAGTCGCAAGTAGAAATTGAATAGCTAAATAAAGTCACGAAAATTCTCGTACGACCGACAAAAAAAAAAATCGGAAGTGATCTCATGTGTTGTAATGTATTCGTATTGCATTTTCGGACGACAACTATACTGACTAAACGAAAATCGTACGATCTGTAATCGCACGAGTAAAATTTTCGGGTATGTCCGATCGAATAATATCGGATGAACAGTCGTGATCGGCTGTCGAAAGTAGTGCACACACGATCCGAATATCGTACGATCCTTCCTCGGACGACCGTTTTCGTACGACATTCGGATCGTGTGTACGGGCCATTAGGCTAGGTTCATACTTGTGCTGGTTGCAGTTGAGGCATTTTCCAGGTGTGTTTTGCACTTTTTTTTTTTTAACACGATGCATCTGTTTTCATGCAGAGGAAACCAGCAAAAACCCAGTAGAAGAAGCGCATCAAAAACGTAAGCACTGCATTTTTTGGAGGCGTTTCTGCTGCGTTTTCATTGAAGTCTATGGAACCGAAAAACATTGCGGCCAAAAAAAAAAAAAAAAAAGTCCCTGAGCCTTTCCAAAAAAATGCACCGATGTGAACGTGAACCATAGGACATGTTAAATGAACTTTAGTTTTGCAAAACATTCCCTACATCAAAAAAAGCATGGAAAGGCGGCTATACGATTTCCAATGGCATAGTTCACACCAGCGTTCCAGAAAAAAAAAAAAAAAAGAAGAAGAAGTGTAGAACATGCTGCATTTTTCCTGCACTGGACTGTACTGGAAGGCTGTAAAAAGCATCAAAAACGCACTGGAACACATGTCCTTATTCAAGTTAAAAAAAAAAGGGGGGGGGGGGGACCGGAATGCATCAAAAACGCGTCAAATGCGCATTCTGGAACGCATCCGGACCAAAAAAAAAAATCCACACACCACATAGGCGTGAACCAGGCCTTAGATCAATGTACATTTATAGATTGACGACAAGTATTGCAGCAAAAGCTTTTTTTTAAATACCTAATTTACTTTTTTTTTTTTTTTTTTTTTACTTCAGTTCTATTATGAGCAAGCCAATACTAGGAAACAAATAGCTAAAATAAGAGCCAGGCTGTACACCAGAAGTCTGCGTCTAATTTTTCAGCATTACTTGCTGATCTGCAGCCTTCTGAAATAATATGCAAATACAAAAATGTCAAAAAGTCAGTATTTGCATATGACTAAGCAAACCCCCATGACCAAGTTCATACCTGCCAACTAGCTGCTCAGTCAAGGACTACATTGAGGAAGGACACACTAGTGATTGGGACACCAGATAAAGCCTGCGATAGTAAATTTTCATCCTGAGTATACACATAGCTCCCAACTGTCCCGGATTTCGAGGGACTGTCCCCGATTTGGAGCAATGTCCCGCTGTCCCCCTTTCCTCCTGATCCATATAGTTGTATATATATAAAAAAAAGAAAAAGACTTTTTATCTTTCAAAAAGTGTTTCCCCAGTGCCAAGCCTTTCATCCAATTTCTAAATCGCTGCATTTCTACATTTTAAAAGCCAATATAAAAGGCATAGTAGTAAAAAAAAAAAAAAACAGCACATTTAATTAACCTTTTTTAATTGTCCTTTAAGGGGGTGTGGCAGGGGGCGTGTCCTATGCCTACATACGTTTGTTAAATAGGTGTCCCTCATTCCCATCTCAAAATGTTGGGAGGTATGTATACAGTTTTAGCAGGTTGGTGTCTATGATGGGTTTACATTAAAGTCGTCCTTCCCGGGAGTTTTGGGTGGCTACGGGCTGCCCCTTCGTATACAGAGTAGTGGCGAAGCTGCACTCTTTGAAGCAACGGTGAATGATGGTCCTCCGGCTGGGAGACCGTGACTGTAGGACAATCTCAGCATGGTTGAATGAAAACCTTTGCAGCTATGGCGACCTGTGACATACTGTAAAGAGGGTTAATGATCCAAGAGGAGGCCTCGTCAGGGGTGCCTCGAAGGGCTTGTTCATATGAGTGATTCGGATGTGCAGTCACATTGAAATCGGCACACTGTCATCTCAAGAGGGAATGCGTTTTCACAATTACTAAACACAAGGGGGTTCATTTCCTATTTGAAGGCCAAGCCCAGCCAGAACTAAACCCCCCCCTCCAGTTTTGGATAGTGTGGGAGAGGGTTTGAACCTTCATCAGATTTTGTGTCTCCTTTGGGGAATTTAACCCTCAATTTTTGGCAGCTACTCAATGCATTTAGGCATCTAGATGTGGTGAAGACAACATGTGAAGTTCAAACCGAGCATCAGAATGGTGAAGAAAGGGGATTGAAGAAGTGACCTTGAACGTGGCATGGTTGTTAGTGCCAGGCGGGCTGGTCTGAGTATTTCAATAACTGCTGATTTTCACACACAGCCATCTCTCGGGTTTACAGAGAATGATCCGAAAAAGAAAATATCCAGTGAGCGGCAGTTGTGTGGCGTCTGACATCTTGTCAGAGGAAAATGGGCAGACTGGTTCGAGATTATAGAAAGGCAACAGGAACTAAAATAATCACTCGTTACAAACAAGGTATGCAGAACACCGTCTCTGATCACACAACACATCCGAACTTGAAGATGGGCTACAGCAGCAGAAGACCACACCGGCTGCCACTCCTGTCAGCTAACAGGAAACTGGGGCTACAATTCGCACAGGCTCACCAAATTTAGACAATAGAAGTTTGCAAAAACAATGCCTGGTCTGATTCGCATCATTTTGTGCACCTGTAAAAATCTACAGCAACTGCATGATGCCATCATGTCAATATGCACCAAAATCTGGAGGAATGTTTCCAACACCTTGTTAAATCCATGCCATGAAGAATTAAGAGTGTTCTGAAAGCAAAAAGGGGGTCCAACCTGATACTAGCAATAAAGTGGCCGGCCGGTGAGTGTATATCTCCTTAAAGAATCTATGCTCAAGCCTGGTGCCTGTCCACCTTCTGTATTGCGTTATGACGTCCCTGGCTCTGCCCTTACACGTTACATCACAAACCCTGTGACTTCTTCAGAGGATATATACAGTACATGCAAATAGCAAACACCGCAGTGCACCGGACTTGTGAGTGCAATTTTAATGTATTTTTAATAAAATTAAGTGCTTCAAGGAAAGCACTGATCATTATGTGGTAATTCAGAGCGGATTCTGGTGAATAACCATAAAGGTGGGAGTTGCTTATTAAAAAAAAAAAAAAAAAAAAAGTTCTCAGCTTGCAGTTCAAGGTGGAAAGAGTAATTGGGGTAAAAGAGGAGTCCCAAAAGGTCGAGGGGGGGGGGGGGGTATAACCCCTTAAAAGGGGAAGGCACATGCTCGACCCATAAGTGTTTAGGGGTCATCGCACTGAGAAATTTTGGTTGCAAGATAGATATATCTATCAGAAACCAAAAAGGTTTTTGTTTGTAACATATCAGTGAAATATTTTGCCCTTATTTTTCAGCACAGCAGCGCTGCAATTTATTTAGTGATATTCTGTCCTTGATGTGGGAACATATCAGTGCTGGCCAGCTGCTGAGTGGAAGATTCTATTTAATTACCTATTTGGGATTTTTAATTTTTTTTATTTTTATTTTTTTAGAGGCGATTGTAGCGTGAGAGTCCTTTGAGTTATAAAGGGTTCCAGGTTGTCCCTTTCCCCAATTGAAGAGACATGCTGACCATTTTCGGTTTCCTGGACTCCTTGTTCACCAAGACAAAGTGAGGGGAATATTTCCCAGTTAGGGACACAGAGCAGTAAAAACCCAATGAAGGTTCTACCCCAGTGGTTGTCAACTTATTTGGTATTAGATGGAGGAATAGTGCCCCACTGTTGGGAGGAATATCACACCATTGTTGGTGCCAATGGGAGAAATGGTGCCCCATTGTTGATGTCCGTTGACAGAATTGTGCATCAGTGGGAGGAACAGTGCCTCAAGGGCCAGGTAAAAAGGCACGCAAAGGGCCACAACCAGCCAAAGGACCGCAGTTTGGAGACCACTGCCATAGAAAATAAAAAACTGGGAACAGATTATATAAAGGCTAAAAGAAATTAAATGCTATAACCTTAATCAATGAAAACGAACGTCGCCCCTGGGACTTTAAATGAGATGTTCATGGTGATCAAAGGGTAAACAAGTGTGGAAGTCAAAAATGGTTTATTGAGAGTAACAACATCATCTAATAACAGACATGAGCATGGGTGGACAAATTCATAAAACAGCAACATTGCATTGTGGTCCCAAAAACATAGCCATAATAAAATAGTAATACATGTGATACAGATATGCATGGTACATCTCTAACCCGACGCGTTTCACGAGCTTTCCTCGCTTCATCAGGGGCTGATGTGCATATCAGCTGTCTGTAAAAAACAGATAAAGTTTCTGTTTTTTACAGACAGCAGATATGCACATCAGCCCCTGATGAAGCGAGGAAAGCTCGCCAAACGCGTCGGGTTAGAGATGTACCATGCATATCTGTATCACATGTATTACTATTTTATTATGGCTCTCTTTTTGGGACCACAATGCAATGTTGCTGTTTTATGAATTTGTCCACCCATGCTCATGTCTGTTATTAGATGATGTTGTTACTCTCAATAAACCATTTTTGACTTCCACACTTGTTTACCCTTTGATCACCATGAACATCTCATTTAAAGTCCCAGGGGAAACGTCCGTTTTCTCTGTTATTTAGGGATGGAGGTGTTTCATGTTAGGGGTCAGCCCTCAGATTTTTTGTTCAATTTTAACCTTAATCAATGTTCCCACCACAAAGTGCTGAGGTCTGAGGGCCGCACATCATGTACCAAAGGGCTGCTGCGGCCCATAGGCCACAGGTTGGGCAGTAGGGTTCTTACTTTCCCCTATGCTATCCAAAATGTTTGTCTGGAGGTCTAGAGGCCTGCGTCGATGGGCTTGATGTGGATTCTGCATTCCCATACAAGTGTACGTTTAGGCAAAACCCACTTGAAGCATGTCCTCAAAAAGGAGGTCACATACAACAGTCAATGAATTCTGAGTGACCTCAGAAGCACCTTAAACTGATATCAAACTGAGGACACCAATGCAAACACAGCTCCACAACGCCATTATTCATAAAATTTCCTCCATAGGTTGCTCTCCGCTAACCTTTCTTTCCGCAGAGCATGGCTCCTGTCTTTTCAGCAGATTGACTGCAACCAAGTTCTTAATCCCCTGGTCCCTTTCTGCCTGAGAGGTCCCCAAAGGAGGTATCGGCTCAATAACCAGCCAGCGGGGGGGTAGCGCCTTCCTGATGTGTGCGTGCAAGCCTCATCTCTCCCTTGATGTCTCCACTGCGGTGCTCTCCTGGGCTTTCCCATCTCCCTGGTTGAGCAGCAGACATCTCTATAACAGGAGTAGGCAGCTCTGACTACTGATCCATATGCTCAGCAATAACAACATGCAGCTATTATTTATAGACGGCTGAGGAAGAGGAACCCTGTGCTAAGGAAAAGCAAAAGGTTTACAATACGGAGAGATACACTGAATGACATAAGCATAAAAGGTGAAAGACGGATAAAAAAAGTAGAAGGTGCCGCATATTTTTTAAACATTTCTTCTGTCCTTTAAAGTCAATGTGCAAGCCTTTCTATCATTTTTCATATGTAGAAGCGACCCTTGATGTAAATAGCCTTATTAATTGTGCGATAAAAAAAAAAAAAAAAGTGCGATAGCTTGTTTAGAAAACCTCGTTCCTTTGTATAATTTATAATTACCACTATACATGGGAGCAGCCATGTTTATTACGCAAGCAGGCTCGGCCTTCCAGAGCTGCACAATGGTTGCACTTTACTACACCTTACAATGCAAGCCTATGAATTGGCTGAGTCACCGAAAACAATGCACTCCCCCAGTGGCTGATATCTCATCTCAACAGCTGTTACGCAATCACTTTTATTTACTATTTTGCCTGCTTCTGGTTGCTAACCTACAATCTCCACATTTAATTAAATCATTAAAAAAAAAGAAGAAGAGGAAGCTTGTAAAAATGTGAAAGTCACATGAAAAGTCTTTAAGGGCCAATTACTACATACACTTTCCAGGTATCTTTAGGCCAGTCTTGTTATGGTCCCCTTTTACGCTTCCCCGGTACTGAGTGGTCCTCAGTAAGCGCCAGTCTCTGCATTATTACATTGAGTAGAAAATAAACCAAATAATTCTGTGCTACCCTAAGGAGAAAATAGGCAGCTAACACGGCCAGTAGGATATGTGCATATAGGAAGGAAAACCACGTCTAAGAGGACGAAATGCGTCGGGTAGGACCCCACTGCCACCATATGTTTACAGCGCTGATTTTAAAGATTTACATGTGAGTATCTCTTATTTTAATAAATTTGGTACCTGTTATATGGATTTACACTATGTGGCCTTTCCTTTTTCCTCTCCACCCATTGCTACTGCCATCTATCTTCTAACATCATCCTGAGGGACATATCAGTCCACGGTTCATCCCAGGACCTCCATCTCTACCACCCCTCTGGATCCTCTACAGCCGTTCACCACCTAAGCCTGTCTTGACCCAACTAGGTGTACGTCTCTTTGGGTCCAATAGATCCAGTAAGCCTCCTTATTGTCGGTGGTGGTGTGCTTTTTGTCTTCACTTCAGATGTCACGCACCCATTGATTTATTCCTCACATGAAGTCACGTAATTTCTATGGACTATCAGTTATT
This sequence comes from Lithobates septentrionalis, assembly GCA_037952835.1. Classification (NCBI taxonomy): domain Eukaryota; kingdom Metazoa; phylum Chordata; class Amphibia; order Anura; family Ranidae; genus Lithobates; species Lithobates septentrionalis. The sequence goes on from JBBDGP010002483.1 coordinate 584,465, forward strand.
ATGAGTCATACAAATATGAAGGACTTTTTTCTAATTTGCACCTAGAGGTTCATCAGCTCTTGGACTATACTGTCTCTATGTTGGACATTTTAGCGCTACACTTATTACATTGAGTGCAGGACATCTTGGTGATACCACACAAGGAGAAATGTTTGTTGGGACTTTAGATGAGGAATTATGGGGTCGTTCAACTCCCCACCTCCATCCCGGTTTTAGTACAAAAAGAGAAAGAACGTAGGGCAGGACTTTGAGTGAGGCACACGGAAGCAGTAGATATGGGGCAAAAAACAAATTTAATAGTTAAAAGTTAATGCATTTCCACATAGTATTACACGAGGTCAGTATAAATACTTAATATTGTATCATAATAAGCGGTCCAACATGGACTCGTTTGCAAGTATGTAATATATAGCTGAGAAAGCACATTCACATATAACATCTAATATACAAGGATACCAATGTTACAGTGTAGAGAAAAAAAAACAAGAGCACAAATAAAATGGAATGTCCATACATAGTTATTGGTTAGGTACACCTCTCGGTAGTTGTAAGCTCTACGCGTTTCGAAACCTTTATGTCCCTCTTCAGGAGAAAGACCTCAAGGGTCACCTACGAATATGAAAAGACCACATTTGAAAAAAGTTAAAAAGAAGGAGAGGTGGGCAAATGTAAGACATGTCCCCACACATATATACATCTGGCCCACCAACTTACATGTATGCGCGATGGCGACACAGCCAAGAGAGCCAGGTCGGCCAGTGATACCCCCCCGGAGCCGAGGCGGCCCTTCTTGGCGACACAGCCAGCCCAAAACAACGCCCCAGGTGGGTCACCTGGGGCGTTGTTTTGGGCTGGCGTAGAGCTTACAACTACCGCGTAGAGCTTACAACTACCGAGGTGTACCTAACCAATAACTATGTATGGACGTTCCATTTTATTTGTGCTCTTGTTTTTTTTCTCTCTACACTCTAACATTGGTATCCTTGTATGTTATATGTTATATGTTTTCTCAGCCATATATTACATACTTGCAAACGAGTCCATGTTGGATCGCGTATTATGATACAATATTAAGTATTTATACTGACCTTGTGTAATACTATGTGGAAATGCATTACCTTTTTACTATTAAATTTGTTTTTTGCCCCATATCTACTGCTTCGGTGTGCCTCACTCAAAGTCCCGCCCTACGTTCTTTATCCTCTTGGTGATACCCCTTGAAGGAGCTGGCCTATGATGCCCTGCACTCACAGGATGCCCTCAGTCTTGATAGATGCTTGGCATCATTCAACCAGCAAGGCTAAGGACCTTAAGTGGTTGATTATCTAAAACTGGAGGAGTGTAAAATTTGGTGGAGCTCTTCATAGAAACCAATCAGCTTCCATGTTTTTTGTCACAGTTTATTGAACAAGTTGAAGTTAGAAGCGGATTGGCTGCCATGCACAGCTGGTCCAGATTCTGCACTCTCCAGTTTCAGTAAATCAACCGCTAACCCCAAATAGAATTACTTGAGGACAGTGCCAGAGCAGAGGTAGGCATTTCCTATAAAAATAGCTACGAGTTGAGCTTTAAAAGTGGTTAAACCTCTAAAAAGAAAAAAAGAACAAAAACCATATCCTTCTATAGTGTGTACTCGTCCATATACAAAGCACCTAATGTGAATCCTGTCTGCACTTTCATATTTCTGCAAGAGTCACTTCTGAAAAAGGCTACGCTGACACCAAAACATTCACCGGAGATGGCCCGGCGGCCCCCTTCCAGCGCACAGCAGGCGACGTGTGTGTGGTCTTTTTTATCCACTCAGGTCTCAAAATACACTCAGTACTCTGCTGTGCAGTGTGCGACATCAGATCACCGCCCCTGCCTTCTAGAGTTTTGAGCAGGTGTAGAGGGGAGAGGGCTGCAGATCAACAGGTACAACTCATGTAGGAGGATCTCTGTATCAACTGAGGCCAGTCACTTCACTGGGTATATGGAAAGGTTTACAACCACTTTAAGGTGAAGACTAATAACAAAACTAGTCTCCAATTCCAAACTGGCCAATCTAGGAGGTGGGGATTTTTTTTTTAAATGGTCAACATGAACTGCACATGACGATCACTGCATTCAGGAAACTAGAGTTCTTGCAAGTCCAGGAGCTCCTCATCTGTATGTGATGACCACAGTCCCTGGAGAACTAGAGTTCATGCAGCCCCTGGAGCCTCTACTAGCAGGAAGTCACTGTAGACCTTACTGCAGTGCTTGGCTTTTCAGCCTGGGTTCACACTGATGCGAATTTACAGCGGGTTTGATGCGTTTAGAAACACACAGATTCGTAGGTCATGTAAAAAAAGGCATAGTATTCCATGGCTTTGGTTCACATCTATACGTTGCGAAAAAAGGGAGTCCTGTGCGTGTTGACTGCGGGTGCAACGCAAATTCCTATAGTGCAGTGCGAATTTTCTCTTCATAGGCTTCAATTGAATTTGCAGTAAACTTGCAGTACACAGTTCACATCTCTACGAATTATTTACTGTCTGCCTCTCGAAATTCATGCGGTAAATTTGCACCTGTCCACCTCAAAACGCAAGGCAAATTGTAACCTCACACAGGACAAAAATAAAAAATAAAAAAAATAAAATAAAAAAAAGATTAAATTTGCAGTACATCGCAGTGGTATGAACCTAGGCTCATTCTTAGAATGCCCACAGAGGTGACGCCAGAACCAGAAGTTTTAAGAGCCAGATTTTTACTGGTGGCACTTGACTAGGCTCTGCAGATTTTCATGGTGAAAGTCAACAGGACCAAGCAAAGAAATATCACAATATACAGTGCTGTGAAAAAGCATTTGCCCTCCTATTTTTTTTTTTTTTTTTTTGCATATTTGTCATACTTAGATGATTCAGATCAAACAGATCTTAATACTACACAAAGATAACCCGAGTAAATACAAGATGCAGTTTTTAAAATTAGGATTTCATTTATTAACCGAAAAAAAGCTGTCCAAACCTGTCTGGCCCCATGTGAAAAAGTAATTGCCCCCTAAACCTGATAACTGGTTGTGCCACCCTTGGGAGCAACAACTGCACCTAAGCGTTTGTGATATCTGGCAATGAGTCTTTCAACAGCGCTGTAGGGGGAATTGTGGCTCACTCTTTGTAGAATGGTTTTAGTTCATGCACTTTGGAGGATTTTCCAGCATGAACGGCCCGTTTAACCGATTCAATACAGGGCAATTTCACCCCCTTCCTTCAAAGGGCAATTTTTAGTTTTTAGCGCTGTCGCACTTTAAACGTCAATTGCGCGGTCGTGCGACGTTGTACTCAAAAAAAATTGACGTCCTTTTTTCACCACAAATAGAGCTTTCTTTTGGTGGTATTTGATTGCCTCTGCGGTTTTTATTTTTTGCGCTATAAACAAAAGAAGAGCGACAATTTTGAAAAAAAAAAAAAAAAAAAAACACAATATTTTTTACTTTTTGCTATAATAAATATCCCAATTTTTTTTTAAAAAACAAATTTTTTCCTCAGTTTCGGCCGATACGTATTCTTCTACATATTTTTGGAAAAAAAAAAAAAAAAAAAAAAAATCGCAATAAGCGTATATTGATTGGTTTGCGCAAAAGTTATAGCGTCTACAAAATACGGGATAGATTTATGGCATTTAAAAAATATATATATTTATTTTTTTTCGTGACTGCGACATTATGGCGGACACATCGGACACTTTTGACACATTTTTGGGACCATTCACATTTATACAGTGATCAAAGCTATAAAATTGCATTGATTACTGTGTAAATGTGACAGGCAGTGAAGGGGTTAACCACTAGGGGGCAGGGAGGGGTTAAGTATGTTTCCTAGGGAATGATTCTAACTGTAGGGGGAGGGGGCGCTCAAGGGGAGGAGACCGATCAGTGTTGCTCCGTTCTGGGAACACAGATCGCTCTCCTCAGAGCTGACAGGCTGTGGATCTGTGTGTTTACACACACAGATCTACATGCCGGCCCGGTTAACGGGCAATCGCAGGTGCCCGGCGGACATAGTGGCCGCCGGGCACACGCACCGGGTCCCGAGCAACGCGGCGGGGACGCGCGCGCGCTCCCGGCGGCGCGCGCACGCCCCCTAGACGGGCGGGAATCCCAGGACGTCATATGACGTCCACCCAGGATGGGAGATCCCATTCTGTGGACGTCATATGTCTATAGCTGGGTAATGAAGTGGTTAAAGGTCATGCCACAGCATCTCAATCAGATTTAAGTTCGGTCTTTGACTAGGCCACTCCAAAAACCTTAATTTTGTTTTTTTGAGCCATGCAGGAGGTGGACTTGGTGTTTTTTCGGATCAGAATTCATGGTTCTCTGAATTACGGCGCGTCATCCAGGTCCTGGAGCTAAGTAGCCCCAGACCAACACACTCCCACCACCATGTCTGATGATTAAAATGATGTTATTTTTATGAAATGCAACGTTAGTTTTACGCCAGATGTAGACGGGACAAACACCTTCCAAAAAAAGTTCAACTTTGGTCTCATCAGTCCACAGAATATTTGCCCAAAAGTCTTGGGGATAAGCAAGATTTTTTTTTGTGGTAAACGTGAGACGCGCCTTTGTGTTTTTTGGTAACAGAGGCTTTCACCTTGAAACTATCCCATGGATGCCTTTTTGCCCAGTCTCTTTCTTATTGTTGAATCATGAACACCGACCTTAAAGTGGTTAAGCCACTCTGCCCACTTTATACAATCTACTCTGTTTTCTAATGTTAGGTGCCCCTGTATACATGCTTTTAAAAAAAAATAAAAAATGCCACCTATACCCAATTTCCGAGCGCCGCTTGGCACTCACGTGACCGGCCGCCTCTCCCCTCTCTCAGACAGCTGCAGGGAGAGGGGCCGAGAATCCCCCCACTGACATTAGTCAAGAGGGGAGGAGGAGAGAGGCGGCCAGTCATGTGAGCGCGTTTATTTAAAAAAAAAAAAAAGAAAAAGCCATTTATACCTTTTTTTCCGAAGCATGTACACAGGGACAACTAGCATTAGAAAACAGGCTTGTATAAAAAAGTTAAGTCAGCAAAAGGAGTGGAGGGGCAGACACTCGCTAGCTGACAGGCAGGGAGGGGAGAGGACAGGGGAGAGCTGTGGATGACAGAGGCACGTAAACCGACTACGGTGTCAGGGCTCAGCAGCCATGATATACCCCATGCTCAGTTTACAGGGGGGAGGGCAGAACAAAACACTGAGGTCTGCAGTTCTTTAGATATTATACTGGGTTATTTTATGACCTTCTGGATAAGTCATCGTGCTCTTGGAGTAGTTTTTCTAGGCCGGCCACTCCTGGGAAGGTTCACTGCTGTTCCAAGTTTTCTCCATTCGTGGATAATGGCTCTCCCCATGGTTCGCTGGAGTGCCAAAGCCTTAGATATGGCTTTGTAACCCTTTCCTGACCGATAAATGTCAATTGTCATCTGTTCTTGAATCTCTTTAGGACATGGGATGATGTGTTGCTTTTTGAGATCTTTGAGCGTGCTTCACTTTGGCAGACAGCTTCTATTTAATTAATTTCTTGATTCAACAGGTCTGGCAGTATTCAGGCTTGGGTGTGGCAAGAGAATTTTAAACCAGGCTTTCCAGGGGGAGGGGGTGCAATTACTTTTTCACATAGGGCCAGGCAGGTTTGGAAAGCTTTTTCTCCTTATTAAAATGAAATCATTTAAAAACTGCATTTTGTATTTACTCGGGTTATCCTTGTGTAAAAAAAAAAAAGAAAAGGCGTTTGATATTCAAAATCATTTAAGTGCGACAAATATGCGAAAAAAAAAATAAAAATCAGGGAGGGGCAAATACTTTTTCACAGCACTGTATAAGTATTTGTTAAATGTTTTGTTACGCTATCTCGATAGGCCTTGGAAATATCAATCATGTCCAATGAGAACTATTAAAGTTTAGAGGAGGTCCGCCTGCAGTTATCTTCAGAACACCAAAAATGGCTGATGGTTTAGAAGTTAGCCTTGTAGATACATTAAAAACTGTGCCAGATTACTGAGAAGGAAAGACCTACATTCTCTGCTCTAAACGTGTCTCCTGCTCTGCAGAGACTGAGCAAATGAAAAAATATATTCTGTTAATGTATTTGCCATTGCGTCAGCTGAAAAGTACATGCTAAAAGGTTCAGTCTACATGTAATATTTCAGCGATATGGGATCTGATGGCAATATATAAATCCTGTATAATAAAAATGGCACAGGGGCCAACCCGTCTAGCACAGTGTAAGTGTGCATTCTTGTGCGATTTCAAGTACCGCCAGGACACAGCGGTAAGGTACGGTGACGTCACTGGCACCCCCAGGAAGCAGACGGAAATCAGGGATCACAGGGCATTTTTTTTTCTTTCCTCTTCAAATGGTTTATATGTCAGCTCTCATTAAGGCCCCTTTCACACTGGGGCGGTTTGCAGGCGTTATTGCGCTAAAAATAGCGCCTGCAAACCGCCCCTAAACAGCCTCCGCTGTTTGTTCAGTGTGAAAGCCCGAGGGCTTTCACACTGAAGCGGTGCGCTGGCAGGAGAAGAAAAAATCTCCTGCAAGCCGCATCTTTGGAGCGGTGTATTCACCGCTCCTAAACATTGAAATCAATGGGACAGCGCGGCTATACCGCGGCAATAACGCGGCTATAGCCGCGCTGTACGAGTGGTTTTAACCCTTTTTCGGCCGCCAGCGAGGGGGTTAAAAGCGCACCGCTAGCGGCCGAATACCGCGGTAAAACAGCGTTAAAAAATAGCGCCGTTTTACCGCCAACGCCCCCTACCGCCCCAGTGTGAAAGGGGCCTTAGGCTCCATTCACACCTGAGCGATCTGCAGCAACAGCTGCAGCCGCTCATTTTTTTGGTTTACTTGAGCATTTTTGGTAGCGGCACCATTAATTTGAATGGGCCTCCCTCCGTTCCAAAAATGCTCAAAATAAAGCTCATGTACCAAATCTTAGCACAGAGCCAGGAGCGCTTGCGGTCGTGATTTTTGCCACGATTGTTCCACGCTTGGCCCGTGATTCTAAGCGAGAATGGAGCCTTCATGTTTTTTTATGGGGGGAGAGGCTGCATTGACACCCGAGCAGAGCGACTTTCAGGCGTTTTTATTTGAGTGTTTAGAAGTGTATTACTAGCGTTTTACAGCTTCAAACGTTTTTGTTTAGCCAATAGAAAGCACTAGGGGGGAGGAGAGGTGGAGGAGAGCTGCTGTTTTCAGCAGAAAATTTTGGTGAAAGGCTTATGTCCAGGGGGGTTGCTAGGTCTACAAAAGATCTGGGGCTAGAGCCCATAGCAGCGAAGTAAAGTAAGTCATACGCTTGGGTGGGCATACAAATATATATCTCTCCAGAGAGCCCTCCCCCTTGCACCAGGGTCCCCAGAGAGCCCTCCCCCTTGCACCAGGGTCCCCAGAGAGCCCTCCCCCTTGCACCAGGGTCCCCAGAGAGCCCTCCCCCTTGCACCAGGGTCCCCAGAGAGCCCTCCCCCTTGCACCAGGGTCCCCAGAGAGCCCTCCCCCTTGCACCAGGGTCCCCAGAGAGCCCTCCCCCTTGCACCAGGGTCCCCAGAGAGCCCTCCCCCTTGCACCAGGGTCCCCAGAGAGCCCTCCCCCTTGCACCAGGGTCCCCAGAGAGCCCTCCCCCTTGCACCAGGGTCCCCAGAGAGCCCTCCCCCTTGCACCAGGGTCCCCAGAGAGCCCTCCCCCTTGCACCAGGGTCCCCAGAGAGCCCTCCCCCTTGCACCAGGGTCCCCAGAGAGCCCTCCCCCTTGCACCAGGGTCCCCAGAGAGCCCTCCCCCTTGCACCAGGGTCCCCAGAGAGCCCTCCCCCTTGCACCAGGGTCCCCAGAGAGCCCTCCCCCTTGCACCAGGGTCCCCAGAGAGCCCTCCCCCTTGCACCAGGGTCCCCAGAGAGCCCTCCCCCTTGCACCAGGGTCCCCAGAGAGCCCTCCCCCTTGCACCAGGGTCCCCAGAGAGCCCTCCCCCTTGCACCAGGATCCCCAGAGAGCCCTCCCCCTTGCACCAGGATCCCCAGAGAGCCCTCCCCCTTGCACCAGGGTCCCCAGAGAGCCCTCCCCCTTGCACCAGGGTCCCCAGAGAGCCCTCCCCCTTGCACCAGGGTCCCCAGAGAGCCCTCCCCCTTGCACCAGGGTCCCCAGAGAGCCCTCCCCCTTGCACCAGGGTCCCCAGAGAGCTCACCCCCTTGCATCAGGGTTCCCAGAGAGCCCCCCTGCCCACTTACATCAGGGTTCCCAGAGAGCCTCTCCCTTAAAAACAGGGTCCCCAGAGAGCCTCCCCCTTGCATCAGGCTTCCCAGAGTGCCCCCCTTAAATCAGTGTCCCCAGAGAGCCTCTCCCTTAAAATCAGGGTCCCCAGAGAGGCTCCTCCTTGCATCAGGATCCCCAAAGAGCCTCCCCTCCCCTTGGGGACTCCTGCAGAGACTCGGGGCTATAGCCCCAAAAGCCACCCCCTAGCGACACCACTGCTTATGTCGCACATTTTCAGGCGTTCCCATTGAAGTCTATGGGGCCCAGCCTGCCTTTAATCCCTCAAAAAAGAAGCCCATGTACTTTGAGCGACGGGCGTTTTGCTTCAGGTGTCAGAACGCTCAGATGTGAAACAGCGACCATTGATATGAATGGGATTTGGCTTGAGCATTTTAACCACCTCACGCCGATGTACGTCGGCAAGGTGGCACGGACAGGCAAAATCACGTACAGTGTACGTGATTTGCTTTCCGCGAGTGGGGGGTCCGATCGGTCCCCCCCCCCCGGTGCCCGAGGCGGTCGCCATTTCTTCCCGGGCGATGAAAGGTCAGGGGGAGGCCATCCATTGTTGGCCACCCCCTCCCGATCGCTCCCGGCGAATGAAAATGCTTCCTTTCCCTCTGTAATGTAAACAGAGGGAAAGGAAGTGATGTCATCTCTCCTCGAGCCGGTCTTTTCGTCGCCGCGCCGAGGAGAGAAGACATCAAGTAAGTCTGCACAACACTACACATTCAGTAGAACACGCCAGGCACACTTGTCACCCCCGATCACCCCCCGATCACCCCCTGATCACCCCCCTGTACCCCCTGTCACTCTGACACCAATAGCATTTTTTTTTTTTTTGCATTGGTGTCAGTTTGTGTCAGTTAAAAGTTTTAGGGCAGTTAGGTTAGCCCCCTTTAGGTCTAGGGTACCCCCCCTTAGGTCCAGGGTACCCCCCTAACCCCCCCTAATAAAAGTTAACCCCTTGATTACCCCCCGTCACCAGTGTCGCTAAGCGATCGTTTTTCTGATCGCTGTATTAGTGACACAGGTGACGCTAGTTAGGGAGGTAAGTATATAGGTTCGCTGTCAGTGTTTTATAGCGACAGGGACCCCCATATACTACCTGCTAAAGGTTTTAACCCCCTGATTGCCCCCTAGTTAACCCTTTCACCAGCGATCACCGTATAAGTGTTACGGGTGACGCTGGTTAGCTAGTTTGTTTTTTTGTAGTTTATTACAGTTTATTATAGTTTTAGGGCACCCGCCGTTTATTACCCTATAAAGGTTTAACCCCCTAATTGCCCGGCGGTGATAGAAGTTAAGTTTTTAGGATCAGATAAGGTCTGCGTCGCCCCAGGCAGCGTCAGGCTAGCGCCAGTACAGCTAAAACCCGTGCACGCAGCATACACCTCCCTTAGTGCTATAGTATCTGAGCGGATCGATATCTGATCCGATCAGATCTATACTCCCCAGCAGTTTAGGGTTCCCTGAAACGCAGTGTTAGCGGGATCAGCCCAGATACCTGCTAGCACCTGCGTTTTGCTCCTCGGCCCAGCCCTGCCCAGCCCACCCAAGTGCAGTATCGATCGATAACTGTCAGTTACAAAACACTAAGCACACATAACTGCAGCGGTCGCAGAGTCAGGCCTGATCCCTGCGATCGCTAACAGTTTTTTGGTAGCGTTTTGATACAGTCGCCAACAGTCAGGAGCTTTTTTGCCTGTGAGTCTCACTAGTGTACCCCTAAATTTAGAGCCCAAAATGGCAAATAGAAGGTACACTAGTGAAGAGGCCTACAGGATTCTGAGTATGACAGATAGTGAAGAGGAAGTCACTCATCTGTCAAGTTCAGGCTCAGAATACGAACCTGTAGAGGACAGCGGCTCCATGACAGATAGCTCTGACGACAGAGTTGTGGTCCCTGCTAGGGTCAGGCGTACCAGACCCCGAACTTATGCTGTCCTTGAAGTGCAAGAACCGCAGGACTCTCGTATGGAGCAGAGCAGTACTAGCGCCGCTATTCCTTCTGGTGAACTGGCAAGCACCAGCGGCCTAGTACACCCTGGTCGTACATCCAGCACTGCAGTATCACGTGGTGACGTGGCGAGTCCCATAAGTGCAGTTCAAGCTGGCGAGGTGGCAAGCAGTAGTAGTGTCCCGCTGCCACCAAGAAGACAAAGACAGGCCCGTCGAGCCCATAGTGCCCTTCCTGCTGCATTGGCCAATCCGAATTGGGAACCTTCCACTTCTGCAGCACCCGTACTTCCCCCTTTCACTGGCCAACCCGGAATTCAGGTGGAAACAGTTGACTTTATGCCACTGGATTTTTATTCACTGTTTTTCACCGAAGATCTCAATAGATCTATTGTGGACCAAAGCAATTTGTACGCTGGTCAACACATCGCCGCTAATCCCCAGTCCTCCCTTGCCAGAGATTGGAGACCAATTACGGTCTCCGAATTTAAGACCTTTCTGGGCCTTTCCCTCCTCATGGGGTTGAATAAAAAGAGTAAGTTGCGGTCATATTGGTCCACTGACCCAATTTACCATTCACCCTTGTTCTCTGCTTCCATGGCCAGGGCACGATACGAGCAGATTTTGCGGTTCATGCACTTCAACGACAATGAACTCTGTCGTCCTCGTGGAGACCCTGCATACGATCGGCTCTACAAAATTCGGCCCCTCGTAAACCACTTCAACCAACGTTTTGCAGACTTGTTTACCCCCCATCAAGTTGTCTGCGTTGATGAGTCCCTTATTAAGTTTTCTGGCCGCTTGTCATTCAAACAGTACCTTCCCAGCAAGCGTGCCAGATACGGGGTCAAGATGTATAAGCTCTGTGACAGGGCCACAGGCTATACATGTAGATTTATGGTTTACGAGGGAAGAGATAGTCACGTAGAGCCGACAAACTGCCCTGACTACATAGGAAGCGCTGGCAAGATAGTGTGGGACTTGGTGTCACCCTTATTCGGAAAGGGGTACCACTTGTACGTGGACAATTATTATACGAGCGTGCCACTTTTTAGTCACTTGTTTGATCAGCAGATTGGAGCATGTGGCACCGTGCGACCTAATCGCCGGGGCTTTCCCCAGCGGCTTGTAGATTCCCGTCTTAGGCTGGGGGAGAGAGCCTGCTTGAAGTATAATAATTTGCTCGCTATGAAGTGGAGGGATAAGAAGAATGTTTTCGTTCTCACCTCCCTTCATGCAGACACGACGACCCAAATTTCTACGGCGACTGGTGTTGTGGAGAAACCCCTCTGTGTCCACGAATACAACCTTAATATGGGAGGGGTGGACCTCAACGACCAGTTGTTGGCGCCGTACTTAGTTGCCCGTAAGGCCAGACGCTGGTACAAAAAAGTGTCTGTATACTTATTTCAATTGGCTTTGCTGAATGCTCATGTGCTATACAGAGCTTCAGGACAGACTGGATCCTTCCTTAAATTCCAGGAAGAGATCGTCAGAGCCCTTCTGTTTCCAGACGGTGCTCTACCTCACCTTCCCCAACCAAATGCAGTAAGCCGGCTGCATGAGCGGCATTTTCTTTATGCCATCCCGAGTACCCCTACCCAACGAGCCCCCCAAAAAAGATGTCGTGTCTGCAGCAAGCGCGGATTTAGGCGTGACACCCGGACTTATTGTCCCCTCTGTCCTGGCAATCCTGGTCTTTGCATGGGTGAATGCTTTGAACGCTACCATACATTAGTTGAGTATTAGCGTAGGGTTCAGCACTGCACAGACTAGGCACACTAACACAGGGTCTCCCAAGATGCCATTGCATTTTGAGAGACCCAAACCTGGAACAAAAGTTACAAAAGTTAAAAGTTACTAAAAAAAAGTGTAAAAAAATAAAATAAAAAAAAATTAAAAAAAATAAAAACACAAAAAAAAATATAAAATAAAAAAACCAAAAATAGTTGTTGTTTTATTGTTCTCTCTCTCTCTATTCTCTCTCTATTGTTCTTCTCTTTTTTACTCTATTCTATTCTGCAATGTTTTATTGTTATGTTTTACCATGTTTCCTTTTCAGATTTTGCATACTTTACCGTTTACTGTGTTTTGTTGGTAACCATTTTATTGTTTTCAGGTACGCCATTCAGTTGCAGCGCGGATTTATTTATCTTGACAGCAACAGCGTTTGCTCCCACGATATATAAAGCCGTGACTCCAACGCTGTCGGAGGTGATTTCACCACCACAGTTACATACTTCAGCATATATGCCGAAGCGTGGGGGCAGCAGTGGGTGGAGGAGCAATTTGCTCCTGCCTTTTGCGGGAGGATGCCCCCATGCTTCGGCATATATAAATGGTGCATGTATGCCCATCATTAGAAGTGGGTGGATGAAGGGAGGTATTCTAATGGTGGGCATACCCACCGATCAATATCTTTTTTTCGTTCAGCCCACAGGCTGCATGAAAAAAAAGTTTACAATATATGCCTAACAAGGACCAGCAACGTACTGGTATGTTGCTGGACTTTGAGTGGTTATACCAGAATGATGCCTGCAGGTTTAGGTATCATCTTGGTATCATTCTTTTCAGCCAGCGGTCGGCTTTCATGTAAAAGCAACCCTAGCGGCTAATTAGCCTCTAGACTGCTTTTGCAAGCAGTGGGAGGGAATGCCCCCCCCCTCCCCCACCGTCTTCCATGTTTTTCTCTGGCTTTCCTGTCCCAACAGGGAACCTGAAAATGCAGCCGGTGATTCAGCCAGCTGACCATAGAGCTGATCAGAGACCAGAATGGCTCCAAACATCTCTATGGCCTAAGAAACCGGAAGCTACGAGCATTTCATGACTTAAATTTCGCCGAATGTAAACAGCGCCAATGGGAAATTGGGAAAGCATTTTATCACACCGATCTTGGTGTGGTCAGATGCTTTGAGGGCAGAGGAGAGATCTAGGGTCTAATCGAGCCCAATTTTTAAAAAAAAAAGAGTACCTGTCACTACCTATTGCTATCATAGGGGATATTTACATCCCCTGAGATAACAATAAAATTAATTAAAAAAAAATAAAAATGAAAGGAACAGTTTAAAAATAAGATAAAAAAGCAAAAAAATAATAAAGAAAAAAAAAAAAAAAAAAAAAAAAAAAAAAAAAAAGCACCCCTGTCCCCCCCTGCTCTCGCGCAAAGGCGAACGCAAGCGTCGGTCTGGCGTCAAATGTAAACAGCAATTGCACCATGCATGTGAGGTATCACCGCGAAGGACAGAACGAGGGCAGTAATTTTAGCAGTAGACCTCCTCTGTAAATCTAAAGTGGTAACCTGTAAAGGCTTTTAAAGGCTTTTAAAAATGTATTTATTTTGTCGCCGCTGCGCGTTTGTGTGCAATTTTAAAGCATGTCATGTTTGGTATCCATGTACTCGGCCTAAGATCATCTTTTTTATTTCATCAAACATTTGGGCAATATAGTGTGTTTTAGTGCATTAAAATTTAAAAAGGTGTGTTTTTTCCCCAAAAAATGCGTTTGAAAAATCGCTGCGCAAATACTGTGTGAAAAAAAAAAATGAAACACCCACCATTTTAATCTGTAGGGCATTTGCTTTAAAAAAAATATAGAATGTTTGGGGGTTCAAAGTAATTTTCTTGCAAAAAAAAATTATTTTTTTCATGTAATCAAAAAGTGTCAGAATGGGCTTTGTCTTCAAGTGGTTAGAAGAGTGGGTGATGTGTGACATAAGCTTCTAAATGTTGTGCATAAAATGCCAGGACAGTTCAAACCCCCCCCAAATGACCCCATTTTGGAAAGTAGACACCCCAAGCTATTTGCTGAGAGGCATGTCGAGTCCATGGAATATTTTATATTGTGACACAAGTTGCGGGAAAGAGACAAATTTTTTTTTTTTTTTTTTTTTTTTGCACAAAGATGTCACTAAATGATATATTGCTCAAACATGCCATGGGAATATGTGAAATTATACCCCAAAATACATTCTGTTGCTTCTCCTGAGTATGGGGATACCACATGTGTGGGACTTTTTGGGAGCCTAGCCGCGCACGGGACCCCGAAAACCAAGCCCCGCCTTCAGGCTTTCTAAGGGCGTAAATTTTTGATTTCACTCTTCACTGCCTATCACATTTTCGGAGGCCATGGAATGCCCAGATGGCACAACCCCCCCCCAAATGACCCCATTTTGGAAAATAGACACCCCAAGCTATTTGCTGAGAGGTATAGTGAGTATTTTGCAGACCTCACTTTTTGTCACAAACTTTCGAAAATTGAAAAAAGAAAAAAAAAATACATTTTTCTTGCCTTTCTTCATTTTCAAAAACAAATGATAGCTGCAAAATACTCACCATGCCTCTCAGCAAATAGCTTGGGGTGTCTACTTTCCAAAATGGGGTCATTTGGGGGGGGGTTTTGCCATCTTGGCATTTTATGGCCTTCAAAACTGTGATAGGTAGTGAGGAGTGGAATCACAACTTAACGCCCTTAGAAATCCTGAAGCCGGTGCTTGGTTTTCGGGGCCCCGTATGCGGCTAGGCTCCCAAAAAGTCCCACACATGTGGTATCCCCATACTCAGGAGAAGCAGCAGAATATATTTTGGGGTGTAATTCCACATATGCCCATGGCATGTTTGAGCAATATATCATTTAGTGACAACTTTGTGCAAAAAAAAAAAAAAAAAAAATTGTCACTTTCCCGCAACTTGTGTCAAAAAATAAAATATTCCATGGACTCAACATGCCTCTCAGCAATTACCTTGGGGTGTCTACTTTCCAAAATGGGGTCATTTGGGGGGGTTTTGTGCCATCTTGGCATTTTATGGCCTTCAAAACTGTGATAGGTAGTGAGGAGTCAAATCACAACATTATGCCCTTAGAAATCCTGAAGGCGGTGCTTGGTTTTCGGGGCCCCGTATGCGGCTAGGCTCCCAAAAAGTCCCACACATGTGGTATCCCCATACTCAGGAGAAGCAGCTAAATGTATTTTGGGGTGCAATTCCACATATGCCCATGGCCTGTGTGAGAAATATATCATTTAGTGACAACTTTGTGCAAAAAAAAAAAAAATTGTCACTTTCCCGCAACTTGTGTCAAAAAAGAAAGTATTCCATGGACTCAACATGCCTCTCAGCAAATAGCTTGGAGTGTCTACTTTCCAAAATGGGGTCATTTGGGGGGGTTTTGTGCCATCTGGGCATTTTATGGCCTTCAAAACTGTGATAGGTAGTGAGGAATGAAATCAAAAATTTATGCCCTTAGAAATCCTGAAGGCGGTGATTGGTTTTCGGGGCCCCGTACGTGGCTAGGCTCCCAAAAAGTCCCACACATGTGGTATCCCCATACTCAGGAGAAGCAGCTGAATGTATTTTGGGGTGCAATTCCACATAGGCCCATGGCCTGTGTGAGCAATATATCATTTAGTGACAACTTTTTATAAATATTTTTTTTTTTTTTTTGTCATTATTCAATCACTTGGGACAAAAAAAAAAAATATTCAATGGGTTCAACATGCCTCTCAGCAATTTCCTTGGGGTGTCTACTTTCCAAAATGGGGTCATTTGGGGGGGTTTTGTACTGCCCTGCCATTTTAGCACCTCATGAAATGACATAGGCAGTCATAAACTAAAAGCTGTGTAAATTCCAGAAAATGTACCCTAGTTTGTAGACGCTATAACTTTTGCGCAAACCAATAAATATACGCTTATTAACTTTTTTTTTTTACCAAAGACATGTGGCCGAATACATTTTGGCCTAAATGTATGACTAAAATTGAGTTTATTGGATTTTTTTTATAACAAAAAGTAGAAAATATCATTTTTTTTCAAAATTTTCGGTCTTTTTCCGTTTATAGCGCAAAAAATAAAAACGGCAGAGGTGATCAAATACCATCAAAAGAAAGCTCTATTTGTGGGAAGAAAAGGACGCAAATTTCGTTTGGGTACAGCATTGCATGACCGCGCAATTAGCAGTTAAAGCGACGCAGTGCCAAATTGGAAAAAGACCTCTGGTCCTTAGGCAGCATAAAGGTCCGGGGCTCAAGTGGTTAAAGCTTAAAGTAGAAAATCACTCAGATGTGAATGGGGACAGGGTTCACAGAAATGCGGTTATAGGAAATACGGACAGTTCTCATTTCAGGCACTTCCACACAGCAGACTGGGGCTGTTTTAGCGCTATCACATAACAAGCAAACAGAAATATACTGTATAGTGCAATCCCCGAGGTGCAAGCTCAATATAAACCAAGTCACAACACATAAAGCCATCGCCACGCTACAGCATCCCGACGGTACAGGCCTTGTTACTTAACACAATTATTCATTGCCTGACATCCACAAATATCTTTTTCCACAACACGAGGGTTCAGCTTGCGTCAGCGCAGAGATCTAAGAATGTTGGAGTGGCACGGTCGTCTCTACACAGGGATACGCACCGCCACGCTGACCTTTATATAAGATAACCAATCCTCATTAGTGCCGATTGTTTCCTGTGAGGTCTCATTCACACGATCTGCACCGATCTGAATAGGCGGACGCAAGCTCAAAGCGAGGGCACACAGAAAACTGATGTGCGTTTGTATGGACACTTGTGCTCTCCAATGTGAATACAGTGCATCCGGAAAGTATCCACAGCGCTTCACTTTTTCCACATTTTATGTTACCGCCTTATTTCAAAATGGATTAAATTCATTATTTTCCCACAAACTTCAACAAACAATACCCCATAATGACAATGTGAAAGAAGTTTGTTTGAAAATCTTTGCAAATTGAAAAAAAAAAAAAAAAAAAAATCCCATGTACAGAAGTATTTACTGCCTTTGCCATGACACTCAAAATTGAGCTCAGGTGCCTCCTGTTTCCACTGATCATTCTTGGAGTCCACCTGTGGTAAACTCAGTTGATTGGACATGATTTGGAAAGGCACACACCTGTCTATAGAAGGTCCCACAGTTAACAGTGCATGTCAGAGCACAAACCAAGCCATGAAGTCCAATGGATTGTCTGAGGACCTCCGAGACAGGATTGTATGGAGGCACAGATCTGGGGAAGGGTACAGAAAACTTTCCGCAGCATTGAAAGTCCCAATGAGCACAGTGGCCTTCATCATCCATAAATGGAAATTTGGAGCTACCAGGACTCTTCCTAGAGCGGACCACCCGGCCAAACTGAGCCATCGGGGGGGGGAGAAGAGCTTTAGTCAGGGAGGTGACCAAGAACCTGATGGTCATTCTGACAGAGCTCCAGTGTTTCTCTGTGGAGAGAAGAGATCCTTCCAGAAGAACAACCATCTCTGCAGCACTCCACCAATCAGGCCTGTATGGTAGAGTGGCCAGACAGAAGCCACTCAGTAAAAAGGCACATGACCGACCATCTGGAGTTTGCCAAAAGGTATCTGAAGGACTCTCAGACCATGAGATACAAAATTCTCTGATGAAACAAAGATTGAACTATTTGGCCTGAATGGCAAGAGTCATGTCTGGAGGAAACCAGGCACCGCTCCTCACCTGGCCAATACCATCCCTACAGTGAAGCATGGTGGTGGCAGAATTATTCTGTGGGGATGTTTTTCAGCATCAGGAACTGGGAGACTAGTCAGGATGGAGGGAAAGATGAATGCAGCAATTTACAGAGACATCATTGATGAAAACCGGCTCTAGAGCGCTCTGGACCTAAAACTGGGGCGAAGGTTCATCTTCCAACAGAACAATGACCCTAAGCACACAGCCAAGATAAGGAGTGGTTACGGGACAACTTTGTGAATGTCCTTGAGTGGCCCAGCCAGAGCCCGGACTTGAACCCAATTGAACATCTCTGGAGAGATCTGACAAGGGCTGTGCACCGACGCTCCACGTCCAACCTGATGGAGCTTGAGAGGTAAGGGAGAAAGACTCATCAAATTCGAAAAGACTCGAGGCTGTAATTGGTGCCAAAAGGTGCTTCAGCAAAGTATTGATTATTTTATTTTTTTATTATAAATTTGCAAAGATTTCAAACATCTTTCACGTTGTCATTATGTGATATTGTTTGTAGAATTTTGAGGAAAATAATTGAATCCATTTTGGAATAAGGCTGTAACAATAAATGTGGAAAAAGTGAAGCGCTGTGAATACTTTCCGGATGTACGGTATGTGTGACAGGGAGACCACGCAGGAGAACGTCTGGGAGACGGGGACAGAGCATTGACACCTTATAACTGGAAGTACCTGAAAGCAGAACTTGGGGCTCATTTACCTTTGCATATAATTATGTGCATTATTATACACATAATGTATAAACACTGCTCCAGGTCGCCCACCTTGTATACTAGCCCCTTAACCATGCAGTGCAGGCCCGATTCGCAGCCGTCATACTCCACAAATATGCAAAGAGGTTACCAGCTCACCAATTCACAGAAAATCCAAAAGAGGTTTATGGATCATAATTCATGACAAAAAAACATCACAGCTCAAACAGGAATGTAACACGTTAACGCGTTTCACACAAAATGCGGATATTACGTGAAATGCGTTAACTTGTTCCCTGCCTGTCAGAGCTGTGATTTTTATCATGGACTGTTAAATAATAAACTTGCATTTTCTGTGAATTGGAGTGCAGTCAACCTCTTTGCATACGTGTGTAGTAAAACCACCGGGTTGAGCTAAACTTCTACCACCCCCCGCAGCCGTGAAGCAAAGCAGGAGTTCTACCCAGTCACACCTATTCAAGTGAATGGGGCCAAGTTGAGACAGAGAATGCACACAGGTGTAGTGTGGCATTTGGGGGATGGGGGCAGCAGGATGGCGATATATCATCTTTTCACTGCTTGTCAAACACCTCTGAAAAGGGATCCCAACATAGATCACTTTTCACAGGAGCAGCAGTCTTAGCCACAAGTGTAAATGAGCCCTTAATACATTTAATATAATATTTATTATTTAAATATATTTAATACACCCTCCCTTCCCAAGTGGAATTGCTGAATGAAATGTACCTGGTCCTGCAGCCTCCTGGGATAAGTAAATCACATCTGCTGGGAGGATGCAAGAACGGCCAGTGAGCATGGCGGGGGGGGGGGGCACCATCTAGCGCATCATTGGAACTGGTTGACTGTATGCAGAAAAGGCAGCCAACTGAGAATGACCAAGATGGCAGCATGGAACTCGCGGTATGGAACCCAAACAACGGATCCACAGATTTGTGGTGCAGGCGAGTATGTGTGAGAGAATGAAGCACTACAGGGAAGAGGGGAAAAGTTGGGGGGGGGGGGTACTGCTTCAACAAAGACATTCATATAAGATCGGCAGGTATTTTAATTAAAGTTGCAAACTTAAAAAAGCGCTGTGGCCAAGAGCAGCATTCATCTCCGCTCTCCCCCTCCACACAAGACAGAGGCAGCAGGGGTAGCCATTGGCTCCTGCTGCGGTAAATCAAATCATGTGATGAGGGAGTGGGGGCGGGGCCAAGCCACAATGTCTATGGATGCAGGCAGCGCGGCTCAGGATCAAGCCTGAATAGGAAGTGGCTTCCTATGGTGATACACCGAGAAAAGGAGGAGCCTAAAGCGCAGGGGGGGGGGGGGGGAGACACCATAAAAGAGGAGGATCGGGGCCGCTCCATGCAAGTAAGTATAAAACAGGATTATTATTTTAAAAAATTACCCTTTACAATTACTTCAAAGTTAAAGAGGATATTATTTTTGCAAACAGGCCCCCTGTGTGCTGCACCGCACACCAGCACATTATGAAAGACTTACCTGTCAAAGGAAGGCCTCCAGCGCTGCGCCGTCAATGCGCAGGTGCTTCCATGGTCTTCCCTCTCAGTTCCCTTGTCCGGCTGCTTGAATGGCCATTGCACAGGAGTCACTTCATCAGGGTACAGAGCTGGTGTCCTAAATATATTCTGAGCTGCGCATGCATGGCTCAGTGTACATTACTGCTGGCAGGCAGGGGGGAGCCTTTATGACTGTAGAGCTCCTCTTATAAAATTTGGGCTTAATACTGTTTAAATTGACCCCAATTATCAAATTCACTTCTGCTTCTGGAATCATGCCTGAACTCTGCATGCTGTCCACACACTCATCCCACTTGTGTACACAGATGGATACAAGGGAGGCAGCGTGGCCATCTGTCAGGGTAGAGGCTTCCTTGAGTTGAAGCGCGCGCCCCCCCCCCCCCCCAAATTTTCTGCGCCTTGTTGTCCCTCTCCCGTGTCTGCTGTTTACTCCGGTATTTTTGCTCCCTCTCTTCTCTCCGAGATCTGCTGGATTGGAGGGCTGACAAAGCCATCTGCCTCCATGGAAACAAGAGTATGATTCTCATTTATTTTTAGGAAAAAGCGTTGCAGTGATTCCAATGCATCTGAAGGCACGGCGTAGCAGCGATGGCCTGGAAGGCCCTAGTTACACATGCGTCACACAATCTGACGGGTTGCTCTAATGAGCGTCTTAACCATGCCAGCGCCGCAAGGAGAAGAGACACATTCCACGGGAGACGCCAAAAGCATTGGAGGTGTTCAAAGCCAAAAAGGAAAGAATTACATAACGAGGACCTATACGTTGCGTCTTTTCCTAGCAGAACAACAAATAAAGTAGCTTAGGGCAGAACTCCTAAACAAAATAAAGAAATGAAAAGATAAGATAAAAATTAAAAAGATAAAAATATAAATAAAAATAGCTTTGCTGCAGTGCGTACACAACTTCAAGTCGGAGGTCCCCCTTGCAGCACTTTTAAAGTCATCAGCTGCGCCCCCCCCCTCCCCCCCCTGAACTGACAGCAAAGGAAGCACACAGTGATGAGCTTCATCTCCCCGTTTTCTTCACCTATCAGCAAGCTCTTTATCCATGCACTGAGCTGACTGGTTCCTTGTGCTGCTTCTCCATCTCCCAGTCTGAGCTCTGCTGTACAGGGACTGTAAGAGGTTGATACCAAGTCAATTGCAAGTATTTATATGGCGTGCATTTTTTTTTTTTTTTTTTATGTAGCTTGGCCAATGTAAGTATGTACAGTATATGCCATACCTGTAGTATCCCTTTGAAGCTGTTAAACACAGCAGTAGGCACCGTTACTACAATGATTGCCACTAGCATATGGGTCCTGTGCCAAGCAGCAGGCCTATTAAACACAGAGGGTTTGCCCACTTGGCATGTGTGTGTCATTTAAAGTGTTACTGAACCCACAACAGTACAATCAGTCTGTATATGCAGTAAAGCATGTTTGAGTGTATAAGAGACAGTGTCTTTTTCTTTTACTTTGTGTGAAGCTATATAAAAAAAAAAAAAAAAAAAATCAATCTGTACGATTTTTTCACAGAATTATATATTTGTATTGTTTTTTTTTTTTTTTTTTTTAATTTATTTTTTTTTTTTTTTATAGACACCTACTCTTTTTTTGTACTTTTGCTGGGTGATATTGAATTGTCACTACTAATTGTTGCAAGTTTAATATGAGTTAGCGCCACACTTTTTTATATATCTACTCTGTAGAGCATGCTGGTTATACACAGTGGAACCTAAGAGCCGGTTCACACAGGGACGACTTGTCAGGCGACCTAGCCGCCTGACAAGTCGCCTCCCGTTCTGTACTATGGAACCGTTCTAATAGGAGCGACGCAAGTCGCTCCGACTTAGAAAAAGGTTCCTGTACTACTTTGAGGGCCACTTGCATAGACTTCTATACAGAAGTGGTTTTGCAAGACGCTGCGGAAGTTGTTTGCAGGTCGCGGGGTTAATCCTCTGCGTTGTGTAAAAAAGGCTGTATGATCCTGTCTTCTCTGATCCTCCCCTTTTTTCACTGTCCCCAATCCATATCCTGATAGTAGAGCCTTGGAGGCACTCTGAACATGCTCGGTTTGGTTAGGTGTTCTGTGTTGCGTCTGATGTTCTTTGTCCAACGGCCTTGTGCTGGGTTTCCCCTAAGCCCCTCTGTCATCCCTGTGGCTCCAGCCTCTAGGTACTGTCAGTTTTTTAATCCAAGTCTCTGCATGACCATCAATTGACTGCTGTATGACTTGGTGAACATTTTATTATTTTTTTTAATAAAAAAAAGTTTTTACTTTGCCTCTGGAGGGTCCTATTTATGTGTGCTGATCAGCGCTGTTCACCCCTTTGATTATATCTTCTGTCCTCGTTTGTCCGAGTTTTGGACAGCAGCGGCCACAGCTACATTTCATTTTTCTTTTTGACTTTTCACTTGGCCTCTGGTCTGTGCGCCTGCATTTTTGTTTTTAGTTTTTTTTTACAGTTTGGTGTGTATTGCTAGAGTTTTTTTTTTTTTTTTTCGTTTTTTTTTTTTGGGAGAGTGCATGTGTTTAGCACAGGGCCAATCAGCACTGTCCAGACAGAGGGTCAGGGGTCCTGCAGCCTCATAGGACAGTCAGAGGAGAATGAAAACTCTTCCTACGTGCTTTAACCAGACACTGATAGAAGTCACAAGACTGCTATATACTATACTGCTGATGAGAAAAGGTACTTAGCAGTTTATATTTACTAAAATAATGCATTTCCATATTCTGTGTACTGTGGGAGAGCAGATATAGTGAATGCAGGCTGCCGGGTTTAGTAACACTTTAAAACAGAAGTTTGCCCACTTGGCACAGGTATCAGTTAAAGAACACTTTTAAAGAATACAGTGTTCACTGATAGGATGAAGTGGAGTTTGTGATGTCACCACCCTGCCTTTCTACCTCTTCCAATCAGAGAACGCTTTGTTCGATGAATGGCTCCAGGGCCGAGCTGACGACCTCCTGTGATCACAATACAGCCGGGGGGCAGCCGCTCGGCATAGGACCTTTAAGAGATAGTGGAGATCACTGGCTCGGCATAGGACCTTTAAGAGATAGTGGAGATCACTGGGGTAGCGGTGTCTACTACAGCGATTTCCAACTTCCACGGGGGATCCCACAGTTATGGCTCATACATACCTACATTGGTCCAACTATGTAAAAGTTGCCATACCTATACATCAGCTTTAAAATGTATAAGTAGCCAAAAAACTCCGCCTGTGCAACCGATTGTTACCAAGACCAATGAAATCTGGCTCTCCCCCCCCCCCCCTGCATCTCCACCAAGGTGAATAAATAGGCCGCCACTGTGAAGATGGTGTACAGCTTGCGGAGACTGTTGGTTCCATTGGGACAAATTGGTGAGCTCTGCATTTGGGAGTTTGTATTACTGCCTTTAATGCATACACTATAATACCAAAAGTATTGGGACACCTGCCTTTACACTCACATGAACTTTAATGGCGTCTTAGTCCGTAGGGTTCAATATTGAGTTGGCCCCACCCTTTGCAGCTATAACAGCTTCAACTCTTCTGGGAAGGTGGTCTACAAGATTTAGGAGTGTGTCTATGGGAGTGTTTGACCATTCTTCCAAAAGCACATTGTGAGGTCAGGCGCTGATGTTGGACGGGAAGGCCAGGCTCTGCTCTAATTTATCCCAAAGGTGTTCTATCGGGTTGAGGTCAGGACTCTGTGCAGGCCAGTCAAATTCCTCCACCCCAAACTTGCTCATCCATCTCTTTATGGATCTTGCTTTGTGCACTGGTGCACAGTCATGTTGGAACAGGAATGGGCCGTCCCCAAACTGTTCTCACAAAGTTGGGAGCATGAAATTGTCCAAATTGTCTTGGTATGCTGACACCTTAAGAGTTCCCTTCACTGGAACTAAGGGGCCAATCCCAACCCCTGAAAAACATCCGACACCATAACCCCCTCCTCCACCAAATGATTTGGACCAGTGCACAAAGCAAGGTCCAACTGCAACATTGTCACACAATACCCTGGTGGAGACTACATACAGCCTGAGATTTGCCATGCAGTCATCTCTGGAGTTTATGTAGACAGGAATTGGTTCCAAGAGGCTGCAGGAGAACAGCATTGAGATGCAATAAAGGATGAAAAAAAAGGGTGAACAGTATTTAATGGGAAAAAAAAAAAGGGGGGGAGGAGGAGTTGGGGTGTTTCAGGTCACCGGCAATCCTCGGAGAAGGCGAAGGGTTAACGCAGTAAATGAGGGGGTGTGGAGAGAAGGGAGTCGCAGAGAAAAGAATCTAATTATTGCAATGTGCTGAGGAATTTTCTTCCCCGCTACCTGGCTGTTATAAGCCACGGCTGAAAGCGGTTGCTAGGAAACGGCAGCGTTGTGCAGACACCGATGTCTCATTGGATGATGGGCGACCTGCAGAGGAGCAGGATCAAGGGGTTGGGGATGGGGGGGGGGGGAGAATTAAAAATAAAACAAAGCTAGATTTATCAGCTATGTTTAAATCCTGCGCAGAGAGGCGATATGGCTGAAGGAAGCCAATTTTATGTATAGCCAAAACTTTTTTTTTTTTGGGTAGAAAAGGGATAAAACCCCTTAATTTTTCTTTTCTGCAACATCCCAACTATTTCACCCTCTTTATTTCTTTTGGCAGGACAAAAAAAAAATGATAGGAAAATTACAAATTTTCCAGATGTCACCAGGGCTGGGACAAGGAGTGGGCACGAGGGGCGGCTGCCCCCTGGGCACTGCAGTATCATGTGAGGGGTGTGGGGGGGGGGGGGGGGTAGGGGATTTGTGCTAGAAGTGAATTTTTAGTGAGGGGAGGATTTATGCTCAGGGGGTAAGCCCACAGATTAGAGCTCAGCGGGGTTTTTTTTTTTTGGGGGGGGGGGTAGTTTGCGGACACAATGCTCATACATCTTGGGGGGGGGGGGGGGGCAGTTTTCATGTGTGCCCTGGGTCCTTGTCTCAACACTGGCTGTCACCAGAACAGGAGGTGAAGGGAAACCTGTTCCAGTGACACCTTTCTAAGAGGAGGATTCCCTGTGTTTGTGGAGATTCCCTCTCTATTCCTGTGGTATCTCCAGGACTGGAAGGGAAAATACCCCCATGGGATGCAGACAGGAAAAAAAAAAAAATACAGGTGTTAACCATTCCCTGATCTAAATTTAAAAAAAAAAATAAAAAGGAGAAGAAAGAGGAGGGCTTTGGCTAAAGTATGAACAAAGCTTTTTTGGCCATACTTCTCTTCTGAGTCACAAGAGTGCATTTACTTGTGCTCACCTGTGACCCAGACTAAAGCCCGTTGTCAGCTGGCATCAGTCGTTTCAGGCTCTGGGAGGGATCCTGACAATATTGTTGGGATCCACCCAGATGCCCGATTGGCAGCTGGCTCAGCATCCCAGCACGCCTCAGAGCCTGAGCCAATTGCTCCCCGCCCCCTCTACTCTCCGATGCGCCAGTGAGCACTGGAGGGTCAGTGTTCTTGCTGGGGAAAATCCCTTTAATTTCCTTTAAAAAGTTAAAACTGAACTCCAGGCAGATGTGAAGACACAAATGACTGCTGCTCTGTAATCAATAGTACATTGTTTTTTTTTTTTTAATGCACGCATTGTAAGTAAATATAAATTTGATCTGCTATCAGCTGTTCACAATCCTCTGTACAGCAGAGTTTAGACAGGAAGAGGGAGCAGCTGCAATAAAAAAAAAAAAAGTGAAAAAATTGAGCTGCAGTACTCAAGTGCTAAAAAGAAACATGCTGATAGGAGAGAAGCAGAGTGACAGGGAGATCAGCGCAGTGGTGATAAGACCTTTAGGCCAGGTTCACACATATGCGGCCGCAGTTCTGTGCCTGGGGTCCGGTGCATCCCTGTTCACCGGTTTACATGCAAATCGGGTCTGAATTTTTGCCTGAATTTTTGCCTGAATTTGACCCAAAGAAGTACAGAACCCTTTTTAAATGCGGACTGCGGCCACCCTAGGCCAGTGTGAACCATCTCCATTGGGAAATTCACTTCCAATTTGCATATATGTGAACCCAGCCTTAAGAAGGGTTAATAAACCTAGAAACGTTTTTCACCTTATTGCATGGCTTCCATTAAGGAAAAAAACACAACAAAAAAAACACCTGCTCCCATGCCCCCCTTCCCTGGGTGAAGGGAAAGAGGGGAGAAGAGATCAGCCCTGTGCCAGGCTGCATCCCTTCTCCCCTTACTTCCTCTTTACACAGCATTCCAGCAGCAGCAGGAGACATTGGCTCTTGCTGCTGTTAATCAGAGGAAGTGGGGGGGGGCCAAGTCCCACTGTGTAAGTCTATGGAATGCGGCTCCATAGACACAGCTCGTTGGGAGTGCAGGGACTACCTCTACACATAGCCAGCGGCTGGCTATGGTGGTCCGGCAGAAGAAGGGGAGGAGCCAAGATTGCCGCCACTGACCCCAGAAGGGGAGGATCGGGGCTGCTCTGAGCAATACCACTGCACAGAGCAGGCAAGTATAACTTTGTTATTTTAATTAAAAAAAAAAAAAACACAAGAAGATTTGGAGTTTAGTAACACTTTAAGGCTTCATGTACCCCCCTGCTTACATTTACCATGACCGTGGCTTTGCTGAAGTTTGCGTTTTCCCACAGCTGGCGGTCAAAATTTTCCTATCCTGATTATTCTTCCACGTTCAGGAGGTTGAGGCTAACTGCAGAAGCCCCTAAACTCTGGTAAAAGCCTATGGGTACATGGACATGGGCTTTTATGGCGTTGAGTTTAGGAGATTTAGCAAAAAAAAAAAAAAACAAAAAAAAAAAACAAACGCCAAAAGCTCATAAATTCACCTTTAGGAGATGTGGTGTATATGAAGCCTTACTTAAAGCATAATCAGTTTGAGAAGAAAATAAAAAATAAATAAATAAAAACAAAAAACAAAAAAAAACCACACCACACCATTCCTCTTTGGGTGATATATACTCGAGTATAAGCCAACCCGAATATAAGCCGAGGCACCTAATTTTACACAAAAAACTGGCAAAACTAGCTACTTGCTACTAGAGCAGCTACTGTAAGTGGAAAAGAGGTCAATAATGCCCATTTGCAGCCTGACTGTGCCCCTTTGCATGCCTCACTGTGCCCATTTGCAGCCATAGGTCCCCTGAACTTCAAACTTGGTAGTTAAGGGTTTCTAGATGCCCCCTAGCTGCAGCCAAATTTGGTGTCTCTGGACCCAAAGGGTCCTGAAATTACATTGCTGCAGATGGACACAGTTGACAGACTTTAGGGCCCCGTATCTCGGTGCTAGGAACCCCAAATTTGGTATGCAAACCCAGTGGAACTAGCACTACAACATATCCAAAGCTGGGGTTCCTAGCACTAAGTGGCCCCAAATTCGGTTCGGAAAATGTAATTCTCTGCTGCAGAAAAGTGCTTGACTCGAGTATAAGCCGAGGGGGGCACTTTCAGCACAAAAAATATGCTGAAAAACTCGGCTTATACTCGAGTAAATACGGTAACCAAACATTTTAACAAACTTTGTAGCAGACTCCTACCCTCTTTGTTATTTCTGGGGAAATAGCCGTTTGTGTCCATAGGAGTGGTTTTGGAATCATCAATCAGCTGCAGTTCCTGCAGGGCTCTGAGGAAAGTGGCAGGGTCTGCATGCCGTTTGAGATATTCTCAAAGAGATATCAGGTCTAACAATTTTTTGCTGCAGGGGGATGCCAAAAATCTGACTTGTGTCTTCGTGCAGGCTTCTGGGAAAATCAGTAAACCAATCACACAAGCAGGAAATTACATTTCTGGGGGGGGGGGGGGGGGGGGGGGTTTTCTGTACACCATTTGCCAATTTGTTTCCCACGAAAGTGGAGTTACCCTTTAATTGCAGCAGAGAAAAATCAAATATCCTGCCCTGCCAGACTGAGTTGTGCTGTGTGGCAAAGCTGTGTAAACCTCAGGACTGGGTGGCCACAAATACAATACAATTCCTTTGGCAGGTAAAGCAGCTCTTCCTGTGTATATAGGAGTTTTCCTCTGCGTTCACCTTTAAGCCATTCTTAATGCACCCACGGCAATTATTACGCACAAAGAAAGGGGACGTGTACTTTATTTTTTCTTGGAGTACCATAATAACTACTTACACAGAGAAATTCTCAGTAAGCTAATCTTCTGCTTACTCGTGCAATAGTATCATAGAGCCGAACCGATCACACAAATTCAACTTTACATCTCCATTATCTGCCCTCATCACAGCACGTGACAAAACCGCAATCAATCTGCATCAAGTCACACGCCCTAACGAATGAACTGTGCCACAGATAATCTGTCTCAAAGATTGATAAGGTCTTTAAGTGACCCAGATCGGATATTTTCCCCATTATACGTGTTTTATTTAAACGTATACGGGCCCCATTAAGGTAGTTGGAGCTAAAAAAGCAAACCCGAGCAAAGTGCTTTGACCTGCAACAGCGCAACTTCTGATTAGATGCAGATGCTGTGTGGCCAAAAACTTTTGCAGCAGGTTTTTTTTTTTTTTGACAACAGAATCAAATTGCAAAGAGAAAAAATGAACTTTGTAGGCACCATTACTAGAAATTGTTTAGAATTTGCGTTCTTTAACATAGGAATTAAAAACTTTAAAATATAGACGGATGAACCTCATACAAAAGAAAGCTGGTATAAATCCCAACCTCAGATTATAAAGTCCCCCTATCAGTAAAGATAGTAATACATAATGCTATGTTCTTGGAACACTACAGTGATGGGAAAAAAGTATATGATGCCCCTGCTGATTTAGTACATTTGCCCACTGACAAAAATGATCAGTCTATCATTTTAGTGGTAGGTGTATTTCAATAGTTAGAGACCGAACAAAAAAAAAAAAAAAAACTAGAAAAAAAACGCATTTCAAAAAAGTTATAAGTGGTTAGCATTTTAGTGCCGGTTCACACTTGTGCGATGCCAAACATCGCACAGACATGGCATGTAATTCGCAGCGCACTGCCGTTCACATTACATGCGAAGTCTGTGTGGTGCGATATCAGCCATAGAGATAGTATGGCTGATATCGCACCGCATTCGGTGCAAACACGCACAGGACCCTTTTTTCTGTTCGGACCAGAATCGGAACGCATGTGTGTTCACACATATGCGATCCGATTCATGTCCGAACTGTCAGTTCGCAGTGCGATATGCAAGCTGAACTGGGGGGTGTCGTTAACAATGTATTGACACTCCCCAGCGATTTGCATATGGCAGTGTGAACTGACATGCGAGTCGGTGCGATGCGGGAACACGCAGTGGATTCGCAGTGTTCTCGCATCGCACCAGTGTGAACCGGCACTTAATGAGCGAATTCAATATTTGATACCATATTAAAATCAGCAAGATTTCTGTCTCCCAGGTGTCTTCTATACAGGTAACAAGCGGAGATTAGGAGCACCCTCTTAAAAAGGGAGTGCTCCTAATTTCAGCTTGTTACCTGTATAAAAAGACACCTGTCCACAGAAGCAATCCGATTCCAATCTCTCCACCATGGCCAAGGCCAAAGAGCTGTCCAAGGATGTCAGGGACAAGACTGTAGCCCTACACAAGGCTGGAATGGGCGACAAGACCATCGCCAAGCAGCAGGGTGAGAGGGTGACCACAGTTGGTGCGATTATTCGCAGATGGAAGAAACACAAAATAACTGTCAATCTCCCTTGGTCTGGAGCTCCTTTCAAAATCTCACTTCATGGAGTTTCAATGATGATGAGAATGGTGAGGAATCAGCCCAAAACACCACAGGAGAATCTTGTCAACGATCTCAAGGCAGCTGGGACCATAGTCACCAAGAAAACAATTGGTAACACACTACGCCATGAAGGCCTGAAATCCTGCAGCACCCGCAAGGTCCCCCTGCTCAAGAAAGCACATGTACAGGCCAATCTGAAGTTTGTTATTGAACATCTGAAAGATTCCGAGGAGAACTGAGTGAAAGTGTTGTGGTCAGATGAGACCAAAAATCTTTGGCATCAACTCAACTCGCCGTGTTTGGAGGAGGAATGCTGCCTATGACCCCAAAAACACCATCCCCATCATCAAACATGGTGGAAACATTATGCTTTCGGGGTGTTTTTCTGCTAAGGGGACAGGACAACTTCACCGCATCAGAGGAACGATGGACGGGGCTACGTACCATAAAATCTTGGGTGAGAACCTCCTTCCCTCAGCCAGGGCATTGAAAAAGGGTTGTGGCTGGCCATTCCAGCATGACAATGACCCAAAACACACGGCCAATGCAACAAAGAAGTGGCTTAAGAGGAAGCGCATTAAGGTCCTTGAGTGGCCTAGCCAGTCTCCAGACCTTAATCCCATAGAAAATATGTGAAGGGAGCTAAAGGTTCGAGTTACCAAACGTCAGCCTCGGAAAGAGGAACTGCAGTCTGCTCACATAATTTGTAATAAAAACATCTTTGCTATTCTGAAGCTTCCCTCCAACCACTTTGCATATTATTTTATATATACTGTGATTCTGTACTTGCCAAATATGCTGCAGAAATCTCCCTCAACGGAGTCTGGCTGCAACCATTTTAACTGTGGGCAGCTGAAGCCGCTGCCTGTTCACTTCTCTCACAGGCACACCTCCAGCTCTCATTGGGGGGGCGGGGGAGTGCGAGAGATCGAGAGAATATGTTCTTATCGGGTTGAGGTTAGGACCCTACGCAGGCCAGTCAAGTTCCTCCACCGCAAACTTGCTAATCTATGTTTTTATGGACCTTGCTTTGTGCACTGGTCCAAATCATTTGGTGGGGGTTATGGTGTGGGGTTGTTTCAGGGGTTGGGCTTGGACCCCTAGTTCCAGTGAAGGGAACTCTTGGGGTCAGCATACCAAGACATTTTGGACAATTTCATGCTCCCAACTTTGTGAGAACAGCTTGGGGATGGCCCCTTCCTGTTTCAACACGATTGCGCACCAGTGCAGAAAGAGATGGATGAGCGAGTTTGGGGTGGAGGAACATATCTGGCCTACACAGAGTCCTGACCTCAACCCGATAGAACACCTTTGGGATGAATTAGAGCAGAGACTGCGAGCCAGGCCTCGTCATCCAACATCAAAGACCTCACAAATGTGCTTCTGGAAGAATGGTGAAACATTCCCACAGACACTCCTAAACCTTTTGAACAGCCTTCACAGAAGAGTTGTTATAGCTGCAAAGGGTGGGCCAACTCAGTATTGAACCCTACAGACTAAAAGACTGGGAAGCCACTAAAGTTCATATGGGTGTAAACTAGGCAGGCGTCCCAATACTTTTGACAATACAGCGGATTACCATTATTTCACTTAGAGATTCGGTAGGTATTACTCCGTTTGATGTAGTCAAGTACTAGGAAGCCAAAACCAAGATACCAAAACTTACATGATATAATCAGCAATTTATATAATTGATATAAACCAATCCCAGTAGGAGTCATCAGCCAATCACGATGGTTGATACTTAAACAGCGAGCAAATTATGTTTGTAAGAAAAAAAAAAAAAAAAAAAAAACCTTACTGGTGTGGAACAGACAAAAATGACTAGGTTCACAACATAAATCTTCAGTTGTATCCAACTGTCAAAAGACCGATTAACATTTGTCAAATGGAGGCAATAACTGTGGGGGGGGGGCCGACTGATGGAGAAAATGAAAATACAGTTAAGTGTGGGTAGGGTAGGCTTCTCTGAAGAGGAGGGTTTTCAGGGATCGTCTAAAAGCTAATAGAGTAGGAGATAATTGGACAGGTTGAGGTAAGAAGTTCCATAGGATTGGAGAGGCTCTGGAAAAGTCCTGGGAGTAGAGTATGAGAGGAGGTGATGAGGGAGCTAGAGAGCAGGAGGTCTTGAGAGGAACAAAGAACGATTAGGTTGGTATTTTGAGACTAGGCTATTGATGTAGCTGGGGGCTAAATTGTGGCTGGCTTTGTAAGTTGTTAGTATTTTGAATGTAATTTGTTGGGTGAGTGGAAGCCAGTGGAGGGACTGACAGAGGAGCAGCAGACAGAGCGATTGGTAAGGTGGATGAGTCTGGCAGCAGAATTCATGGAGGATTGAAGGGGGGGGATAGCCTATGTAGAGGTAAGCCAATGAGAAGGGAGTTTCAGTAGTCGAGGCGAGAGATGATCAGCGAGTGAATTAAGAGCTTTGTTGTGTCATTGGTTAGAAAGGGGTGTATTTTGGAGATGTTGCGGAAGTTGAGGTGGCTAGATTTGGACAGCGATAGTACGTGGGGCTTAAAGTAGAGTTCAGAGTCCAGGACTACACCTAGGACCTTGGCATGCGGGGATGGGCTAATCGGTGTGCCATTGATTTTGACAGATCAGGGGAAGGTGCACGTGGTGGAGGAAAAATTATAAGTTTGGTTTTGGATAGACCAAGTTTGAGGAAGTGGTGTGACATCCAGACTGATAGAGCTGTTCGTAAATTAGTGATACGTGAGGAGTCAGGGAGTGAGCTGAGGGGTAGAGAAATAGGATTTGGGTGTCATCAGCGTAGAGATGGTATTTGAAGCCATGGGAGGCGGTGTAAACTGAAAATAGGAGAGGCCCAAGAGAAGTGAAGAGGAGGAAGTAGAGTTGTAAGTAACACTAAAGGTGCGGTTGGATAAGTAGGAAGAGAACCAGCGAAGAGTACAGTCACGGAGACCAACAGCATGGAGTTTTTGGAGGAGGGGGTGGCCAATCTTATAAAAAAGGTAGCAGAAAGGTCCAAGAGTAGAAGTACAGAATAGTGTCCATTGTCCGTTAGTAGATTATTTGTTAGTTTTAGGAGGAGAGCAGTTTCTGTGGAGTGTTGGATGAAATCCAGGCTGAAGGGGATCAAGAAGGCTATTGTCAGCAGCAGTCTCAGGACTTTTGGATGTCTACACAAGGGAGGCTTCTACAGGTAAATAACAACCTATGCACATATAACATTATGGGAATATTGCTTGTAAAATGAATGGTCTGGAGACAGTCTCTTTGAGCTTTAGCAATTTGCTGACATTACAGTACATTAAAATTATTCCCACGTATGCAATTATTCTTTTATGGATTGCAGAATAACGGTCAGTTAAAAATAATCAGGAAGTGGCTCACTTTAAAAAACGAAACAAGAAAATGTCCTACAAATGTTCTGGGAAGTTGAGCGTATTTTTCGGGAAACTTGTAAACCTTTGCCACATAAACCAACTATAAAAACAGGAAATGTGAGCATAGTCAACCCTACTGCACGTAACAGTTGTCAGTTTCTATTAAAGAGAACTCCAGAGACAAACACCACGCCTTATTACCAAGATGGAAATTGATAAACTTATCTCCTGCACTGTAGAGGAGAGGCTCACAGAAGCTGCAAAGCCTCAATTAAAAAAGGTAAATTCCAGTTACATGGGTGGCATGGCAGTTAAAAAAAAAAAAATTGCATTATGGCTCAGCAGCACTGGAGTCATGGGTTTAGTTACCACCACACGGGAACCCCCTCAGCCTACAGCTTATAGGTACCAAGTGTTTGGAAGCTCCAGGTTCCATTCCAAAACATACCAAAAGGTCAACTGACATGTTAATGGCCAGGCATAGAAAGGACACCAGTAGTGGTAACCATCCACACGACATCAGTACTGGTATCCATCCTGCCTGCAGTGCTTGGGTTTACGGGAGGGGATGAAGGTACATCAGGTGCGATTCTATCAGGGGAATATAAAATAACTTTAACTTGTTTGAAGAAAACACACACACACACACACACACACACACACACACACACACTCTCTCAATGACTACTAGGCCAAGGTAAACCCATATTATAAACACTCTTAATCAAAAGGATGGTGCCAAGAGTTAGGTTTCAAGTTTATCCCTTTCACGTGTATTTTTAAGGGCCTGTGCTGATGTTCTTGTTTGTTTCAGGTGGGATTTGCATTCCCATATGAGTCCAGGGGAATACAAAACTCGCTTGAATAGGTTCAATGCAGGTCAAAGGAATGATTAGGGAGTTTGCAACTTTAGAGAATAGACAATGGCATTTCACAATGCTCTACAGATTCTTATACTCCACCCCTGGCAAGCCATTTGGGGTACTCACAGAAGTGAGATGATCATAGTTCGATCAATACAATATCAATTGGATCAAACAAAATCTGTCTATGGATATGCTGTGACACAACTTATCACGGATTGAACACACTAAATTGGGATTTCTCCCCAAGACAAAGCCAACACATTGGTGTCTGCTCAGTGTGCAAACATGTACATTTATGCATGTCTATGGGAGTAATGCTTTATTGGTGTTTGGGTCTTCCTGACATTGACCTTGTCTCTATGAAGTAA
Source organism: Lithobates septentrionalis (assembly GCA_037952835.1). NCBI lineage: Eukaryota > Metazoa > Chordata > Amphibia > Anura > Ranidae > Lithobates > Lithobates septentrionalis. Next base: position 618,705 of record JBBDGP010002483.1, read on the forward strand.
TATGGCTCATCGATGGTTGGGCCTTCTGACAGCCACCTCATGTCTATAGAAGTAATGTAACCTTATTGGTGGTTACACCTTCTGAAAACCACCTCATGTCTATGGAACTAACATGGCCTTATCGATAGATAGATCTTTCGAAAACCAGCTCATATCTATGAAAAGTAACGTAGCCTTATTGGTGGTGGGATCTTATGATAACCAACTTGTGTCTATGGACATAAGGCCCGATCTCTGGTTGGGTCTTCTGAAAACCATCTCATGTCTATGAAAGTAATGTAGCCTTATCAGTGGTTGGGTTATCTCACAGCCACCTCATGTCTACGATTACATTTTTTCTTCTCTCAATCCTTCATAAACACAGAAACCAAAAATAACTTTTAGGTAAACTGTACAAGAAACCGCAGTAGGTACCAAAAATTTCTACCTAAAGTGCCTCCATGACTGCACGGGGCTTCTAAAAAGCACAACATATCGCAGGAATTTCTGCAGACTGATCAAAAAATAACACACCGTTCTCTTGTAAGACCTTGCCCAGTGCAAATCAGCTTATCTGCTACACCTTGGGCTTGTCATGTGTGTCGAGAGATAAAAAGGTACAGCTGTCAAGCATTGTCCCAGTGCTGAGGTTGTGAAATATAGCAGATGACTCTCACTTATTCCACTATGTGTCAGGTGACACCATCTCCAGAGCCAAACTATGGCCAAGAGATCCTGATCAGGTCTTAAATACTTTTATAACAAGCTCATCTAGCATACTGCTCCACCACCACTGTAACCCATAATAAAATAAAAGCAGGTGGCAGAGTATCACACTAAGCAATAAAAATTGTATACAAAAATGTTAAAGTGAATTTATCATCATTACAGAAAGACCCCTCTGCTTCCGCACCCTTCAAGAACAGCAAGAGGTTTTTGCTTGAATGCCCCCATCACCCACAATACATACTCAGCATTTTTACCCTTTCCAGCTACTCCATTCAACTGCCAGGTGCTTTTGAGCACGGGGGAGCATGGGAATCACGCCATGTGAATGCACTGGTGCTTGGCGTGGTTGAAGGAAAGAAAATTGTAGAACGTATGGCCTGCCTAAGGTCTCGACTTTTCCCAGGGCTGCACCTTGCTTTCCAAGAGCAGCATACCGCAGCTAGTGAGTTCTATTCACGGAATGTTTTTTCTTACAATACGGGACATCAGGGGCATTGCTAGGGGGTGGCTTTTGGGGCTATAGCCCTGAAGCGGAGGCCAATAGCCCCGAGTCTCTGCAGGGGTCCCCAAGGGGAGGGGAGGCTCTCTGGGGACCCTTATGTAAGTGGGGGGACTCTCTGGGGACCCTGATTTTAAGGCCTAGGCTCTCTGGGGACCCTAATGTAAGGGAGCCTCTCTGGGGACCCTAATGTAAGGGAGCCTCTCTGGGGACCCTAATGTAAGGGAGCCTCTCTGGGGACCCTGATGTAAGCGGGGGGGCCCCCTGGGGACCCTGATGTAAGCGGGGGGGCCCCCTGGGGACCCTGATGTAAGCGGGGGGGCCCCCTGGGGACCCTGATGTAAGCGGGGGGGCCCCCTGGGGACCCTGATGTAAGCGGGGGGGCCCCCTGGGGACCCTGATGTAAGCGGGGGGGCCCCCTGGGGACCCTGATGTAAGCGGGGGGGCCCCCTGGGGACCCTGATGTAAGCGGGGGGGCCCCCTGGGGACCCTGATGTAAGCGGGGGGGCCCCCTGGGGACCCTGATGTAAGCGGGGGGGCCCCCTGGGGACCCTGATGTAAGCGGGGGGGCCCCCTGGGGACCCTGATGTAAGCGGGGGGCCCTCTGGGGACCCTGATGTAAGCGGGGGGCCCTCTGGGGACCCTGATGTAAGCGGGGGGCCCTCTGGGGACCCTGATGTAAGCGGGGGGCCCTCTGGGGACCCTGATGTAAGCGGGGGGCTCTCTGGGGACCCTGATGTAAGCGGGGGGCTCTCTGGGGATATATATACACCCACACGTATATTACTGTATATACATGTGTATGCCCGCCCAAGCGTAGGACTTTCTTTACTACACTGCTATGGGCTCTTTTGTTGACCTAGCAACGCCCCTGCGGGACATCAATAACAGACGATCGAATGGCTCACACACGGTGGCGACAGGGTCGCTTTAATTAGAATAAAATCCGCACAGATAAAATAAAATTTCGCCATTTCTCCTCATCAGGGGTACAGCGGAGTCACGCGAGGTGACTGGCAAACTTTTTTTTACATGCGGAGCCTCATACTCCGTGCCAATGAGGGGAAATACTTTAGAATACAGTGAGAAAGTGATTTAAAATATTTATACGTTGCCTGGGATTCAGCTTGCCAAAAATGTGGCATGAACACACTGTGCACCCTATGAATAAATAGATCGCTTAACACCTCATTAGGGCTTCCCACCCAAACACCAAGTTCCGGGAGCACATTGTATGTCGGAGGAGGCAGCCACTGCACGTCTCGTAGTAGCATCTGCACCGCGGGCTTAGAACTGAACAGCGATTTTCTGCTTACTGCCGCTGAGAAACCAGAGAATCACTTAAAGGAGAACTCCTTTTATGAAAGATTTATAGAACATACATCATGGTTTCCCAGATTTTTTTTTTTTTTTTACATTTCAAAAAGTAGTATTAAAAATTAATTTTCCATTTCGATCTGCAACTGGCCACAACTATACCTGTCAAAAAGTGAAGTCTCTTTCCTGCAACCATGGCAACTGTCTTCAGTTTGATGTCCTCATGCCTTTGCTCCTGTAATTGGCTCAGTGCCTCTACCAGATGATTTGCCGAATAACACAACTGGTGAATGTACTGATAGAAATCATTGAAAATGAAAAGTTTGAGCCCATTAGGGATGCACCGATATCGGTGCCGATACTCGTACTCATGAAAACGCTCCCCATACCGAAACTTTGCAGTGCAATTTAGGTCCATACAAAATGAATGTGCGCAAACGGCTCTGCAAAAGGACCGCATGCAATTTGAACTGGAATGTGGTGCGATTCCTGTCTGAATCGCATGCAGTTTCCCACACTGCTTTAGACACGAATAGATTCTGGACAGCCGCACTCTTGAAAAATGAGCTTCGTTTATTGGAAATAATTCACATCAAATCGGAAATAGACAAAAAGAGCTGACGTTTCGCACCAACGTTGGTGCTTACTCATAGCTTCCCACACTGCTTGTCGTAGTGATTTCAGCCTAGGTTCACACAGGAGCAATGTGGGGAAACTGCATGCGATTCGGACAGGAATCACACCGCATTCCAGTTCAAATTGCATGCGATTCTTTGCAGTCCGATTTGCGCCCATTCATTTTGTATGCGAGAGTAATGTCACCAGCACACAAAGATCTCCAAAAAGGAGTCCAAAGCTTTAATCGGCGATCACATCATTAAAGCAGAAAGCAGCGTTTTCGGAGCCACGCAGGACTCCATCAGGCATGTGACCATTATATATGGACACAAATCGCACCGCAAAGTATTGATACTAAATATCAGCGAGTACATGACCGAAAGTATCAGTACTCGTAGATTTAAAAAACCGAGATCGGTGCATCCCTAATTCCTATACATTGGAGATGCATCAAAAAGGTATGCAATGACTTACAGCTTGGTTTCTTTAAAAAGCAGCCACAGCCAGAGTAGAAAAGCCTGTCCCCTGACAGCATGCTGCAGAAAAGGACCCTTGCTCTCTTGGTGGAAGCAGTGGTTTCTCTGCAGGAGGTCAGACACATGGGTTTCAGCCTGCTGAGTCAGAGCAAAGGGCTTTCCTATTAGCAAAGCTCACACCACTTGCTGATGTTGATCCTCTGCAGAGAGACCACTGCTTCCACACAGGGAACACCAGAGCTGAATGGCACTTTAAAGGCTTAATAAAGCTTACCGTAAGCTCTGCAAATTCTTTTATACAAACTGAAACCCAGGTAAACAAGGCCGATGTTCCCTAGATTTACCCATGGGCCATATAAGACTAACAATTCTGTAACGAATCACCAACACATCAAATACATGTTACTGCATATCCATAAAATGTTAAAACTGAACTCCAGGCAGATATAAAAGACACAAATGAATGCAGCTCTGTAATCAATACATTCACCTTATTTTAATACAGATACTTATACAACGCTGTTAATTTTTGCAGCACTTTACATATACAGGTGCATCTCATAAAATTACTGTAGAATGTCGAAAAGTTAATTTCAGGAATTCAATGCAAAAAAGGGAAACTCATTTATATAGATTCCTTACACACCACAATCCTTTTGCGTGAATTACTGCATCAATGCGGCGTGGCATGGAGGTGATCAGCCTGTGGCACTGCTGAGGTTTTATGGAAGCCCAAGTTGCTTTGATAGCGGCCTTCAGATACTCTGCATTGTTGGGTCTGGCGTCTCATCTTCCGCTTGACAAAACCCCACATATTCTCTATGGGGTTTAGGTCAAGGGAATTTGCTGGCCAATCAAGAACAGTGATACCATGATCATTAGACCAGGAATGGGTACTTTTGGCAGGGTCGGCGGGTGCCAAGTCCTGCTGGAAAATGAAATCAGCATCTCCATAAAGCTGGTCAGCAGAGGGAAGCATGAAGTGCTCTGCAATTTCCTGGTAGAGGGCTGCGCTGACTTTGGACTTGATAGAACACGGTGGACCAACACCAGCAGATGACATGACCCCCCAAATCAAAGTTTTGCATTTCATATGGAAATCAAGGTCCCAGATTCTGGAGGAAGAGAGGAGAACCACAGAATCCAAGTTGTATGAGGTCCAGTGTGACGTTTCCACAGTCAGTGATGATTTGGGGAGCCATGCTATCTGCTGGTGTTGGTCCACTGTGTTCCATCAAGTCCAAAGTCAGCGCAGCCCTCTACCAGGAAATTCTAGAGCACTTATAGCCAATCGGCAGAAAGAAGCATTAGAGATGCAGATTTAATTTCCCAGCAGGACTTTGCACCTGCCCCCACTGCCAAAAGTACCAATACCCGGTTTCATGATCATGGTATCACTGTGCTTGATTGGCCAGCAAACTTGCCTGACCTAAACCACATAGAGAATCTGAGGGGTATTGTCAAGAGGAAGATGAGACACCAGACCCAACAATGCAGACTATCTGAAGGCCGCTATCAAAGCAACCTGGGCTTCCATAACACCTCAGCAGTGTCACAGGCTGATCGCCTCCATGCCACGTCGCATTGATGCAGTAATTCATGCAAAAAGGAGGCTGTAAGCCATAATCAAAATGAAAAGAAAGGAATGCTTGAAATATGAGTTCCAATTTTTGAATTGAATTACTGAACTAAATTAAAATTTTCTAATTCTATGAGCTGTACCTGTATATTGTACATTCACATCAGTCCCCGCCCTCATGGAGGTTACAATCTAAGGTCCCAAACTCACATTCATACATACTCATACTAGGGACAATCTAGACAGGAGCCAAATAACCTACCAGCATGTCTTTGGAGTGTGGGATACCGGAGTACCCAGAAGAAACCCACGCAGGCACAGGGAGAACATGCAAACTCCAGGCAGGTAGTGCCGTGGTTGGGATTTGAATCAGCAACCCCACTGCTGCCAAGCGGGAGGTGCCAACCACTTAAAGGGGTTGTAAAGTCAGAAGTTTTTATTTATCTTCATGCAGTCTATGCATTAAGATAAAAAGCCTTCTGTGTGCAGAAGCCCCCTCTAATGGTTACCCGAGGTCCAGCTCTGTCCAGCGATGTCCACTAGTGTCTCAGTCGTCCAGATTCTCCTTCCTGATTGACGCCATTGGCTCCCGCTGCTGTCAAAATCGGCTAGCCAATCAGGGAGGGGGGGGGCGAATTGACACAGGGAGCTGTGACTCGGCTCGGGTGCCCCCATAGCAAGCTGCTGGCTGTGGGGGCACTGAATAGGAGGGGGGCCAGGAGCACAGAAGAGGGACCCGAGAAGGAGGATCCGGGCTGCTCTGTGCAAATTCTCGACAACAGAGCAGGTAAGTATAACTTTTTTTTTTTCTATAAAAATAACGAGACTTTACGATCACCCAACCCCACCAACTAGTCAAAAAAAGAAAGCAATTGTATCTCAGGGTGCAAATTAAATCCTCTGTAAACAACCCAAAGCCCTCCACTTTAAAAGCTAACCTCCAAGCACAAAAAAAAAAAAAAAAAACCCAAACCTTTAAATATATTCCTCAATAGTCACAATGAAAATAAACCCACTGTGTGTGTATCAATTGTCTTGGCTAACCCAAATATTACTTTACAAAAATGAGGAGTGACATGTCTGTGCAGAGAGCAGAGCTGTGGGAGGGACCCAGCAGGCTCCACCCACTACAGGCTGCCTGCACAAAACAGGAGGGGGCGGAGACAAGACTAGTCATCCTGCACAAGGAGAGAGAGAGCAGCAGTGAGCGGTCTTTATTACAGGAAGCCAAAGTCGCACACTGTTATTTTTATAGGGAAAAAAACAAAAACACAATACTTTCCAATCACTTTAACCGCTGTATTCATTTTAAAATAAGCAGAGTAAGTACTTGAATGTGACCTGGCATCAGCCACTTGCAGTCTACTGTGCAGCAGAAACAATCAGTTGTGCAGTACATGGAGCACCCCCATAGGTGCGGAGAGAGCAGAGTGACAGTGAGATGAGCTCATCAGAGCGCTGCTTCTCCCATCACTGTCCAATCAGAGGGTTTGGGGGTGGGAAGAAGACCTTTGGAGGCCTCTTGCATAGGTATACATATTGTATATATTGGCGCAGCTTCGCATTGCAGAGCAGAAATTTTAATGCTGTGTGCAAAGTTTGACCGCCTGTCAAACTCTAAACTCTCCCATGAAAGTGAATGGGGCTGCTCCCACACTTTTTTCCCCTCTTTTGAACATACAGCATTGCTTTGTTTGTGGCTGCATATTACCACCATTCAATGCAGGGAGTGTCATATTCCTTGGAAAAATATTGATGGATGGCGGCCCGGAACCCCCCCGGCTTATTTACAGTGAGCGGTAAATGCCATCGGCCTCCCAGTCTCCGCTCTGTCATTACCGAGGGAGGTTACGCTTTCTCAGGAAAGCTATTTTTTTTTTATTGAATCTCTGTCGCTGACACGGTCATTATTCAGAGAGCTGACATTCGTGCTATTGCTGGCACATTTATTTTTTACACGATTACACAGGTAAACACAATTACCACAATCTTAACCTGTTATGCTGCAAAGGACTACAACAAATACGACATTAGAGTAGACTTGTACCAAGAACCAACAATGGACATTAAACAGATTAACAAAAAGGCGTCTTTTGGTGCTTGAATCTTGGTCACTGAACACCATCTGCATGGAGTTTGCATGTTTTTGTGGGTTTCCTCTATGTACTCCAAAGACATGTTGGTGTGGTAAAACTGGCCACACATGGATCGAAACTTTAGCCAGTTCACCAAGAACTGGCAGAACTTCTATCCATCTATGGCTGTTACTGTTCATGAGAAGTCGATCGATAGCTGTCCCCTGCTAGAAAACTTCCATTCGGTGAGTGCTGGCAGCCAATCGGCTGCAGCGCTGATCAGTGTATTCTGATGGCGGGGGGGGGGGGGGGGGGGGTGGGGGGGGGGAGTCCCACTCTCAGAATACCACACAGAAGGGAGGATTCCCCCATCCGCTTGGAATAGGTGGATGGGGGGGAATTGGGTCAGTTATTTCCATTCGTCCCTCTAGCAAAAAAAAAAAAAAAAAAAAAAAAAAAAAAAAAAAAAAAAAAAAAAAAAAAACACACCCCCACAAAAAAACTAAATAAAACACAAAACAGGATTTTGTACGGCTAGCTGAAATAAATCAGCTGAATTCATTCCAGGCGCCTAAAGATGTTCCAAGTCTTAGGCTCCATTCACACCTGAGCGTTTTGTAGCTTGAAGCCTGAAGCTACAAAACGCTGGGAGGGGGAAAAAAAATCAATTATTCTCTATGGAGATGGTTCACATCTCCACTCCAAAACGCCTGAAGCTCAAACAAGTTCTGGACCCTTTTTTGTTGCACGAATCTGGCAGATTTTGGCGTTTTTCTGCTTTTTACATTGGTGACCTTTTGCCCTGCACAAAATCGCGGCAACGCCACAAAATCGCGGCAAAAGAACGCCACAAAATCACGGTAAAATTGCACGATTTTCTGCCTGAAAACGCCAAGGTCAGGTGTGAATGGGGCCTACGGGCCCTTTCACACTGCTCTGTAGCTAAATGTTTTAGATGTGTTTCTGGTGCATTTTTTTGGTTGCCTGCACCTGTTAAAAATGGGCATGCGACTCAAACTCACCAAAAATGCAAAAATGTGGTGCATTTTCAACTCGTTTCAATGGGGAGATGCGTTTATGCAGTTTTCAAACCCGTACCAAAGATGCAGCATGCAAGACTTAAAAATGCACCGCACCCGTAACAGCGGCGTGAAGAGTCCCATAGGATTTAAAGGAACATTTTCTTGCAAGGTAAAAAAGGCAGGAAAAACGCAGGCCTTAGGGCTCATGCACACAGGATGTTTTTACAGCTGCTGTTAGGGGCGTTTGATTTTTTTTTTTTTTAAAAGCCCCTCCATGTTAGCCTATGTGTCCATGTACACAAACTGTCAGAGGCGTAAGCATTAAGACCCCTTTCACACTGGGGCGGTTTGCAGGCGGTATTGCGCTAAAAATACCGCCTGCAAACCGCCCCTAAACAGCCTCCGCTGTTTGTTCAGTGTGAAAGCCTGAGGGCTTTCACACTGAAGCCGTGCGCTGACAGGACGGTGAAAAAAGTCCTGCAAACCGCTCCTGCCCATTGAAATCAATGGGACAGCGCGGCTATACCGCGGCTATAGCCGCGCTGTACGAGGTATTTTAACCCTTTTTCGGCCGCCAGTGGGGGTTAAAACCGCACCGCTAGCGGCCAAATACAGCTGCAAGGACGGTACAGCAGCGCTAAAAATAGCGCTGTTGTACCGCCGACGCCCCCACCGCCCCAGTGTGAAAGGGGCCTTAGGGGCAGTAGAAAAAAAAAAAAAAAAAAACACGGTAAAAATGAAATTATAGGGAGTTAATGAAAAACAACCAAAAACACGGAAAACCAAGCAAAACCGCTAATGTAAAAACACGGGGGAAAAAAAAAAAAAAAAACAGGCGTTTTTAGCTCTGGCGTTTTTAAAACATCCTGTGTGCATGAGCCCTTAGCCCTTCACACAAGGCAATTACATACGTCTCCTGTGCGGGGCCGTGGTTTGCATGCATCCTCCTTGGCGTCCCACGTGGTGCAAGGACCCAAACTCACTCTGTCCATTCAGGGGCACGGATGTCATATTGAGACACAGCGGCTGTGTCCGTGCAGCAGCATGACCCAACAAACAAAAGGACGCCAGCATGGGGGCGCACACAACACCTGTGCATCCCCATCCTGGAAAATCACGGCCCTGCACGTGGCACACCTGTAATCAACATGCGTGGATGAGTTCTACGTTTGTTTTCTTTAGAAAGTAGCTACAGCCTGGAGTAGCAAAGTCTGTCCCCTGCCAGCATACAGGGGGTGGGGGGGGGGCGGCTCCTGTTCTTTATTACAGGTATTTCTACAGCACTGACAATTCAAGTATCTCCTCACATATTGTACATTCATATCAGTTCCTGCCCTCTAGGAGTTTACAATCCAAGGTCCCTACCATACATACATATACTAGGGCCAATTTGAGATTGTGAAAGCAAAAAAAAAGTGTATGTTGTCAGGGCTATAGCTCTGCAATTTGTAAAGCTCATGCTCCCCGTTTATTGGAATGTTCTAGACTCAAACTCATCAGGAGGTTCATAGAGAGACTGCAGCTTCCTCACAGAGAGCAAGGATCCTTCTCTGCAGAATGCTGGCAGGGGACAGGATTCTCTACTCAAGCTGTGGCTGCTTTCTAAAGAGAAAAAAAAAAAAAGGCCTACATGCAGCCCTATAGACTTTTATGAGGCTGTCTTTGACCTTGGATGAGCTTGAGACACCTGTCCGATTTTGTTTTGTTCCCACTGGGGAGATTCACGTTCTCCAACGCTAGTCATACACTTGTAGAGAAATCAGTTCATTACCCTCTCCATGCAAAAACGCTTAGATAAAAGGAATCTCCCCTCCCAGCTGTCGTCACCCCAGTGCTTGCGTTTTGGTTGATTTAGCAGCAAATGGCTGAAATTTGAGCTGTTACAGGGACAGGAAGCAAACATTTTACAGTTGTCATTATAACCGGAACAGAGAGGAAATCGTTCAGTGGAGACACCTCTTGTTCACAATGGTCTAAGAGGGGATTTCTAAGGCAACCATACACTGCTCAATTGCAAGCTATGGGTGGGCCTTGTTGGCATCACCTGGCTTAACAAACATCAACTGTTCAATTAGCTTTGGTTGAAGGAGATTGGCTGCCAATTTTTCACCTAACGATATCTGCATCCAGTAGGTTGCAACCGTTCAGGTATTCAGACAGCTGCTGGTGGCGGCGGCACAGTGGTGTAGTGGGTAGCACTCTCGCCTAGCAGTAAAAGGGTCGCTGGTTCGAATGCCAACCACGACACTACCTGCCTGGAGTTTGCATGTTCTCCCTGTGCCTGCGTGGGTTTCCACCCAAACTCCAAAGACATGTCGGTAGATTAATTGGCCCTAGTATATGAATGTGAGTTAGGGACCGATGTGAATGTACAATGTATATGTAAAGCTCTGTGTAAATTGTCGGTGCTATACAAGTAGCTTAAACTACTACTACTTCTACTACTACGAGGGGAGATTCGTCCTTCCACCATGTATTGAGTGCCTAGTTTTGACAGGTACCCACACCCACTTCTGCTCAGATCACCAGCGAAGCATCGGCCCAGGTGAGGACATTGCTGGATCCCCGGACAGGCAAGTGTGTTTATTAAAAGTCAGCAGCTAGTTTTTGTAGCTGCTGATTTTTTTATTTTTTGGAAGCTGGCTGAAGCACCTCTTCAGGGCCCCATTCACACGGCCGTTCACCAAAAGCTTAAAGTGATTGTAAAACCTCAAGCTTTCTCACCTCTATGCATGAAGGTGAAAAAACAAAAAAAAAAAAAACCTATGCTGTAGCCCCCCCCCCCCCCCCTTTCTTACCGGAGCCCGATCCGATCCAGCGATGTGCACAGGTGCCAGACGCTGTTTCTCTCCTCACCGTACAGATTGACAGCGACGGAAGCCATTGGCTCCCGCTGCTGTCAATCAAATGCAGCGACGCGGGGGGCGGGGCTGAGTCCCGCTGTCTGTCAATGGACATAGCAGCAGGACTCAGGAGCAAGCCCCAATGGGTGCCCACAGGGAAAGCTCCAAGGGGGCACCCTATAAAGTGGGGCCTGGAGCGCCGGCGGGGCACCCCAGAGGAAGCGGATCGGGGCCGCTCTGTGCAAACTGATTGCACAGAGCAGGTAAGTATAGGCATGTATTTTTTTTTAATAAGAAATAGCAGGCTTTACAACTCCTTTAACAAGGCAGCTGGAAGGAGATGCACACATGCCACGGCCACAGCATATTAACTCGGCTTGCCGTGTTTGACAGGCAGCACTCCCTGCCAAAATCACTGGTTAAAAATCAATGAAACGGCAACCTCAAAGAGCCGGTAGAGGAGATTGGTCCTTCGGCACTGTTTGGCATAGACAGAGGAATCCAGGCTGAACAAAAAAAAAAAAAAAATCTACACGTGGAGGGTAAGCTTTACTTTTGGAGGGAATTTCTTATGTCCTGTTGTGTTTCCTGACCAGGAAATGAAGAGAAATAGGAGCACCTCTGGAGTCCCATGGTTCTATGCAAACTGACTTTTATACACAAATTAAACCTGAACTTCACCCAAAATAGGAATCGACATGTCATTTTTAGTATCTTTAGCTAAAAATCCTGCAGCTCGGTGCCTGGCTGTAATGGGGCAACACAGACAGTCTTATACATTAGGCCCCATGCTGTGTGTTTTAAAGGAAAACTGCAGCATCGGATCACAACGCAAGTCCCACTTCTGCTTTTCTTAGCTGACAGAGGAAGTGTGTTTGTGGTCATAGAACACACAAATGTAACATTCACTAGCTTTAGGCCGGCCATAAACAAATGTTTACCGGCGCCAGGCCCCGAGACATCTCCAGCATCATCAATCCGCTGTGACATGCGGATTGGATCCAATAAAAAACAAAAAAAACAAAAACAAAAACAAAAAAAAACCACTCAAAATGTAAAAATTTCTGTATAAAACGGATCAGCTGCTCTTCTCTACAAGATCTGTTCCTCTTCGTGCACTTTGCATGTTTGGTGCATTCGTCATGTGTGCTAATGAGCAAATCTTGAGAAAGTCTAGTTTGGAGAAATTACAGCAACAGTCCCAGAGAGACAGAAGAAGCCAATGAGTAATTCAGCACAACAAAGTTCACCTGTAACAAATATCACTTTGGGTGGGACTGGTGTTTAAGAAAAAACAAAAAAACCACCACCAACACACAACCTTTTGGACCCTCGGGGCTGGTTCACAGGAACATGTGCCACATTCCCATATGACTCCAGCCACGCAGTGTGATTTGGGGCTACAAATTGAACCAGAACCCAAAAAAAAAAAAAAGTATTGAATGCAGTACATTTTTAAAAATGCGTCACACCAAATTTAGTACCTGCAAAAGCATTTGGGGTGCCATTAACATTACACTGGCACCCAGTGCCGGGACAAGATCATTCAGTGCCAAGGGCAAAGATGGCAAATTGTGCCCCCCACGAGCTTATGAAGAGGAGGGGGAAGAGAGCACAGCCCGCACCTCCTCCCAGCCCTCTCCTCCTCGCCTTGCTGCTTGCAGCACTGGGCTGACAGAAGTAGTGATGCCGCTGTCACTACTCCGGTCATCCTTATCGTAGAAGGAACTTGCCCCCATTCCTACAATGCACGCTGTGCCCAGGGGCAGCAGCCACGCCTTTTGCTCAGCCCTTGTCCCAGCCCTGCTGGCACCCTGCATGCAGATCACAAGGGCAATGCGTTTGAACGCAATGTAGGGAACATGCATGGAACGCGCCGAGCAACAGAACCTAGACAACGCAGTGCTTCCCCTGGCCCGAGAGCCTGTGATGACAACAGCTCCCGAAGCACAGGAAAAAGACAAAGGGTGAAAGGTAAGGGGCTAAATTTGCAATGTGGCTCGGCCTTTGTGGATTACAGAAGCTAATCTGGACAGTTATCCTTTAACAGTATTCCAAGAGGAAGTCAGGGATATTAAACACCAACGCAAACAGATCCGCCCAGACACAGACTCCATCCAAGGAAAGAAGTACAACTTCATTAAAGCATGCTGGTTGTGTAAACAGGAGACAAGAGAACAGCAAGCATCCATTAATCCTGACATGTTTGTAAAAGACGGCAGATAATCTTATATCCAGGACATGAGCAATTTCTATAGATCACGCAAGGCAGTAAACATACGACCGTAATTTGACAGAAGATAAATAACCGCCTCATTAACGTTGCCCCGTACCCATTTATACTGTGCTTAAATGGGAAGATGAAAATAGAATTGGGTTACCGATGAAAGGCCAAATCCACATAACAGAAGCTTTACTTACTTGTAGGTATAGCCAGGCTTATGCACATGCCTACCCCTAATATTTCTTAGGAATCAACGTCATCGGAGTTTCCAGCTCTGTCAACCACCTGAGTCTTACTCATTCGACTGCAATGCACAGTATGTAAAACTACTGCGATCCAACTCTTCTGGTTAGAGGGAGACTTCGTTTATTCTCCATTGTTCCAGTGTAGATATAGGAACTAGGGTTGCACCAATGCCGATACCAAGTATTTTCACGAGTACTCATACTTGTGAAAACACTCCTATACCCGAAACCTTTGCGGTGCGATTTGAGCCCACATCACTGCTCCTGCATGAACCCAGGCTTGTCCTAGCGATTTCAGCCTGGGCCTTCACACAGGAGAAATGTGGGAATTCACATGAAATTCCGACAGCAATCACACCGCATCCCTGTTTAAACCACATGTGATTCTCTGCAGTGCGATTTGAGGCCAAAAATTTTGTATGAGCTCAAATCGCACCACAAAAAATCAGTACTCTGCATCAGTGAGTACTTGACTGACAGTATCGGTATTTGTACTCGCCAGTAAAAAAACGGTTGGTATCAGTGCATCCCTAATAGGAACTAGGGGTACACCAATAGTATTATACATATTGGTATCGGTGCCGATACCGAGTATTTGCACAAGTATCGGTACTCGTGCAAATGCACTGTTACCTGAAACCGATACTTTCAGGCTCGTTCTTTGAGCTGTCAGTGGGTCTCCCCTGTTGACAGCTAAAGTGTTAAAGAAGTCCAGTAATTGGAGCTGTGGGGGAAAAAAAAAAAAAAAAAAAAAAAAGGCAGCTGGCAACGTTTATTAACATTGCTCAGCTGCTGAAACACTAAAATAAAAAGAAACTTTGTTTCTTTTGTATCTTTGTTTCTTCATCTGCAGATCAAAAGGATGAACAAATGCTCCTCTGTTTAACCCCTTATTAACCTTTTACTCTAATCAGCCTTAATTAACTCCCTATTCTCCATTTAATTATTATTTTCCTGCTTTTTTTTTTGTTTACGTCTATTTTATAAACGATAAACAATTAAAACTTTTTTTTTTTTGGTTTGCTTTGTTAGTGAATATTTTTGCACATATATTAGCACATTTCACATTAAAAAAGCGCAAAATTAAAAACAAAAATCAATTTAATTTGTAAATAACTTTTCAATGCTTTGTACCATTGCTGACAACTGAAGTGAAAACAAAACAGTTGCGGTAGGCATCGGTAACTGGTATCAGAGTACTAAAAGAAAAAAAAAAAAGTATCGGTACTCGTAAAAAAAAAATGGTTTCGGTGCATCCCTAATAAGAACGTAGCCACCCTCTCTCGTTCTCTTCCAAGATGGACTATGGGATTTGTAGTGTGCATATAGCAGCGCACATGACTAACTAATATGCACTGCTCATTCCTAATATAGGGAAGCCCGTGGGAAAAGGAGAGGCACAGGAGCTCACAGAGGGTGCGACAAGGAGGCAGAAAAAAAACACAGCAAGATACAATGTCATGAAAAATAGATTACACGGCCATTAGGTGGTGAATGTGCATGGATCCTTTTTGGAGAATAAAGCTGGGTATACACGTTCGGTTTTTGTGGTTCGAACAGATCTCCTCATCAAACACAACACTGATTTGGGGAGCTCTCCTGCTGTTCTATTGTATTCTGACAGGGGGGCTCCACCCACCCCCGCCCCCCACCTCCCATCGGCTGCGCTTGCAGCCATTGGTTGAGAATGCTGGTTTATATCTAATGTCAGCTGGGTCCTGCTAACGTACGTGTTTACAGGCCTTTAGGATATTTAGAGTCACTTTAAAAAAAAAAAAAAAAAAAAAAAAAAGAGTCCTTGAAATGTAATAGGCGATTTAGCCCTCAGGTAACCACAAATCCAGTTTTGGGAGGGCTGACCTCATTAAAGAGACCCTGTCAACTTGTTGTACCTTCCGGGCAAAGTGACAGGGTCAATTTAAAACCCAACTCTGACCCAACTATGCTCACATTAACCTTGCCTTTATGCGGCCCTTTGGGGCTCCATTACTCCCACTACTACTCCCACACTACTCTGCCATCTGACACCGACAACGGGGCACCATCTCTCCCACTGACACCAATAATGGGTCCCTATTTCTCCCTATGGATACCCATGATGGGGCACTATTCCTCCTAATACCAAAATGTGGTGATATTTACTCCCATTGATGCCAGGAAAATTTCCAAGCCCGCTGGATAAAGCGCACCCCGACCCCCCCCCCCCCCCCGATTCTAAAAAAGACAATAAACCGGCCCTTTGTTTAGAAAGTTTGGTGACCCCTGCTCTATAACATCCTCCATTGCTGCCAAAAAAAAAAAAAACAGCAGGAAATACTGCTAAAGCAGCATGGGTTTTAAAGAGACCCTGTCACTGTTCAATGAATGGGAACAGGGTCTTTAACCTGCAAGTACCAGGTGTTTCTCTTCATTCCTGGCAACTGAGTGGGGGAAGGGAAATGCCATCTGGAATAGTGGAAGCCACCAGTGCTGCTTGGCCCTGGATGGTTAAAGTTTCCCACTGAATGCTTTGCTTAGTTGTCAATCACTATAATATAGTTTATGGGACCGCCACATACACACAACATTCAAGAGCATCAGTTAGTACGCTGCTTATATTTTATGAGCGGACTCCTATTACAGGTAAAATATGCTCTAAGGTTCTTTAGAACCATAAGCTTTATGGTTCTAAAGCTTTTTCGCCTTAATGCATTCTATGCATTAAACTTCTATGCTCCAACGCCCCCCCCAGGACCTCCTTTTTCTTACCTTTTCATTCTTCTTTCAGGTACTTTTATAGCGCCGTCAATTTACATATACATTGTACTGTATATTCAAATCAGTCTCTGCCCATTAATGAGCTTACAATCTAAGGTCACACACGTGCACATACACGGCAATTTAGACAGAATGCAATTAACCTACCAGCATGTCTTTGGAGAGTGGGTGGAAACCGGAGAACCCGGAGGAAACAGGTATTTTCCTGGTTGGGATTCAAACCAGTGACCCTTTTGCTGCTAGGCGAAAGTGCCAACCACTACACCATTGTGCTGCCCCTTAACCCGATTTTATACAGCGGTGTGCATGATTGCAGCAGCCCCAACCGCTGTCTTGCTCATTGGGCAGATTGATAGCCATTGGCTCCCGCTGCTGTCAAAAAAAATGACGGGAGCGCGCGGGGGGGGGGGGGGGGGAAGAGGGGAGGAGTGAACACACGCATGGGTGCCCCCTAGAGAAAGCAGCTTTCCGTGGGGGCACCCGCTGAAGCGGAGGGGCCTGTAGTGCCAGTGGGGGACCCTAGAAGAGGATAGGGGCTTCTCTGTGTAAAACCATTGCACAGAGGAGGCAAGTATAGCCAGGTTTATTATTTTTAAGCAAATAAAGAAAATCTGTAAGGTGAACTTGCACTGGACCTCCTCCCCATACCCCCAGTCCAACTGCATCCGAGACCGGCGATCACCCGCTAGGAGACATCGGGTCACCGCTTCACCGAGCCGGGGATTAGAAATCCCTGCGGCCCCCCCCCCCCCCCCCGCTGACAGAACGGGCTAGGTGGGTTCCGATTTAGAATGCCTTCTATATGTACCTTTACGAGGTACGTTTAGGAGATTAAGCCACGTGGATTTGAAATCCCTGGACCGGTGAAGTGGTGACCCGATGTCTCCTAGGGTGATCGCCAGCCTCGGGTACAGCAGGAATGGGGGGGGGGGGGGGGGGTTTCAAGTGTAGAGATTTTTTGTAAGGGTGAACTTACCCTTTAATATCGCTTTAAGTTGAACTCTGGAGTAAGCAAATATTGTCTAAAATACAAGATCCATATGTATTCTTCCTGGAATCTGGGTGTGCGTAACGTCTTTCTTCCAGATCTGTGGAGTAATTCAGTGTGATACTTTGGCTTCCTGTAACAAGACCGATCACTGCTGCCCTCTCTCCTTGTGCAGGGTAACTGGTCTCGTCTCCGCCCCCTCCCGTAGTTTTCTGCAGGCAACCTGTAGTAGGTGGGGCCTGCCTGACCCCTCCCACAGCTTTGCTCAGGCTATGTACAGCAAAGTAGAGATATCACTGCTACTTTTACAATGTATAATCTGGGATTGCAAAGACACATGCTCCTCACAAAGTGGATTTATATCCTTTCTGGCTATTGGGAAATATATTTATTTAATTAAGAGGTTGTGTGTCAAGAGTTGAGCTTTAAAAATATTGCATTTAGCAAGATCATCAGCTCCTTAGCTGAAAACAATATTCTGCTCCTCCATTAGATTGGACTTTTTTTTTTAAATATTTTATTTATTCTAAGTTAAGCGCCTGAAATAATCGTCAGGTAGGTATTAAAATGCAAGATAAGATCTTAAGCAAGTAATAAAACATCAAGCCATGAAGCAGCTGCTGCTGTGGAAGATGTTTTATATCTCCAAGACTTTTATTTCTTCTGTAGACAGAGATAAAAAGCTTTAATGAGGGTAATAAAAGTATTAATCCTCTGCACATCTTAAACTTAAATGGAATCTGGAAACTCTCCACGTGGTGACTGGAGGCCGCCGCTGCGCTGACAGAGAGCCAGAGATCTGCACAATCTCAGGCTACTGAAGGTGTCATTGGTGCAGCTACCAAGGTGAAAGCTCAGCACCAATTCAGTAACACCCCCCAAATTTAATGGACTGGCCCACTGTAAATTGATTACAATGCAGAGTAAGCCATAAGGATGTGCTGCATTCTTCATGCAAAGAAAAAAAAAAAAAAAAAAAAAAAAAGCACACAGCAAGAAAGTTACAAGCAGGGCCGGTGCTACCACTAGGCAAACTAGGCAGCTGCCTAGGGCGCCCAACCGCGCTATGTAGGTTTTTTGTGCAGTGATGACTGTATGCAGGGGATGCCTCTGTATGATACACACACAATTTATTTTCTTTGTGACTATTAAGGAATATTTGAATAAAGTTTTTTTTGTGCCTGGAAGTTAGCTTTAAAAGTGGAGGGCTTTGGGGTGTTTGCAGAGGTTTTAATGTGCCCCCCCAGATACAATTGCTTTCCTTTTTGACTGTAGTTGACCAGGTAGGGTGAATGTCATCTTAAAGCGATTGTAAAGTCTAGTTTTTTTCATATAAAAAAAAAAACAACAAACATGTTATACTTACCTGCTCTGTTGCAGTGGATTTGCACAGAGCAGCCTAAATCCTCCTCTTCTTGGGTCTCTCTTCTGTACGCCTGGCCCCTCCCCCCTGTTAATGCCCCAAAACAAGCAGCTTGCTATGGGGGCACCAGAGTCACAGCTTCCTGTGTCCATTTAGACACGGAGCTGCGACCAGGCCCCGCCCCCTCCTTCCTGATTGGCTAGCTGACTGACAGCAGCAGGTGCTAATGGCGCCACTGCGGTCTCAGCCAATCAGGAGGGAGAATCTCAGACTGCTGAGACACACGTAGACATCGCTGGACAGAGAGGGACCAATAACGGGGCACTGTTCCTCCCAATGGATACCAAAAGTGGCAATGTTTACTGCCACTGCTGCCAGGAAAATGTCCACTCCCGCTGGCCACAGTCCGGCCCCTGTAAAGTCTGAAGGACAATAAACTGGCCTTTTGTTTAGAAAGTTTGGAGACCCCTTTCCTACAATCTAAACATCCCCTGCCCCCCCCCCCCCCAAACTACCATGGCAGCCGCTAAAATACTTAGAAAGACAAGAAAAGAGCCTGTACACAGGCGGGTCAGTAATGGCAGAAACTCAAGGGCAACGGAGGGGCTGCTGTACAATACATGTAAATAAAGCAAATTAATTGCTCCCCTTATGTTACCGATGCCTAGGCACTGGTCATGTGATCTTAGACAAAGAGGATTAGCGTTTAGGAAAGCTACCAACACGTGGCATCTCTGCCTCATAAGGCCAAGTGCTTTTATCCCCCATTATGTTCTTTCAGAAGAATACGGTTGAATTTGATGGCCATCTATTCTGGGAAATGGCAATTCAACCATTTAAAATACTTGTTAATGAAGTGCGACGGTTAAAAAAAAAAAAAGAAAAAAAAGTTTGCATATAAAGTGCAAATATTATTGGGTCTTTTACATACATTTGTACATCGCTCTGCCATTAAACTACTCATGTACTAAACTGGATTGTGGAACAGACAGGATTGTAAGCCTGTTGTGAACAAAGCATCATCACTAGAAAGTTATGGTTATTGCAGGCAGATTCAGCAAGGCTTTCAGAATACTCTTGGGGAAAAAAAAAGCTACATCTTTATGCAGCACATGTATGGTGTGATCAGGGCCCATAGAAGATTATTTTTTATGTGCCCCTGCACTGAGCCTGCTTTGATCCATGTAGGTCAACAGCTCAATATGGCATGAATGTTCCCTCGGGGTACATAACAGTAATAAGGAGCACACACCTTTCAATTACAATTAAAACCCACCATATTGTGGTTTTACTTTTGGACAGAGTAGAGAAGGGTTATAACCTCTGCCATTTTTTTTTTGTTTTTTACTGCAGCCTGTGTTCCCATTGGGGGAGATTTGCCCTTATTTTTTTGTTGGGTCAGGAGATGAGAAATCTCTCCAGTGGGGACACGGACTGCAACAAAACACTTTTAGTAAGGGGCTAGAACCTCTGTCGGGTTGTTCTTAACCTTCCCTGACCTCACCCCCTGGTGATGGGTGCGTGTTTCTTAGCCTGTCAGGGGCTCAGGACGGGAGGTAAAATCTTTACAATTGGGGGTTACAGAAAGCATTAAAAATTTGACTGGAGCTGGTCCCTTTTTTAAAGCCCAACTCCAGGAAAATGTAAAATGATCCCTTGCAGTAGGGCTCACACTGCAAGAGGTGATAGCTTGTTTTTTTTTTTTTTTTTTTATAAATTCTTTATTTTCTGACAGTCATATATCACATGCCACATGAAACGTTTCTTTTAAACATCATATCAGCATATACAGCTTCTTTTTATCATAGTATAGCTATTTAGCACGTTTCCTTACAAAGTAGTTCTAAATCTCTTCTGTTCCAAGGGCACGCATATATTTTCCCCTTTTTCGTTTCCCATAGCCCTTATACCCCCCCCCCCCATCCCACAAGTACAAAGGAAAAAAAAAAAAAAAAAATATATACACCACCCCTCCAGGGGCGGAGGGGGGACCCCTCTCCTCAGGTCCATTCGATCTTACCTAGCCCCCTTCTCCTGTTCTCTAATTCTGTACTCTACTAGGGGGGACCAAATCCTCCGATATTTCTCATCTTGTTCTTTCAGCATCATAGTCAGGTTTTCCATTTGTTGAATTTCTGTAATTCTAGCCCACCACTGGAATTTAGTCGGAGGGACTGTACTCTTCCACAGAGCCGGTATACAAGCCCTTGCGGCAGTGAGAAGGTGTTTAAGCAGGGAATTCCTATATTTTTCCACCGATAGGGGAACGTCATTTAATAAGAATGCAGCCGGATTGCTCCCAAGAGACACACCTGTAATGTCCTTAATCGTTTCCTCAACTATTTCCCAGAAGCCCTTAATTTCCTCACATTCCCAGAATATGTGTATCATCATTCCCACCCCCCTCTTACAGCGCCAACATCTATCTGATACCTGTGGAAAAAATTTTTGAAGAGCTGATGGTGTTCTATACCATCTAGTAAGGATTTTATATCCTCCCTCTTGATATCTGCTAGCAATCGATGTTTTATGTACTGATTTTAGCATTTTCGCCTTCTGTTTTTGAGTAAACGTTACTCCTAACTCTCTCTCCCAGGCTTGCATAAAGTTGAGCTCCTGTGGGGCTTCCAGGCTTGTTAATGTTTCATAAAAATGTGATAAGGAGTGCCTCATACTTTCGCCATTTAAGCAGATCCGCTCAAAGCTAGTTAGCTCCCGTATTACTGGAAATGTTTTGATTTTTGAGCGGATATACGCTCCTAACTGCATGGACCTGAAATAGTCCAGGTCTTCTGTCACTTCTCCCTCTATCTCGCCTCTTGTCATCAGACGGCAGTCCCTAGAAAAGTCTATCAGCCTACTTTTCCCTTTATGTTTTAATACCTCATACCTCCGATCGATTAGGCCTGGTAAGAAGTCCGGGGCGCCCAATACCGGGGTCATTGGGCTCGGAGTTGGTGAAAGATTTGTTTTTTTAAAGATCATATAAATGGAGCGGATGGTTGCCCCTGTTAACGGATGTTTTTTCACTATGGTGGGTAATTCTGATTTTTCTATCCATGCTATTCCTTCCAGTGGAATTTTAGTCGTCGCCTGTTCTAACTGTACGTGTGGTTTCCTTACGGAGGCACACCATTCCACCACTCTCGCTAATTGTAGGGCTTCCCTGTATCGTACTGGGTCTGGAAAACCAATACCTCCTTTTCCTTTTGGGAGTGCTAAAATGTTTCTCCTTACCCTTGCTGGTTTACCTGCCCAAATGAACCTCAGGAACCCTGATCTAAGGTCCTTTAAAAAGTTTGATGGAATCTTTATTGGTAGTGTTTGAAACAAATAGAGAATTCTGGGCATCACGTTCATCTTTATAACGTTTGTCCTTCCAAACCAAGTAAAGGTTTCCCTGTCCCATCTCCTAAAATCTTGTTTAATTTGTCTTAACAGCGGGGCATAATTTAGTTCGAACATTCTACTAAGCTTCTTTGGGATTTTAGTCCCCAGATAACTTATGTGGGAATCTGTCCACCTAAAATTGAATTGTGATTTTATCCGGTATGTTTCAGTTGTATTCATTTCCAGCCCCATAGCTTCGGACTTAGTGTAATTTACCTTATAGTTTGCTAAATCTCCAAAATTATTTATCTCACTTAGAAGGGAAGGGAGGGATATAGTTGGAGAGGTTATGAAGAAGATCAAGTCATCAGCATATGCTGCTAACTTGTGATCCTCTCTCCGTCTTGATACCCCTAATATTACAATCAGCGCGTATTTTCCTTAGGAAAGGTTCCAGTGTGAGAATAAAAATAATTGGTGATAGGGGGCATCCCTGCCGCGTTCCATTTTGTATCACAAAAGGATCCGACAGTCTGTCATTAACCTTAACCCTCGCA
Source organism: Lithobates septentrionalis (assembly GCA_037952835.1). Classification (NCBI taxonomy): domain Eukaryota; kingdom Metazoa; phylum Chordata; class Amphibia; order Anura; family Ranidae; genus Lithobates; species Lithobates septentrionalis. Next base: position 641,306 of record JBBDGP010002483.1, read on the forward strand.
CTTGGAATTGAGTAAAGGTTTGAGAACCAGCTCAACATTCCTTCACCCAGTCCAATATGTTGTAAAGTTGTTTCAAGAAAAATCCAATCAACCCTATCAAAAGCTTTTTCTGCATCCGCTGAGAACAATATAAGGGGTTCCTGTCTGCTCTGTGCATATTGCATTTATTACTCTCTGCGTATTTTCCCTCCCTTCCCTTCCTGCCGTGAATCCCACTTGGTCTGGGTGAATCAGTGCCGGAATATGCTCTTCTAATCTTAACGCCAGAATCTTAGAGAAGATTTTTAAATCCACATTCAACAGCGCAATTGGCCGATAACTAGAACATTGGGATGGATCCTTTCCTTCCTTCGGAATTACTGCTATATGTGCCATCAAAGTCTCTCTAGGTATCCTCTGTCCTTCCCGTAGGGAGTTAAAAGCCGCTGTAAATCTCGGGGCCAATTTCTCAGCAAAAAGTTTATAGTACATCAGGGTATACCCATCTGGGCCCGGGGCTTTCCCTACTTTTAGAAGGTTTATTGCTTTCTTAAATTCTTCTATTGAGATTGGTACGTCTAGATCTCTTGCTACCTCCTCCGTTAACCTTGGCATTTCTGAATTACGCAGATATTCTTTTGCCCTCTCTTGTTTGTTTCTGCACCTATGTGGGGGCTGGTGACCATCCAGCTGGTATAGACCCTCATAATATTCTCTAAAAATCTGTGCCATCTCCTGTGATGAATTCGCCACCTCCCCCTTCTGTGTTTTAATACCCGACAAATGGGGTTGTGTTGTGGCATCCTTGAGGGCCTTTGCCAGCATCCTACTTGGTTTATTCCCGAATTCGTATAATGTCCGCCTTCCCCATTTCAGTTTTGCTTTTGCCTGTTCGATGAGGAGCGAGTTCAGGTCCCCTCGGAGGCCACCTAGTTTCTCCTCTAGTGACTGTGTTTGAGATTTTTTATGCTTTAGTTCTACTTCCCTGATTTTTTCGAGCAAGTCCTCGATCTGTGCATTAAGCTTTTTTTTCCTATGCGCCCCAAGTGATATCAAAACTCCCCTCATCACACATTTGTGTGTTTCCCAGACACAGAATGGGGTAACTTCATTCGACTCATTTGTCAGAAAGAAGGAATCTAGTTCCTGGCTAAGTTTTTGCTCATACTCCTTGTCTTTTAGTAGTGTTTCATTAATCTTCCAATGCCATTCCCGGCGTTCCTCCTCCCCTAAGTCCAACGTGCAGTCTGTCGGAGCGTGGTCTGACAAGGTGAATGATCCTATTTCCGCACTCACCAGTGATGATATGACTGTCTGTGATATCATAAAATAGTCAATACGAGTATATGTTTTGTGTTTTGGCGAAAAGAATAGCTTGTTTTTTTTTCTAGGAGAAAGAAACCGTTTTATTTACCTGATCCTGGTGGATAACCCCCCCCCCCCCCCCCCCATGTTATGGCGATGTACTGTCCCTCTGCATTATCGCAACCAGCGCGGGGCTATGGACCATGCATTGATCTTAAGTTATTTTAGGTATGTTTAGTGTTGGTGTCTAGCAAGGTCACATTGCAATAAAAGCAAGGAAGTTTAGACCTCTGCAAAGTATTAATATTCTTTTACCAAGTGAAAAATGCTGTACATACAAAATTACAATTAAAGAAAAAAAAAAAAAAAAAAAAAAAAAAAACACGACTGGTACATATACATACAAAAAAATAAACAAACAAAAAAACACAACCCTCCGTTCTTTTTCTGACCACATGCCTGTTCAAAGTCCTCCACTCCCCCTAACTTCCTCTATATCATATCCTGCAAAAGAGCTTCCTCTGCCTCGCTCAAACCAGTCCGACTGGTGCAATGGTGAACTTTTCTCTCTTAATCAAGATTGACTACTTTGAATCCTCCTGCTGCCAGCATTAGTAATTATATAGGAAAGTTTATCATATTTACTTGTTCAAACAGTTTTTTTTTTTACATTTCTTTACTTCCTAGTTTCCATGCCTAGGCAAATGATGTCATACATTCCAGGAGTCTTCAGAAGGGGAGGAGGGGTTTTCTCAGCTAAGAACACCCTCCTGCCTGCATGCCTGAGCTAAAAGCAGATGGATTCCTGGAAGTAAATGCTACGCAAATCCTCTGCCCTTACTCAAGATGGACACAGACAGTGTTTTTCAAAGTGATTTCAAAGTGAGTTCTCAGAAAGAAAAATAAAAAAAAAATAATAATAATCATGGAGCCATGGACGGATGGGGGAGTTTGCTTAAAATCTTAAAAACGAATCAAAAATAGTGCTTTTTGTTTGTGGTGCTCAGATGCAGTGAGGTTTCACTTTAAGCTCATTCACACACTACGCATGGACCTGGGTCTTTCAGGGATCAAACACAGATCACGGCAATGGCACATATACTACAATGTTGTATACATGTGCATTGCAGTATATTACAATGCAAACTGTCTGCCTTATAAACATAATGCAAATGAAAGTGCAATGCAACTGAAAGTGAAGATGTTAAAAATAAAATTGCTGCTAGTATTTTGACCCTTCCAGGGATATTTAATTCATAATGGATGACAAAAACGTATTCCAGAGTGCATAAGAAAGCAGAAGAATGAAAAGCAATGCACATGAAAATGCAGGTTAAATGCACATCAACACACACACACACACACACACACACATTTGGGGGGGGGGTGTTTTAGTGAGCAGTATGGTGGTGTGATATTTATTTATACTTTTTTATTTATTATATTTGTATTTTGTATCATATTTACACTTGTTTATAACAAGCTGCTCTTCTTCTGTTTTGATGGTTTGTTCACATTCATCATTTGCGCAGGTAGAGTGCGTTTTTTCTCTCTCACTTATTGCTTATGGTGGTGTGAACCCCCCTCAAAAAAAAAAAAAAAAAAATGGTTTTGGCTGGATTTGGGAAGGGCTCTGTAAAGCAAATATTGCATATTCCTGATATGTGCCTGCTGTACCATATATTTGTATGCTTTCCAATAAAAACATTTTTTTTAAAACTGACCACACTAGGCGAGAGCACAGCATGGTCAATTCTCTAGCTATGCTGGGAACTCAGCCTGCTCTCCTACAATGATCAGACTTGTCCTGACAACCCCCCACACACCTTGCACAGCCATTCACCGGGCTGCTACTTCTCTTCCCCCAGCTCTTATGCAGTTTAGAACAGAGGGAATAAGATCACTTATAAAAAAAGGGGAAAATTTTAAAGATTAAAAAAATATATATATATTTTTTACATCTATACACATGTTTTGCCTTTCATTTCCATTTTAAACTGAATGGGTTGTTTTACAAGGCGAGGATAATAATGATTTTAATTGATGCTTTTATGCAGACTCTGGAGCTGGGAAACAGCAGGTGGTCAGGCAGTTGACAGGACAGGAACATTCTGAATCTCTCAGATTTAGGGCTCCATAGCCAGGCTCAGACAAGGTGAGAAATAGAATTCTAATTCTTTCACAACAGAGCCCACACAAATCCCACAATTGAAGATGGTTTCTATTTTTTGCAGTGGCCTACACGTGACCAGCTCTCTATCAGAGAAGGCTGTACGCCGCACGCTCCTTACTTTATAGACGGGGCCTAAAGCCATCGACAACTGGAAGCTATAAGTGGAAAGCAGCGCTGTCAATATACCATATAGAACGGAGATAGTTAACAAGCGTCGGGGCTTTATAATAGATCTCCAGAGGACCAATTTCAATAACCCAATTTCCGCAGCCAGTCGCAGGGCACCAGTAGCTGGAGGACAGCTCAGTCAATCAATACACGCCATCTTGCCTCTTTCCAGCCGGTTAAAGCAGAAGAGGCCTCCGTAGTGGAAGGGTCTGAACGCCAGATGTCTGTTTTCCAGAGATTTTGAGGCCGTGTGCGCCAGCGTGCATTGCCAGTGCCGTTCAGTTAATGTTAGATTGGCGCCATTACAGTTGATGGTACTGTTTACACCTTAGAAATTTTTTGAATTAAAAAAGTGATAAAAAAAAACCCCAAAAAAAAAAAAAAAAAAAAACCCATACAGACCACAATGTATGAAAAACACACAATACATTTGTTTATGGCTCCATGCACACTAGTGTTTTTTTTAAGCTCCTAGAAGCTGTTGGCATTTATTTTTTCTGCTCCTGGAAGCTAAAATAGTGTTATCCTATGTGTCAATGCACACTACTTTAGGCTATTAGCATTTTTTTGAGCTTCAGCGTCTAGGAGCAAAATAAAAGTTTTTGTAGAGTTTTTGGGAGCGTTTTCCTGGCAGGAAAAATAAATAAATAACCCCCCACACACCTTGCACAGCCATTCACTGGGCTGCTACTTCTCTTCCCCCAGCTCTTATGCAGTTTAGAACAGAGGGAATAGGAACGTTGTAGTGGGTGAGGTTTTTTTTTTTGGGGGGTAGGTGGGGTTTCACCTACCCCCCCAAAAAAAAAACCTCACCCACTACAAAGTTCCTAAAAGCTTTGAGCATTTTTTTCCCCCCTTCATGTACTGTAAATACAATAAAATGTTAAACGCCCCTTTGCTATAATATTGGATTTCCCATCACTTTTTTTTTTTTGTCCAAGACAAAAAAAAAAAAAAAAAAAAAAAAAAAAAAAAGAAGGATGAATCTCCAGACAGCAATAAAAACCAGGCCGAGGGTCTAGCATTTAAATACTGTATCCAAGACTCAAAAAAGTTTTGCCTTTCCATATAGTTTCACGTAAGTTACCGTGCACGTCAGCAGTTCATTATTTTGGAAAGCCTGGCAGCGCCCCCCAACACAGGAAAAAACACCTGCAACAATTTTGGTACCGCAGCGCTTGCTATGTGCCTTGCAGGACACTGTACTGCCGGATTGTTGGCAGCTATAGCAACTGGGAATGAATTGAAACACAAAGGCTGAAGTTCACACAGGCAGCTGCCCGAGTGCCATAGTGGCCACTTGGGCCTGTTTACATTTCTGCGCTGCAAGTTTATTTTGGGCACTTGCCCAACTCACCCATTGAAGGCAATTGGACTGTGCCGCAACAGTGTGCCAATCATTTGAAACATCGCCATACAACCTTGTGCCAATATATAATCCCCCCTGGGATTGGAAAAGATAGATAGGAATTCGAGAGGCAGCTATATTACTGATGAACCGAAGTGCAATGTGTGTCATGGCTACTTTGTTAAACCAACAGATGTTCACAGACTGTATTCTTGTAAATAAAGAAAACCAACTACATGGGGGAGTCGTACTGTATATACAACTGTCATTTTGTTTGCGTTTGGCCTAAAGTTCATTCCGGAAGCAGCTGATGGCACAGCGATCGTTAAAGGGCGTGCTTCGGCAGGAACACCAGCTGTGCCGTGTCCATCCCATAACCAGCTGCAAGGGTCGGATATATACACAAGTGTCAATTTCCCCTTCGCTAACAGACTCCAGCACATAGGACCTCTAGCATGTTGCCATAGAAGCAGATGCTGCATGTCAACCCCCAATTAACCAGGGGGGGCTTTTTTATCCAACAAACCCCCCTTAACAGGGAAATAGAACGTCAATCCCCACTCATATTGCTAAATAATTTTACCATAGTCATTTTGCTGTGCCATATTTTTATCATTATTTTTCATATTAGATCTACAGTTGCTCCTCCTAGTGGCCATATGCATGTAAAACAAGCAGCATCCTTGCTGTAGGACGGAAGTCAATGGCAAGGCTAGCTGCGGTTAGTTTTTACTTAAGGTCAACTGACAGGGCTCGGTCTATAGACTGGCATGTGGATATTTAGATTTAGGGGAAAAAAAATAACCACACACACACACATACAAACTTTATAGTCTATAAATATAAAACAATACACATTCATATTGACCACTTACATCCAGTAGGGGCGCTACAGAATTATCTACCACCTTTGCTTACCCATTTTACCACTGTGCTGTGAATTTTCTATTCCAGGGGTCTCCAAACGATAGCCCCCGAGTCACATCCAGGCCCGGTACCAAAGGATCAATGGCGTGTCCCTAATGTGCACACATTGAGGCTTAAAGCCCTCCTCCCAATGTAATAGGGACTTTAATGGGGACTCTGATGTGAGAGAGGCTTTGATGTAAGGAGAACTCCGATAGGGACCCTGATGTAAGGGTTGCTGTGATGGGAACTCTGATGTAACAGGGACTTTGATGGGGGACAGGGAATCTAAAAGGGACCCTGATGTGGACTCTGTTGTAAGGGGGGGCAACAATAGAGATTTCCTTAGCTTAGGAATATTTGTAAATTACACAATGTGGCCCTCATACTGATAGGTTTGGAGACCCCTGTTCTAATCAGAACACACATCTGAACAAGAGGATATATACACCTTTCAATTTCTTGTTCTGATGGCTCCACAAGAAGTTTCAGGTCAGACAGTCAGAAAGTAAGCAGCTACTGCTTTTTTATTAGAAAGCCTAGCATAATCTGTCACTGAAAGTATCCTGAAATACACTATTACCAAATGTATTGGGACACCTGCCTTTACACGCACATGAACTTTAATGGCATCTCGGTCTTAGTCCATAGGGTTCAATATTGAGTTGCAACTATAGCAGCTTCAACTTGTCTGGGAAGGCTGTCCACAAGGTTTAGGAGTGCATCTATGGAAATGTTTGACCATTCTTCCAGAAGCGCATTTGGGAGGTCAGGCACTGATGTTAGACGAGAAGACCTGGCTCGCAGTCTCCGCTTTAATTCATCCCAATGTTGTTCCCCCGCCGAAACTCACCAATTCAAAATTTATATAATATATACATATACATACAAATCATTTGTTAGAGGGGGGATTATGGCGTGGGGGCTGGGCTTGGCCCCTTCATTCTAGTGAAAGGAACTCTTAAGGCGTCGGCATACCAAGACATTTTGGACAAGTTCATGCTCCCAACTTTGTGGGAACAGTTTGGGGACGGTCCCTTCCTGTTCCAACAAGACTGCGCACCAGTGCACAAGGCAAGGTCAATAAAGACATGGGGCTCACATCCAGGCCCTTGTGGACAGTCTTCTCCAAACAGTTAAAGCTGTTATAGCTGCAAAGGGAGGGCCAACTCAATATTAAAACCTACGGACTACTAAGACTGGGATGCCATTAAAGTTCATATGCGTGTAAAGGCAGGTGTCCCAATACTTTTGGTAATATAGTGCATGTTCATTTTTTAATTCAAGCTAATTGAATTATCAGTAGATACTTAAAATGATCAGAAAAAAATAAAATAAATAAAGTTTATAAATAGGGTCTATCTATCCTAACACTACGAAATCATTTTTTGTTCTTCAACTTTATTGAAATGGGGCGGCACCATGGTGTAGTGAATAGCACTTTTGCTAGCAGTAAGAAGGGTCGCTGGTTCGAAACCCAACCACGACACTACATGCCTGGAGTTTGCATGTTCTCCCTGTGCCTGCGTGGGTTTCCTCCGGGTACTCCGGTTTCCTCCCACACTCCAAAGACATGCTGGTAGGTTAATTGGATCCTGTCTAAATTGTCCCTAGTATGTATGAATGTGGGTTGGGGACCTTAGAGTGTAAGCTCCTTGAGGGTAAGGACTGATGTGAAAGTACAATGTATATGTAAAAGAGCTGCGTAAAATCGACAGCGCTATACAAGTACCTGAAATAAAATAAATAAATGTCACAAAGCTAAATTTCAATCAGATGAATGCATTGTAGTGCATTTAAAACACTTTAAAAATGCAGCATATCCTCTTTTTGTAGCACAGCGTAGAAGTGTGAAATGAACGAACAGGTCACAAGGCAACCTTATCTTGTCTATGCGCTGGGACTGATTTGGCCAAGGCGCCCCAACGCCTATGGTGTGAAAGGGCCCTAAATAAAAGGTTTTTGCTGGAGTTGCACTTTTAGCTAAATTACACGCAGGTTTCCTTGCCAGGCCTTCACACTTACCTGGCATTGCTCGGTTCTGCCGAGAGAGGAGTTGGCTGAACTATACAGGGTTGCCAAGCACTGCTGGATGCTGCATGACTGATTTTATCTCCAGCTTATGCTGGTTTCTCTGGAAGCTGGAAAACATTGGGGAATAATGAAAAAGTTCTAACGAATCCCATGACAAAACTTCCAAACCATTCTGATTCAAAAGCGCTGATGTCGGCAATACTGGGATCGTAGAGGAGGGCAAAACGTCACCCAATATTTACCAGCCGAGCAGCTGCTTATGTGTTGATTCCCCAAGAAATAATCATCTAGCGAAAGACCGATACAGGTTTTCACATGCAGATATTTTCCAACACGTTGAAAAGACTTGGTAATCACTCCCTTTCCTCTACAGGGAAAATAAAAAGGGTGCGGAATACGTCCACACGCCATCAAAGTCATGGAAAAAGATTGTAGAATGTTCCAGTGCAAGAGATTCAAATGTCTCACCAGCCCTTCGTTATTGGCGATAGTTCTGAGCAACTGGATGAAAAATTAGACATATCTGGGGAGGGATTAACAAGAGGGAAATGCATATAAATATTGGCACATTTTCTGTGCGCCAAATCAAAAATGCTAGACCACAAGATTTACTTACCAGCAAGCCCAACTCCATTGCTGCAGGCTACATCCAAAAGAAAATTCTCACCAGTTCCACAGGTGGGGGGACTCCCATCTTTGCTCCCTTGAAGAGCTTTGCAGGCTAAAGACTCTTTAGCGTCCCACACTTGTGGGTGGGTTGGATGCCTACGATGCACATTGTGGTTTAGCCCCTTGGCTGCTACATCACTACTATATCCCGGCATAGCTGTACTGACGTAGCCATCAGAGGGTGGAACCACAACACACAGCGGACGATGGAGGCCTCCAACATCTATTAAGTGTTGGATGATGAAGATTCTTTGGCTGGCATGGCTCTGAAAGACAGCCAAGATGGTAGTCACCACTCACTGGACCAGTAAGAACCCTATTTGGACTATCATTTGCATAGACTCAAAAATGACTTGCAATGCCATTCATTTGGCACCCAACACATAAAGGCAACTTGCCTCCAATGCACATACATTGCGAGGAACCACGGACTACTCAGACATGGTATGCTGCATTGGTAAAATGGTGCAAGGCCCATTTTTGGTCCATTTTGGTGAGCAGAATGGGTTTCTTTAGAGCAATTAACTGGTGACCTAAAGAGTCCGTAAACCCATTGGCTTTAGAAATCAAAATTTGACTGTGTTAAACCTTTCCAATTGATTTGCTTAGACCGTAAATGCCCGATTGATCCTGCCAGATCTCTGCATTTCCCTATTGAAGAGTAGCAACACTATTCAAGTCAATCTTCCATCTTCTGTTTTGCCACTTTCTGCACATGCTTCCGTTTTCCTTGGCAGAGAAAGCAACTTACTTCCTTCCCTGCTAGACACCCCATGTGACCCTCTTAATGAGCTGGTGGAATGACTCTAGCATAAGTGATTGGCAGGGTCTCCTGCCCAAATAGTCACCCTGTAACCTTCAATACCTTGTTGGGGTGGATCCAGAAGGTGTGATTGACAGCTGTTCCTCCAGGGAACCCCTTTGTCAAAACTTCCTTTATTTTTATAAAAAACGGTCATAAGCTAAGCATGTACAATTTAGCATTTTGGAAATTTTTGTTGTTGTTTACTGTGCAAAACACAACTGCAGCAACACGATTCGGGTCCTGTGCAGCCTCGAAGAAAAAAAATTAAGGAACTGGCTGCTGGGACATCTGGAAGTGGCATCACAGCAAGGCTGTCTTAATGCATGGGCACACCTTGGCACCTACCAGGGGACCGAGGTATATGGGGGCCCCATAATAGTCTTGCATTACATCACACTTGCCGATTGTCCTGAATTTGCTGGGCCAGTCACCCTTTTTACCAAGCTGTCCCAGGACGGTCGTGTCTTGAGCAGCGTCCTGGAACCTGTACTGTGCCCTACTGATCCCAGTATTGTGCCCTCATGACGCCCTGTACTGGGCCCTTCTGCCTCCACCCCTGTACTGTCCCTTTTGTGCTGATTAGTCTTTGATTTATGAAATGCTTTCCTATTGTTTCAAATCAATTTTATTGAAAGTACTAATACAGAAGAAGATGTTCATTCTATCAACTATGTATACTTTAAATTCTTGAGTAGGTGCGTAAAATGGAGCCGGCTGGTAGGGGCCCAGTGCATTACTTTGCCCAGGTGCCAATGATGCTATTAAGACGGCCCTGCATCACAGTCTGTGTTTTAGCTCCAAACATAGATTGAACAGTGCAACATGGGGCAAGCAGGGGACAGCACACGATGGCAGTACAGGATAGCTCCAAAAATGTATTTCACTATATATTATAATAATGTTATTGAAAAGGCAGCTGTTTAAATGCCGGAACAGCTTAAAATTGGTTTAATACTCTACTTTTGCAGGATGCTTTTTGATTGTTTTATTATGGTGATGTAGGCACTTTAAGTGGACTTCTGCACCAGATCTTGGGAGAGTTAAAACATCCTCAGACAGCACAGTGGCCAAGTGGTCAGCACTACTGCTTGGCAGCACTAGGGTCATCAGTTCAAATCCTTAACAGGGTACTGCATGGAGTTTGCATGGTCTCTGTGCCTGCATGGGTCTCCTCTGGGTATTCCAGTTTCCTCCCACATGTCAGACATGCTGGTAGGTTAATTGATACATACATACATACGTACGTAAAAAGTGCTGCATAAATTGATGGCGCTATACAAATGCCTGGTAAGATACTCACTTTAGATTGCGCTGCCATAAGCATGTGACTATTGCTAGTTAATTACTGTGGACAACTGCTCCAATTGTATTCCCATTTTTATGAACCAGACCTATTCTGCATCATAATCTGTGCACCGTATGGCGATCGCCACATTTCCACGATGGGCGCATTACTCTCAGACTCCAAGCCAGTTCTGTTCCTCAGCGCAGCCAGGAAAATATGACTTGTGACAGAAGACACTCCGATCTGTTACTTCCAAATAGAGTTTGGCTGAGGATCAACATGCACCTAAGAAACACAAACTTGGAATTTTTTCAACGTCAACTCTTGATAACAGTTCTGTCTGCTCCTGTTTTTGTCTGGTTTCCATAGGAACACATAAAAGTGATATAAGAGCTATTAAGCTTATCACAATAGCAGAAAAAAAAGAGAAAAAAAAAAAAACAAAAAAACAACACGACCTCAAAATGATACAAGACAGCTTGGAAGCATTTGATACTGTTTGGGTTTTGGCTAAATACCACAGACTGATCCGTGATCTTTAATTAACACAATAATCCATCCTAAGAGCCTTACCGTGTCTCTGGCACTGAGCTCTTAAAAAAGGAGGAGAGAATTACTTTCACTGACAAAGTGCCCCAGACATTAAGGTGACGTGAAAAGCATGAAACGATTATCCCGAAAAACAGTCTGCCTACTGTTCGAACAAAATGAAGCCAGCAAAAAAAAAAATAAAAAAAAATAAAGACCCAACACTAAATCTTAAGGTTAGAGATTAATGCAAATTACCTCCTGGCATAAAATTAGGTTTCATGCAAGAACAAAATACATACATAACATACATAGTGTAACTTTGTTTGAGAGACAAGCTAATTTTTTTTTATAAAACGAGCGATGTCTTGATATAAAAAGTAGCGTCATGTCACATCTAAGGCCCCTTTCACACTAGGGCGGTGGGTGCGTTGGCGGTAAAGCACCGCTATTCTTGGCGGTGCTTTAGCGATCTTTTTTGCGGCGCTATTCGGCCGCTAGCGGGGGCGCTTTTACCCCCCCCCCCCGCTAGTGGCCGAGAAAGGGTTAAAACCACCACGAAGCGCTGCTGCAGCAGCGATATGCAGGCGGTATAGCCACGCTGCCCCATTGATTTCAATGGGCAGGAGCGGTGTATATACCGCTCCAAAGATGCTGCTTGCAGGAGTTTTCTTAACGTCCTGCAAGCGCACCGATCCAGTGTGAAAGCACTCGGGCTTTCACACTGGAGATACAGAAACGGCTCTTTACAGGCGCTATTTTTAGTGCTGTAGAGCCTGCAAAGCTCCGCAGTGTGAAAGGGGTCAAACTATAAGAGAGAAGAAAGGCGCCTCCAAGTGTAGCAATGTGGTTACATTTAATGAAGGTACAACATTTAGCAACTCACATGGTTGATGATCAAAAACAGGCACATCTGAGTATGCAGGCATTCCGGGTAAAGCTGTCCACAGACTGTACTCGGCGACATCATCCCTTCCACGCTGCGCTCCACAAACGGTTCAAGCCTCGCTTTCAGATCGCTCTACTGCAGGGAAGTCTTCTGGTCACAATTGCAGACTGACAGCGGTACGGGGGACGCTCTATGTGGACAGATTAAATGTAACCATATTGAGGATCCTCTCCTCTATACTCTGCAGCTCCTGCCAGTTCCATAAAGACATGGTTTGGCAAGTCTAAAGTGAAGCAACTTGAGTTGCCTTCGGAGAGTGCTGACCTTAACTCCATTTAGGAGTAATTTGAAAACCAATCTGGAGCCAGGTCTTCTTGGCCAACATCAGTACTTAAACTTTAAAAAAGTGCTCTTTCAGCTAAAATGGGCAAATATTCCCACTTACACAATCCAAAAGCTTGTGGAAAGCTCTCTCAGAAGAATAGGGCTGTTATGGCCACAAAGCAGCGCCAGCTCCATAATGCGCTTAGTTTTTGGAACAGGGTGTCCAACAAGTCAAGTGTGGTGATCAGGAGACTACAAATATTCTGCCATACAGTGGAACAAGTCATTGCAGCAGGTATAAAGGAGTACCATTTTAGAATGCTACTTGTGCTACTCATCTAAGACCTTCTCTGCCAATACCTGGCCAGGCTATCTGCTCTGCTAGCAAAAAGCCAGGGTAAAAGATTAGGTTGTAAGGGCGATGTAAGCTCATGCTTTGAGCTCTTATACAGATGTTTCAGGTTTTTCTCCAATGACTGGGTCCAGAAAGATCTTCCCATCATTGTTTAATTATTTCCAGCTCTAGAACTGGTCAGATGGGACCACAGTGAAAGTGCTGGGGCCTAGCAAATTGGCATTAATGTCTTGGATGCGCCACACATACACATTATGATTATATATATATATATATATATATATATATATATATATATATATATATATATATATATATATATATATATATATATATATATATATATAATTACATACATACATACACACACACTGTCCATCAAATGCCTCTGCAAGTCCAGACATTCCATTGTAAATGTAGGGTGGCCATCATCACTGCACTGTACATAGCCTTTGCAGAGAGCAGAGCCGTGGGAGGGACCCAGCAGGCTCCACCCACTACAGGCTGCCTGCAGAAAACAGGAGGGGGTGGAGTCACAACCAGTCACCCTGCACAAGGAGAGAGCAGCAGTGAGTGGTCTTTTTTAAAAGGAGCTCCTACACAAAGTGCATCAAGATTCAGGGAAGAATACACACACCTCTCGTGTTTAGACAATATTTGCCTATCCTACAGTTTGCTTTTGCATCACATATGATGTTCGGCGAAGCAACTCTCCAACCAGCCATCTAATTTTTTGTAATCCAATGAGAACATATTTATTGATAACAAAATTAGCAGTGTGGTCTAATTAGGGGAGGCAAGACGAGGTGTGCACTTCTCATGTCACTAGTTCCCAATGAATTGGTCACCATAGCAAAGCCATTTTCTGTCTATAGCTTGGAACAGCAACTCCTTGATCAGGGCAGCTCAATGTATTATTGAAGAGAGCTAGGCCTTAGGAATTTAGGAGCTCTTGGTGTTTTTTTATCAAGGCCCCTGAACTCAACTCAATAACTCTGATTCCTTCTGTTCTGATTTGTATTGTAACTGTACTGTCTGCCCCCGTGTTCTAAAACGCTGCGTAAACCACTATATAAAATATTATTATCAATAATAAAAGGTCTATGTGTCCATGCACACACAGGCTTTTACTAGAGAGTTTAGGGGCAGGTAATCGTCGCTCTCATAAATGGAGAGTAAAGTTTTGGTCAATTAACGCCAAATCGCAGCAAAAACTTGTAAATGTGCGCAAGCGCTAGCTGTGTTTAGCACTTGTGTATTTATTTCAATGGCAAGTACTCTGGCCAATGAAATGAACATCGAAGCGCTAAATGTTTACACGCGTTTTTGCCGCATTAAGTGTTTTTCTGCTGCCAGAGTTGACGTCTGAGGCAGTTCCAGTGTGCATGTATCCTTAATCTACAAGTGTGAACAGGCGATAGGCCGTGTTAAATTTAATTTTTTAATGGCTTTTTCAGCAGGCCTGTGCAGATGCAACAGAATGTTACACAAGAGAGAACACAAACATTTACTTAACGTTTTAAAATGTTTATTGCATGCTGTTCTGTTCTCACTTTAATAGCACTCAGGAGCAAAAATCCAGCATTTTTCCTTTCTTGTCAAATTACTAAAGAAAACTAAAAAAAAAAAAACTAACCAATGCGTTGCAGGGAAAGAATAGCCATACCTAGAAGACCATGGTCCTAACCAGGCTGGCGGTCAATTCCACCAATGCACACAGTTTCACATGAAGGAACACAAACCACTTCCTCTACTGTAGGTTTGCGAAATGCACTTCAGATAGAAGCATGGTTTCGCTTCTACATACAGGATACACACTGATCAACCATAGCATTATGACCACTGACATGTAAAGTGAATTACATTGATTATCTCGTTACATTGGCACCTGAAAGTGGGTGGAATATATTAGGCAGCAAGCAAACATGTTGCTGTGTTGAAAGCAGAACAAAGCGAGCAAGCGTAAGGATTTTGGGCGACTTTGACAAGGATCAAATCGTAACGGCTAGACTAGGGTCAGAGCAACTTCAAAACCGCAGCTCTTGAGGAATGTTCCCGGTGTGCAGTGCTCAGGACCGACCAAAAGTGCTCCAAGGAAGGAAAACAAGCAACAAGGTTATGGGCAGCCAAGGATAACTGATGCACGTGGGGAACGAAGGCTGGCCTGTGCAGTCCAACCCAATAGAAGAGCCTACTGTAGCTCAAATTGCAGAAAAAGTTAATGCTGGTTCCTTTAGAAAAAGGTGTCAGAACACTTAGGCCCCTTTCACACTGGGGCGGTGGGGGCGTCGGCGGTACAACAGCGCTATTTTTAGCGCTGCTGTACCGTCGTTCTTGCAGCGGTATTCGGCCGCTAGCGGTGCGGTTTTACCCCCCGCTGGCGGCCGAAAAAGGGTTAAAATCCCTCGTACAGCGCGGCTATAGCCGCGGTATAGCCGCGCTGTCCCATTGATTTCAATGGGCAGGAGCGGGGAAGGAGCGGTGAATACACCGCTCCTTCCCCGCTCCAAAAAAGCGGTTTGCAGGACTTTTTTCACCGCCCTGCCTGCGCACTGCTTCAGTGTGAAAGCCCTCGGGCTTTCACACTGAACAAACAGCGGCAGCTGTTTAGGGGCGGTTTTCAGGCGGTATTTTTAGCACAATACCGCCTGAAAACCGCCCCAGTGTGAAAGGGGTCTTAGTGCATCGCAGGTTGTGGTGTGGGAGTTCGGCATAGTCGCAGACCCGTCAGGGTGCCCATGATGACCCGTGTCCAGAACTGGACCACAGCACAATGGAAGAAGGTCTCTGGTGTGAGGAATTCAAGAATGGCTTGAAGAACACAAGTTTGATGTGTTCACATGACCTCCAAATTTTCCAGATCTCATTCCAATCAAGCATTTGTGGGATGTGCTGGAAAAACAAGTCCAATCCATGGAGGCCCCATCTCACAACTTACAGGACTTAAAGGATCTGCTACTGACGGCTTGGTGCCAGATACCACAGTGTACCTTTAGAGGTCTAGTGGAGTACATGCCTTGACGGGTTATGGTGGTTGGTTATAATGTTTTGGCTCATCGGTGTGTATTACGCAAGGCTGATCCACGATCATAAGATGTCAAAACAATGCCAAAAGACTTCTCACATAAAAATGGCTATATTGACCAATAGATCCACTTATTTTCAAAGAATCAGATGAACAATCAATACAAATGGCAATGTTTAATGTGCCTGCACTGATCTGATAACTTCTCACCACAAAAGTTCATTGGAAGCCAACAATAACGATTCCCTCTCACTTCCCGTCTCGTGACCTCCTAGGCAGAAGGCCTTCTTTGGACTACTTCAATCAATGTTGGGAACCATTACTATCCTCCAATAGTGCCAGTTTGCTTCTTAAAAAGTGTTAACTTCTCCCTCCTCCCTCCGTTTCAGATAAAATGTTGGGGGGGGGTGGTTGCGGTCCGTGTCCCCGCTATCGAGATTTGCCCATTTGTCCAGGTGATCACTGCCGTATGAAGTAAAATTTAGGGAAAATCCAAAATTGTGAATGGTTACCAGAACAGGAATAGAGAAACAAGTAGGAACACTTCTTGTAACAATTGAACAGATTTCCTCTCACTTCCTGTTATTTCTATGGGCCATCAAGTGAAGCTGAATAGGACACAGACGCACGCAAAAAAAAAAAAAAAAAAAAAAAAAAAAAGGAAATGGACAGGGGTTTTAACTAGTCCCCAATCTATGTAAAGCTCTAAAAATACTTTAACATTTATAGGAACACCTGATTGCCTGCTTTTCATCATACTTTAGCAGTACAGAAATGTCCCAATAAACAAACAGTACCTGAAATCAGGGGCAACATTCTTTTTTCTGTTCTATTGAGGGTCAGCCGTAGATCCTGTGCAAAGCTGGCCATGCAGTAGCAGAATTTTGTGCGAAAAATGTATTTTATTTCATAAAAGATGCTTGATTGAATTTTTCGTGGGGTCAAATCGATGGATGTTTTGGACCGCAGTGATGACAAATATCAAAGCAGCAGGATAGAAATTTTTTTCTTAAAGTGTTACTAAAACCAGGACCCTGCATTCACTATATCTGGTCTCCCACAGTACACAGAACATGGAAATGCAATTTTTTTAGTAAATATAAAAACTGCTAAATACCTTTTCTCATCAGCAGTATAGTATATATCAGTCTTGCGACTTCTATCAGTGTCTGGTTAAAGCTTGCAGGAGTAGTTTTCATTCTCCTCCGACTGTCCTATGAGGCTGCATGGCCCCTGTGTCAGGGCTGGGCTCAGCCCTTCCTTCTGAGCTGCCTGCTCAGCTGTCGGCTAATTGCTAGCTCCTTTCTCTCCGCAGTGACTAACCTGTTGAGGATATCCTGCTAGTCAGTCCTGCCTACTTAAGCCGTCCAGCCCAGATGATCTCTGCCTTCGCCTTGGTCACATCTCTAGAGACGCTCACCTGTGTTCCTGTTAAAGACTTGCTTGGCTGACATTCCTTCTGGCTCCTGATCCTGCTTGCTGTTCTACTACGCTCATCTCTGGCTTCCTGATGTTTTGGCTTGTCTGACTATCCGTTCCGGTTCCTGAACTCTGGCTATGTTTTGACTACGTTTACTCTGTTTACCTTTTTTTTATTATCAAACAAGTGAGATTTAAATGTACTTCTGTCTCAGTCCGATTCGTGGTTTCTGACACCCTGACCCTATCTGGACAGCGCTGATTGACCCTGTGCTGATCACATGCACCCTCCTAAGGAGGTAAAAATAAAACACACTAGTAAAAACACACCAAACTGAGCATAGGCATAGTTCTCCACCACCAAGGCTCTGTACTATCAGGAGATAGATTGGGGACTGTGGAAAAAGGGGAGGATCAGAAGATGGGATCAAGCAGCCTTTTTACACAATGCAAAGGATTAACCCCTTAGGTTGCACAGTGAGTATAACAAGCATGCTTTACTGCATATACAGACTGATTTTACGGTTATGGGTTCAGTAACCCTTTAAAAAAATATTTCTAACAGTAAACGTGGTTTTTGTTCGGGAAAGTCCATTCACTCCAAAATTGAATTTAAAAAGCAAACTTTTATTTTTAAAGTATTGTTACAGAATAAAATTTGTATTTTATCAAATCAATTTTGTGGTTATATCAGTACCGAGAAAGTCCATTCAATTTTCTTGGGTGTCTATGTGCTTGGGTCAGCTTTGGCAACTACCCTCATATCTTCACCCCCCCCCCCCCCTCCCCCAATTACTCATTTCCTATGTGGTCACTGGGACAAGTAGTAAAAAAGGGAATGTATATATATATATATATATAATTTTTTATATTTTTTGAATTCTCAGTTTCCCCACACAGCTGTGCTAAAAAGATGGCCTAAAAAGTTGAAGAAATGCTAAAGAGAGATTCTCAACACCTCCTCCCTCTCTCTATGCGGGCGATTGCACACCTGAAGGCAAAGTCACACTTCTGCTGAAACTCTTCGCCTTCCTTTAAATGCAAAACTGAAATTCTCTGGAAAAGCAAACAATCATATAATGTTTAAAAGGGAAATCTGTCATGCGCCAGCTTCCTGCCTAGGAAACTCGCCAAAAATAAAAAAAAGAATTCAAAAGGTGGAAATCCTTTAAAAACTAGCTTCTGAAATCAAAAAGTAGATTTAAGCCTTTACTGGAGGACACCCAGTTTGTAAAGCACTGTTTTATAAACAATCCCCATTTTTTCTAATGAGAACATACTATTTTCACCATTTTTGCATCGCTGTGCCGATGACAGCTTGTAGTCTCCACCAGCACATCTTGCACAGTGATCGATAGACAACGGACCAGACTTGTAAGAGCTGTGTAATTGTTAGCCTACACGCAGGTCGTTTTCTATCCCTAGGGATGCTCAAATATCTTCCACACCGCTTACCAAAATTGTCCGGAATATCATTAGGCACTCCAAAAATCACATTTCCACTTTGTCCAAAACAAATCGGGCTAACTGAAATGTTTTTTTTTTTTTCCCCACAGTGGGGCCGTGTCCACAACGCATGGGTTAACTGCTCGTTTTTGTCCACAGGATCAGAGAGCGAAGATATACTCTCCTGATCCTCCCAGTGCAAGACTGGTCCCTATGGCTCCTGCAGTGACCTGTTCCTGACATCACACCCAAAGACTGGCTCTGGACGTGAAGATGTCAGGAACAGTCCACCGCTGGAAGTGGTGGAGCACCGTTTTCTGGAGGATCGAAAGATCGGGTCAGTATAGGCTCAGTTTTCACCCCTAGACAAAAAGGAGCAGTTAACCCAATGCAGTGGGGGGGTAGTGCGGTTTACAGCATGGGGGGAAAAAATAAAAAATAAAACACACACATTTTGTCCATAGTTGGGCTTTAAGGTTTTTATTGTCGTCTATGACCCCTTGGGAGATGCACAGTAGTTTAGTGGTTAGCCCCTATGCCTTGCAGCACTGGGATCTTCAGTTTAATCTCAGCCAGAACACCATCTGGATGGGGTCTATGTTCTCCTTGTGATTGTGTGGGTTCCTACCACATTCCAAAGACATGCTGGTCGGTTTATTAGCTTGTTAAAACTGGCCCTAGTATGTGTGTACAAACTCGCTATAAAACAAGGGTTATCTCGCATTCTGCATGCCAGTCCCAAACTGAACAGGCAAGACTGAGCAACCTACCTTGTCAAAAGTTTACCAAGAAAATTCTATGGATTGGGCTTTCAATCAGGCATGGTGCCCAGAGGTGGCCCTTGATATCACAACGTCAGACATGACCCAATGGATACATACATGACCACACTGAGCCGATTCTCCCCCCCAATTTCCTGTCCCGGTGACATTTGTATAAAAAAATGGGGGTGTGGCTGTGAAGCAGACAGCAATATAAACATTGCCAGAAGTTACAACCCTTGAAGGTTTTTGATTTCATCAGTGTCCAAGGGCCTATTCACACCATTCCTCTGCAGCAACTGTTATGTGCATTGGTGAGATGTGGTTTTATTCATGGTTTCCCAACTCACCTTCCCGACAATTGCACAACAGTGGGTTGTGGTATACTGCCAAAAACGCTGTAATTTGTTTTTTGTAGCGTGTTGGGCAGCCCACTAAAATGAATAGGCTGCTCCAACGTAAAAGTACCTTAACGAGCCACACAATGCCAGATCAGGATGGTTTGAATGGGCTTTAAGAGAGCCTTCCATTCACTTTCTGTCCTAACAATAAGTGAGGGCAAATTCCCCAGTAGGGACACAGACAGCAGTAAAGATCTGAAACCTCTAACCTTTCCCTGCTCTGTCCAAAACAAATTGAACCATTTTGGCTGTAGTTAGGGTTTAAGGCAGGCAATGCTTGAGATGGTTTATCCGCTAGCACAATCCATTCTAGCTCATCCAGCAGATCCTTTTAGTCAGACCTTTTGGAGGGGTCAAGAGGACCCCTCACATTCATCATCACAACCGGCAAAAGCATGCAGTGCTGGATAACGATTATCTTCAAACACTCTGCAGATCCAATAATGGAATATTTGGAGCATGGCAAGTATGTAACCGTGATAAAGTCCTACTGCAGAGGATCTCCAGGGGCCTTTTGAGTCCTAAGGATCAGCTATCGTTAACTGCTCACCTCTGTTTTTGGCCTGGAACCAATGTGTGTGATACAGAAATATGGCAAAAACTCAATGTCAAGGTTTGAAATTACACAATTTCACTTAAAACCTCATAAGGCTTTAGATCCAGATGACTTTTTTCTTCAATATTACAGACAGTACCAAGATGTACAACCAACATCCATTCCTGGAGGCGTACAATTCTCTGCTGAAGGATCATCACTTTCTGGCAGATTCTTTATAACAGGGATATGCAATTAGCGGACCTCCAGCTGTTGCAGAACTACAAGTCCCAAGATGTATAGCAAGACTGACAGCCACAAGCATGACACCTAGAGGCAGAGGCATGGTGGGACTTGTAGTTTTGCAACAGCTGGAGGTCCGCTAATTGCATATCCCCGCTTTATAAAGGTCACATCACTGTACTGCCCAAAGAAGGGAGAAAACCGTCACAGGGCTCCAATTTTGGACTCATCTATATTGATTACATTTTTTTCTAACACATCGGCAAACCTATTGCTTTTCCATATTCCAAAACTTGTTCATCTGGATGAAGTGGCATTCATCCCCAATTGTGAGGACAAGAATAACACAAGAGCCCTTGATGCCATCTGGCATGGGATGAGTGTATTTGTTTTTCCTGCCTCCTTAGACACAAAGGTCTGGGAATAAATATGTGGACTTGGATTGACATTTTCCCAACTAACAGCTGAGATTAAAATAATTTAAAGTTTTCTTAGATTATTTCTCGCTTCATGATGGGACCAGGCAGAATTGCCCACTTTCCCCATGTATATCTAAAATCAACCCTAGAACACCTTTTTATGTCATACACATCTACAACAGAACCTTATGGGTTTTACAGGGGATACCTTCCAAAACAAAGTGGCAGGATATGCCAGTGAATTGCTTTTCTTTAACACTTAGCCAGAAATTTCCATCTGCAATCTAATAGAGTTAAAACATTTAGTGGCCTGTTAAACGTCAAAATACATTTTCAAAAATCCAAGACTCCTAAATTTAGGCTGGCTAACAGTAGAGCAAACTTACCTTAATATGGGCATAGAGATTCACTGGACACCAACTCTGGACACAATTTGAGAGACCAATTTGCCACCTTTTCTCTCTCAACTCAAATGAAACAATAGTGCCGTCTCCTAGGCAAAGGAGAAACATTCAAAAATAATGTCCTCTGCCTACTATACAAGTTGAGGACCTTGCCCATTACGATTCCATAGTGGCAGCTTGGTAAAGGCAAGGGCTATTGGGGGTATAGGATTTTCTGGTCCCTTGCTAGATCATAAAGCAGTCCATGTGTCCCGAGCACTTGATTGGTGTAGTCACACCAAAAAAAAAAAAAAAAAAAAAAGAAGGAAGGTCACCTTGGAATAAACTTGTCTATGCTGCCTTTCTTGGACAGTGCAAGGGAATTCCAGAATGGCGTCTGGCGTATAGATATGCGACCGCACATAGCATCGCTCCTAGAAATGAGCATAGGCACATCGCTAATAGAAAGGAGCGTGGACGCATTGCTCATAATAATGACCGTGCACGCAGGAGCGTGCCCACATATTCTGGGGTTAGACAAACTATTGCTGACTGGTCTTCAGCGTTTCCTGAGTGTATCCTGTAATAACTTCCATTAATGATCCAGGTTGTTACGGACCTGATCCTGGATTCTGCTTGAAACTCTACCTACCTGTTCACGACCTCGGCTTCGTTCCTGATCACGCTAGGCTACCTCCGACATCACTCCTGCTTCTGACTTGGTTTAATGCTATTCTGAGTGTCTGCTTCGGCTGCCCTTCATAACCACTCCAATCATCGCAGTTTGTTCCTGCCTAAAGTCTGCTTAGATCTTCGACAAGCCATACTTCCAGAACCTGCAGTATGTGGCGTGCCCCTTTAACCTCGGCTGGTCCAGCGTGCATCACATCTGCCTCTGGTCTAATGTCCTGCCCGAGCTCAAGTCTGCATCTTCTGCTGAAAATTCAGCTATCAACACCTGCCGACACTGTTCCTCCTGTCCCTCAGCACCATCTGTTTCACCTTCAGTGGAGACTGGGCTGGAGGTACAGGAGAGGCCGACCTTGTCACTTCAGTCTCCTACCAGGTATGCGACAGAATGGAAACCCCTTCCACAATAGATCAAAGAACATTTTTGGGTGGGTAACACATAGTGTCGGTTCACACTGAAGCAGCGCGACTGCCTCAGGCGACCTGGACACGACAGGGGCGGCGACTTGCAAAACGACTTCTATATAGAAGTCTATGCAAGTCGCCCCCAAAGTAGTACAGGAACCTTTTTCTAAGTCGGAGCGACGCAATTAGAACGGTTCCATTGTACAGAACGGGACGCTATTGTCAGGCGGCTAGGTCGCCTGACAAGTCGTCCTAGTGTGAACCGACCCTAAGAGTTTGAGACAATTACGTTAATAGGCAACATCTGTCAGTTGTGACACCAATAAGTAACCCTGGCTTCACCCAAGGCCTCATGATTAGGACTTTTAAAACTTTCCTTTGATGGTTTGACAGTTTAATTGAGAGCACAACCAAGGTGACGGTTACATTCCGAATGTAATTTATTTTTTTAAACTGGTATAAATCAATTGCTTTAGTTCGGCTTTAAAGCAGAGCTCCAGCCCCCCCTCCAAAAATTAAAAAAAGTTGGCATCTACAATTACTGTAGCTGATGACTTTTATTCGGACACTTACCTGTCCATAGATCCCGCAACATCGACACCCCAGCCAATTTTCTGATCGGCTTTCGGATGCTGCCGCCATTTGTGGTAAGGGAAACTGCGCATGCGTGAAGTGTATGGTGCTTTCTAACTGGCCCGGCAGCAGAGGAAGGAGGAGGGGGGGCTGAACTTCCAGGAGACCTCGCCGCAGCCAGGTTTCCCTGAAGTGGGGACAGGTACCGGTCAAATAGGTACTCATCCCCCCCAAAATGTGGCATTGGAGGGGAGCAAACAAGCAGAGCTACAGCGCCAGATCACATGTACACTGCAGGAAAAACAGCTCTAGGGCACATTTTTCAATTCAGGTAATATTTCCATGAAAATGACCAAGCATGTGCCAATTAATAGCACTTTTCGGTAAACCAAGTGACGCACACTAAGCTAGAGCAGGGTTTCTCAACTCCAGTCCTCAAGGCACCCCAACAGCTCATGTTTTCAGGATTTCCCTCAGATGAAACGGCTGTGGTAATTGCTAAGGCAGTGAAACTGATCATAATAATGGCCTACTGGACCTGTTGGGGCAACTTGAGGACTGGAGTCAAGAAACACTGAGCTAGAGGACCTAAAATGGTCACAGTCTAAAAACTGTCAGATCACGGGAACGATTTATGAACAGTGGAATGAAAAAAAGAAAATTCATGCTGCATACAGTCATCGGTCAGACCTCATTCATCAGTTTATTGTCCAGGTTGGAAAATGAATAGAAAAATTCTATTCATTGCCAATCACATGGTTTTTATATTTTTTTTCCCCTGATGACGTTCAACGTGGCATATTGTCCAACTGGGCCAATGCCCACAGCTTCTTTCAGCAGCATTCAGGTAGGAGAGGGGTTAATGTCCACCCACTACCTACCAGTGCATAGAATACACAGCTCTGAGTCATGCTGGATTTAGGACTGCGCTGTTTCCAGTGCCTTTGCCGAGCGGTAGGAAGCTTCTGGACGGAGTACAGGACGCTTGCATAACAAATCCAGGAAGAGATCCACATCAGACTAATGACAAGGTTTAAGGAAGTTCATGGAATGACACAAGCGTGCCCAACACAAACTACTACCCTGTGCCCCTTGCCCTGATGGCACCTCGTGCAAATTAAGGAGAAAAATCACATACAAAATGCATTAACAGCCTAACGGCAGATTTACTATGATTCATATCTTTTTTCTGTATGTCCTTATTCTGCAGTATTATGCAAATTAGGAAACAAATTTCTACACTTGAGAAGCAGGAGTTTCCATTTGGTTCAGGGACTTTGACAAAAAAAAAAAAAAAAAAAAAAACGACTCCTGCAGAGATTGAGATCTCAGCCAGGCCAGCTGGGTAGTCAGAAGGGCCATGCACTGGAGCCAAGCTGCAAACTAAGGAGGCAGGGGGCTAGGTAATAGACAGACAATACCACAAAGTCAAGGTGGTGGGAGGCAGTGGGCTAAATCAACAATGACTCATGGGGGGGTGGGGGGGGGGGGGGGCGGGGCAGTGACATCCACCCAATCTTTATTATGCAAGTGTAAGGTAGCACTAAACCTTGTTGCAAGTGAGTAGGTCTGTGGCAGCATGGGTTGGAGGGTTCTCAGTGGGTCCCTGGAATCATGCAAATAAAAGATTGTGGTGGTTGGTAAAGAGCACCATGCGCGAATAGAAAGTCTTGCCACTACAGGCACAGGAGACCCTCTGGAACACCATTCTCATATTAGGACACAGACTTCACTGTTCACAGCCAACAGATCTAAAAACTACCAAAGCCTCCAAAGAAGTGGGAGCACCAATCCTTTGAAATGCATTAGCTATGTTTTATGTCAGATGGTAAAAAATGGTCCATGTTCTTCAACCATCTTGAGTTTGCAAGGTTTTTTTATTCATGCACATGCTCACCAGCCATGTGGATAAAGTCAGACACCAGACCTTACCAAGGGTAGGCTCCTGCAGCACGGAGCCAATGACAAAAATGTGGAAGGGTGAGCATAGCTTTCTGTAGAAGTTGGTTACCAGGAAGCACCGCCTGACTTAAAATTTGTTCAAGGAATTTAGCCTTCTATAAAGTAATATTAGCAATTTGATTACATTTAAATCAGGTAAACGTAAAAGGGTGTACCAAAAGAATATAACAGGTGAGCCCCTTGCTTCGTATATGTCTTGGGTATCCCCAAACAGCAAGATCTCCCAGCCATAATCCCCCATTTCCTGTCCACCTATGCGTTTTGGGTGTCCCCGCCACCTTTGCATGTTCCAGCTCCCACTGTTACAATTCTCCATGATATAAACTAAATATACTTTATTACAGGTATAGATAGCGCTGTCAAATTAAAAAGTGCTTTACATATATATTGTACATTCACATCAGTCCCTGGCCTCAAGGAGCTTACAATCTAAGGTCCCTAAATCATACACTAGGGCCAATTTAAACAGGTGCCAATTAACCAACCAGCAGGTCTTTCAAGTGTTGGGGGGGAAAAAAAAAAAAAAAAAAAAAAAAGGAGTACCCCGAGGAAACCCACACAGGCACAGGGAGAACATGCCAACTCCTGGCAGGCAATGTTGTGGTTGGGACTCGAACCAGTGACCCTGAGAATTCCTGATAAATGGGCACACCGGGTATGTAGACCCAGGATAACAGCACAGAGCTTTAACCAATATAGAGTCCAGAGCAACTGTGTTACAATCTACTAAAAAACACAGATATCATTTTTGGGTGGGTTGACACTTTAAGGACTAATTCACACTTGCTTTGGTCTCTGAAGAGCGATTCAAATTAAGATAGCTCTTCAGAGAGCATCTGGCAGGCAGTGAGGCGGCATATCTTCTTCTCACTACTGCACTAACCCCGCACTAGTGCTTCATAACGGTGTGCATTGCACGCGGTTTGCGGGCACTTGCGGAGTGGCCCCATTCATTTGAACGGGTTTCACTCAGTAGGCACTACGCTCACCGAAGGCGACAGGGGGTATAATTACTGCCGTGGCCACGAGGCACAGCATTGCGCCTGCAGCATGTGTACACCTCTGGCTCTGATGAGTGCGTTAAAAACACGGCTCAAAACACAGGGTTTACCACCCCTTAACTGCTAGTGTGAGTGAGACCGGAGATAAAAACTGAGATGGAAACAGCACAGAGAATTTTTGTAGCAAATATGAAAATTGAGTTTTTCGTGCAGCACAAGGCTTAAGCTTCCTTCAGAAGAAGAGCTGGTCTGGATGTAGATGATTTCACAGCTTTAAGGTTAGAGCACAGGAAGGAAGCGGATTTCAGGAATAGAAGCAATAGAACAAGGGGTCAGGCGCTCTTGTCAGACAGATTCTCAGGGGGAATTTAAAGAAACATGAGCTGATAACGGCGGCGGAACTGTGAAACAGCTACAAGGCAATAGAGAAATGCAAAGCGCGTCCAGGGCATAGCCAAAGTCATAGCCGTCTAAGGCTGCGTCCACACCCCGTGACAATGTTGTTGCATGGATTAACAAGCAGCCATTTAAACAAAAAAAAATAAAAAATAAAAAATTTGGTTCCAAAGTAATTACATTATTTTAAAATGTAATCGAACTGACTTTATATGTCAAGTGGCAAATTGACATGCTCGTGTTCAGGTCATTGACAGGTATATTGCTCTCATAGGTTTTATAAGTGGTTATAAACCTCTGGATCGAAAATAAAAAAAAGACCATACCCCTCTATAGCATGGTTTCTCAACCTGTGGACATCCAGCTGCTGCGGAACTACAAGTCCTATCATGCCTTTGGGAGTCATGCTTGTAACCTACAGCCTTGCAATGCCTCATGGGACTTGTAGTTTTGCAACAGCTGGAGGGCCACAGGTTGAGTGCCCATGCTCTATAGCAGGGATAAGCAATTAGTGGACCTCCAGCTGTTGTAGAACTACAAATCCCATGAGGCATAGCAAGACTGACAGCCACAAGCATGACACCCAGAGGCAGAGGCATGATGGGACTTGTAGTTTTGCAACAGCTGGAGGTCCGCTAATTGCATATCCCTGCTCTATAGTGTGTTTTCCGTTCCTTCCCTCTATCTGCATTAGTCTCTTCTGACAGGTAATGCCGATACTACAGAATATGCTGTGCAGTATGACATCAGATCCACGCCCCCTGCCTCTTGGAGCTGAAAAATAGCTTTTGCTATGAGTGTTTTAGAAGGCTGTGGAGAAGAGAGGCTGCAGATAAACAGGTATAACTTGTGTAGGAGAATTTGTTTCAACTCTGTATATCACTTGAGGACAGTCACGACAGTGGGTATACGTAAGAGTTTACAATTGCATTAAAGCAGAGCACCACCCAAAAAGGGGAAGCCCCGCTTGTTTGCTTCCTCCCCCCCTCCTCGCCGTGGCGAGGTCCCCTGGAAGTTCGGCCCCCCCTTCTCCTTCCCCCACCACCAGGCCATTCACAAAGTGCAGCGTGCATGCGCAGTAGGGAACCGGCCGTGAAGCCCCAAGGCTTCACTGCTGGTTTCCCTTACATGAAATGGCGGCGGCAGCACCTGAGACCTGATTTAGGGTTCCCTGCACAAGTAAGTGTCCTAATAAAAAGTGTCAGCAGCTACAGTACCTGTAGGTGGCACTGTGGTCACTGGACCAGAAGGTTATAGTTCTGGTGTCCATCAGTGGTTGTGTCCCAGCAGCCAGAGGATGCCAGATGCTGGCTGTTGGGAGGGTATTTAGTCCCTCTATTATTCCCTCTTGCTTGAGTGTTTTGCCTGATAAACGCTTGCAGATTTATCCTGAGCCTAGATCCTGAACTGTACCTGTATCTTGCTACCTGATATATGCACCCCTTGTTCCTGATCAAGTTTCCCCTTCCTGACTGTTCCTTGCATCTCCAGTTTTACTCTTTTAATTTAAGTTTGCCTGTTTGTATATATATTGTATTACATAGCTCCCAACTGTCCCTGATTTTGAGGGACTGTCCCAGATTTGGAACCGTGTCCCGCTTTCATTCTCATTTGCCCCTCATTTTGGCACTTGTGGGTTAACTATTTTTATGTAGAATTCTCTGTTAAGGGGGCATCCTATGCCTATAAACTTTTGCTAATAGGTGTCCTGAGATACCAGTTGGGAGGTATGTCAGTTATTTTGCTAGTTAGGTTTACTGTCATATGGTAACTTAGGTTGCTAGTTAGGTATTTAGTCACTTAGTTTATGGTTCACTTCATGTATGCTATGTATTCTGTTTGCTGGTGTTTGGATGGGCTAGGTTTTACTATTAATAAACTTATTTAATCATACAGTGTCTGGTTTCAGTTTCCTAAGTGCAGCTACACAGATCTGGTCATCCCTGCTGCTGGATTCCTGCATCCGGTATCCCCGACACCCTCCTTGCTGAAATCTTTGGACAGCACTGTACTGAACTTCAAAACAGAAAGAGACAGTCTGAAAGAAATCCACTTCTGTTGTGCAGTCTCTTTAGAAAACCCCATAGTGCTCGTGTCTTGTGTCATGGGTGCAGACTGAAAAAATTGTTTGTTAAAACAAAATGTAAAACAATAAAAATGGTCCAAAATTATTATGGATTCCTAATAAAAAATAAAAATACTGGTTCCCATCTAATCAAAATTTGTCCTGGCACCATGCTAATCATATACACATGCCAAGGCTGCCAAGAGTTAAAAAGACAAACGACAGCCATAGCAGCCACAGGTTTTCCAAGTGAACAAGGATAAAGTATCCGGCAGCGATGTGTCTGCAGAGGCTACTTGTACAAGATCAGAATACATGCTGTAAATGTAAACTGCAGCTCATCGAAAAGCAAAAGTGCTTGTGCTGCATGTAAACCGTTTGTTATCTCCCTGCGGCTACGTCCATCTCCCTCTAGTCGTCCTTCATGTTTATAGTGAGGAACCAAAGCTGTCTATCAAGATGAAGGAAGCGGTCTGGAAGAAAGTGTTTTTCATTCCAAGTTTCCACATTCTGCAAACAGCTGCGATCCCAGCTCAGAGAGGAAGTGCGAATTAGTGAGATTCTGGATCCAGGACCCGGTCTCTAGTGTCATCTACCCTCCGGCTAAGGGTTGACTTCATCTTTTCTAAAAGACATGGGATCACACTTATAACATTGTCAGAGAGAACAATTATTATCTTGGATGGTTTGTGCAGTCCACGCCGCAGAGAAAAACAAGGCGATTGGCTGCTGAGGGGCATGAAGACCCTACTCCCATGCAAAGCTTGATTAGGTGACTGGTTATAATATGGAAGCCAATAATGCCTGCACGAAGGTGGAAGGTATGAAACATCCTGAGGGCCTTGACACCTGATCTGACCAATGCTGGATAGATATATAGTTACACACTTAGGTTGAAAAAAGTCCATCTAGTTCAACAAAACAAAAAATACAATCCCATATACACAATTCTTTACACACAGTTGATCCAGAGAAAGGCAAAAAAACCCAGCAAAGCATGATCCAATTTGCTACAGCAGGGGAAAAAAAAAAAAAAATCCTCTGAGAGGCAATCAGATATTCCCTGGATCAACTACCTACATTTAGGAAAGAAATCCAGACCCTTTTTTAAAGCAATCTACCGAGCTGGCCAGAACCACCTCTGGAGGGAGTCTATTCCACATTTTTGCAGCTCTTACTGTGAAGAAACCTTTCTGTATTTAGAGATGAACTCTCTTCCTCTAGATGTAAAGAGTGCCCCCTTGTCCTCTGATGACCTTAAAGTTAATAACTCAACACCAAGTTCACTATATGGACCCCTTATGTATTTATACATGTTGATCATATCCCCCCCTTAATCCCCCCTTCTCAAGAGAGAATAAATTCAGTTCCTCTAATCCGGGGGTAGGCAACCCCCGGCACGCAAGCGGTACGCAAAGCCTCTTTTTCCGGGACTCAACTCCCTCCCCATCAGCAGAGCAGCGCAGGGAAGTGTCAGCGACACACTAGAGCAGAGGTCTCAAACTGGCGGCCCTCCAGCTGTTGCAAAACTACAAGTCCATGAGGCATTGCAAGGCTGACAGTTACAAGCATGACACCCAGAAGCAGAGGCATGATGGTACTTGTAGTTTCACAACAGCTGGAGGGCTGTCAGTTTGAGACCCCTGCACTAGAGCATTCCAATTTCAGAGTTCCCCACACCTGCACTGAGGGGGAGGCACTGCGCCCCCACACATTGTAAAAGATGGGAAACATTATTTGGTTCTCCAACTTTGCTGTAGCTGCGATCGCCAGCTTTTGTGATGGGGAAGAGATTGGTTGCAGTTCTGCTGGGGGGGTCCCTGTTTCCTGGACCGTTATCGGCCATTGCCGAGGCCAATCACAGTCCTGCTAGCCCCGCCCACCATCTGGAGGAAGATGACTCGCTTGGTTGCCACTACCAATATCAGAAAGAAGGGATTTCATCGATTGTGATTTTCTCAATCAGGTGACAGTTTGTGGAATTACTGTTGAGCTTCTGGGAACTTTGTTGAAATTATTCCTGAACCTTTGCGTCACTTAATACTGAACCCCGGCACCAGGGCCGGTACAAGGCAGGGGCGGAAGGGGCACGTGCCCTGGGCGGTACCATTTGGTATGGGGGGGGGGGCGCAGCCTGCAGGTGAATTTCTGCCATGCCAGTGTGTACAATAATACTGTACAGTGCATGTACAGCGCCCAGCGGCACTGTACAAATCCCCCTTGTGCGCTCCTGCATGATCCTCCCTTCCCTCAGCACACAACTACAATGTTTACTCCCCTACGGAGGAGTCCCGTAGTCTCTGCCAGCGCCGTGACGTCACTCACGGCCGGAGACGAGGTGGGAGGACACAGACGAGCGCAGGGAGGCGGGAGCTGTGAGTTGTGTCGGCGCGCTGTCTGTTACATCAAGCGGAGCAGAGCTGAGGAGCTGAGGAGCTGCTGGCTGGCTGGCTCAGGCTGCTGGATCTGAAAGGTAGAAGAGTGCAGTGCCAGTGTCATGTGTGCCAGTGTTCTGACTCAGATCTTCAGCAGTGGTGGTCACTGGTCATTAACCTCGCCTCAGCCTCCCCCCTCCCCCAGTCCAGCCATTTATTAATCTTTTTTTTAGTGTTTACTTACACAAGTTCAGACTCATAACTTCTGAGTCTGAACTTGTGTAAGTAAACACTAAAAAACAGATTGATAAATGGCTGGATTGGGGGAGGGGAGGAGGCTGAGGCGAGGTTAATGACCAGTGACCACCACTGCTGAATACCCCACAATACTGCGCAATACTCTGCAATACCCCGCAATACTGCGCAATACTCTGCAATACCCCGCAATACTGCGCAATACTCTGCAATACCCCGCAATACTGCGCAATACTCTGCAATACCCCGCAATACTGCGCAATACTCTGCAATACCCCGCAACACTGCGCAATACTCTGCAATACCCCGCAACACTGCGCAATACTCTGCAATACCCCGCAACACTGCGCAATACTCTGCAATACCCCGCAACACTGCGCAATACTCTGCAATACCCCGCAACACTGCGCAATACTCTGCAATACCCCGCAACACTGCGCAATACTCTGCAATACCCCGCAATACTCTGCAATACCCCGCAATACTCTGCAATACCCCGCAATACTCTGCAATACCCCGCAATACCCCGCAATACCCCGCAATACCCCGCAATACCCCGCAATACTCTGCAATACCCCGCAATACTCTGCAATACCCCGCAATACTCTGCAATACCCCGCAATACCCCGCAATACTCTGCAATACCCCGCAATACCCTGCAATACCCCGCAATACCCTGCAATACCCCGCAACACCGTGCCATACCCAGCCATACTCTGCCATACCCAGCCATACTCTGCCATACCCAGCCATACTCTGCCATACCCAGCCATACTCTGCCATACCCAGCCATACTCTGCCATACCCAGCCATACTCTGCCATACCCAGCCATACTCTGCCATACCCAGCCATACTCTGCCATACCCAGCCATACTCTGCCATACCCAGCCATACTCTGCCATACCCAGCCATACTCTGCCATACCCAGCCATACTCTGCCATACCCAGCCATACTCTGCCATACCCAGCCATACTCTGCCATACCCAGCCATACTCTGCCATACCCAGCCATACTCTGCCATACCCAGCCATACTCTGCCATACCCAGCCATACTCTGCCATACCCAGCCATACTCTGCCATACCCAGCCATACTCTGCCATACCCAGCCATACTCTGCCATACCCAGCCATACTCTGCCATACCCAGCCATACTCTGCCATACCCAGCCATACTCTGCCATACCCAGCCATACTCTGCCATACCCAGCCATACTCTGCCATACCCAGCCATACTCTGCCATACCCAGCCATACTCTGCCATACCCAGCCATACTCTGCCATACCCAGCCATACTCTGCCATACCCAGCCATACTCTGCCATACCCAGCCATACTCTGCCATACCCAGCCATACTCTGCCATACCCAGCCATACTCTGCCATACCCAGCCATACTCTGCCATACCCAGCCATACTCTGCCATACCCAGCCATACTCTGCCATACCCAGCCATACTCTGCCATACCCAGCCATACTCTGCCATACCCAGCCATACTCTGCCATACCCAGCCATACTCTGCCATACCCAGCCATACTCTGCCATACCCAGCCATACTCTGCCATACCCAGCCATACTCTGCCATACCCAGCCATACTCTGCCATACCCAGCCATACTCTGCCATACCCAGCCATACTCTGCCATACCCAGCCATACTCTGCCATACCCAGCCATACTCTGCCATACCCAGCAATACTCTGCGATACCCAGCAATACTCTGTGATACCCAGCAATACTCTGTGATACCCAGCAATACTCTGTGATACTCTGCAATACTCGGTGAGACCCAGCCATACTCTGCCATACCCAGCCATACTCTGCCATACCCAGCCATACTCTGCCATACCCAGCCATACTCTGCCATACCCAGCCATACTCTGCCATACCCAGCCATACTCTGCCATACCCAGCCATACTCTGCCATACCCAGCCATACTCGGCTGTATTCGGCCTCTGTATGTGGCCAGGCTGTGGAAGTCTCACACTTGTGGTATCGCAGTACTCAGGAGGAGTAGAAGAATCTATTTTGGGGTGTCATTTTTGGTATGTACATGCTATGTGTTAGAAATATTGTATAAACGGACAACTTTGTGTTAAAAAAAAATGTCTTTTAACCACTTTCCGCCCGCCGGTTGTCATATGACGTCCTTGACTTTGTGCGGGGATATCTGAATGATGGGTGCAGCTACAGGCATCAATGAGATATCAACTTTTTTAGCCGGCTATTCTCTACACTATAAGAACGATCATAGCGGCTGTTCTACTGCTTGATATATTCTTGTTTTGAAACGACATTGATTCTTTATTAAAAACGGGGGGGGGGGGGGGGGGGGCGCAGTTTGCCATCTTCGCCCTGGGCACCAAATGGCCTTGTCCCAGCACTGCCCGGCACTCTGTGTCCCTTTACGTCACAGCCAGTATTCAGCGCAATGAAAAATCACACCCAACTTTTGCTGCGCCGCACTTTCTCATCTGCGGGGCCCAACTAATGATCCTGCACACAGGCCCACTGCTTTAAGAAAATACCTCTGACCTGAGCTCATCATTGCACATCCATTCCAGATGCTTGTATGCGACATCAAATAAATCACATACATCCCAGACATCACATACAAGCATGTGGGCTGGATGCGAGAGTTGGATCAGCAGATGAGTGTTCCAGGACAAGTAGATGTGTCTCATCTCTGCTTCCTTTCACCACTCTGCATATCATAGATGAGAGGAGGTACAGCTGTGGGGAAAATAAGGAGGGGTTCAGAGGTGGAACAGAAGAGCAGGGGGTACAGTGTTGGGGCAGATGTGCAGGGGGGACAGTGATCTGAGGTGTGAAGGTGCAGGAATTGGGGCTAATCTGAGGCATGAGAGTGCAGGATGTTAATTTCTCACTACTGAAAGTAGTTTACAGCATTTACTTTATAAAAAATCCTTTTCGTGATTGAGAGCGTGAAGTTGGCATTTTTTTTTGTTATAAAAATCGGCACACTCAATTTCTTTGAAAACATTTTTCAGCACACTGTGCTCAAAAGGTTGCCTACCCTGCTCTAATCTTTCCTCATAGCTGAGCTCCTCTATGCCTCTTATCAGTTTGGTTGCCCTTCTCTGCACTTTCTCCAGTTCCCTGATATCCTTTTGAGAACTGGTGCCCAAAACTTAACTGAACTCTATTGCTTAAAGCGGAGTTCCACCCAAAAATGGAACTTCCACTTTAAGCACTCCTCGCCCCCTTACATGCCACATTTGGCATGTAATTTTTTGGGGGGGGGGGGCTTCGTTAGGAGGGGGACTTCCTGTCCCACTTCCTCCTTCTGCCTTAGGCGGCCCCTCCCTCTAGGCGATCTCCTGGGACACGTGACAGGTCCCAGGAGATCGCCTGTCCACTGCAGGAGCGCAGCGCGACTCACGCATGCGCCGTGCGTGCCCGGCCGTGAAACCGAAAGCTGTCACGGCCGGGTGCCCAGAGTGGCAATGGAGGCACCGGCGGAGAGGATCAATGCTCCGTTCAGCCGCATCGCTGGACCGTGGAACAGGTAAGTGTCTGTTTATTAAAAGTCAGCAACTACACTTTTTGTAGCTGCTGACTTTTAACATAAAAAGCCTGGAACTCTGCTTTAACCACTTCAGCTCCAAAACATTTTACCCCCTTAATGACCAGGCCATTTTATTTTTTTGCGATTCAGCACTGTGCTACTTGAACTGGTAATTGTGCGGTCATGCAACGCTGTACCCAAACAAAATTTGTCCTTTCGTTCCCACAAATTGAGCTGTTGGTGGTATTTGATCACCACTGGGTTTATTTGTTGCGCTTTAATCAAAAATCACTAACAATTTTTAACTGCCCCCCCCCCCCCCCCCCCCAAAAAAAAATAAAAAACCCACACATTTTTTTTTATTGCACTATAAAGCATATCCAATAAATGTTTATTTTTTTTAAATCTAATTTCTTTATAAAATTTAGGCCACTATGTATTCTGCTATATGTTTTTGGTAAAAAAAAAAAAAAAATAAAAAAAAAAAAATAAATTATAATCCAACGTATATTTATTGATTTACACCAGTTTTTTTTTTTTTTTTAAACCGGTGTCGTAAAGAGTCCCCAGCAAAGAGCAGCACATTTTTTTTTATTTATTTTTTTTAAAAAGGTGACGCATGGGAACCCCCCGTGCCTTGACTGAAAAAAGGTTGGAAAAACACTTTATGCAAACGTTCTAGCGTCTACAAACTTTGGGATATATACTGGAATTTTTATATACTAGTAATGACGGCAATAAGCGACCTATAGCGGGACTGCGATATTGCGGTGGACAATCGGACGCTGACACTTTGCGAGAACTAGTGACGCCAATACAGTGATCAGTGCTAAAAATATGCGCTGGCAGTGTACGAATGACACTGACTGGGAAGGGGTTAAACATCAGGGGCGATTAAAGGGTTGTGTGCCTAGCCAGTGTTTGTGTTTACTGTTAGGCGCTTTTACTAGGGGAAGTTATGGTTCCACTTCAGGCAACTTGCTATATGAGGTTATAATATGGTCTAGATTTGTGCATCTTCCATTCCTTAGTGTTAGGGACAAGCAGGACTGGCGCTCTTGTTCAGGGATTACTGATATGTCAATATCGTGATTTTATGATTTTTTTTTATTTTTTTTTACTTACAATGATGTGAAAAAACTCACTTTAAAGAGGTTGTGTGGTGACACTTACGTTGTGTTTGGCACCTCAAAGTTCTTATTCAATGTCATGTGGTGCCAATATGAGCAAACTATGTCCTCCAATGTTGTATTATATTCTTAAAGCGGTTGTATAGTCAATTTTTCAACTTTTAGCTACAGGTAAGCCTATAATAAGGCTTACCTGTAGGTAAAAAAAAAAAAACTAAAAAAAAATCTAAACCTGTACGGTTTAGAAGATATTCCCCTTGCTATGAGCCGCTGACTGCAGCGGCGGATGCGCCCAGGGGATTCTCGGCTGATGGCCCGGCAGATGCCGGACCTTGCCGGGAAAGAAATCTCCCGCGCACATGCGCGGGAGTGATGACATCGCGGCTCCAGCCACTCGCAGCGCTGGAGCCACGATACCCAGAAGACACGCCGAGGCAACATGTCAGCTACCTCGGCGTGGACCAGGTAAGATACCGACGCCTCGTTCTAAGGTAAGTATTTCATAATGAGGTAGTATGCGGTGCATACTACCTCATTATGCCTTTTGCCTTACAGGGGTAAAAAAAAAAAAAAAAAAAAAAAAAAAAAAAAAGTGTCAGCGGGTATACAACCGCTTTTAAGTAGGTTATATTTAGGAAAAATGGCATGTGGGAAAAAAAAAAAAAAAAAAAAAAAAAAAAAAAAAAAAAAAAAATCAGAAGCTCCAGGCATATACGCAGCTTAAGTCATGTGCAAATCTCAACTTTTGTAAATTAATTAGGTCTTGATCACTTCCTAAGCCCTTCTTTTGGTCCTTTAAGATAACATATGGCCTCATTGAACAAGGAGGCTCGAGTGATGGTGCAATTTAACTCATTAGTGCTGAAATAGTCCCAAAATTCGGTGCCCCATCATTGGTTTTATTGAAATAGTTACCCAGTAATGGTGTCAGTAGGGGTAATTGTGCCCCATCATTGTAGTCAGTTGGTGGAATAGTGCCGCAAAAGCCAGATAAAGGCAAGCAAAGGGCCACATCAGGCCCCCAGGCTACAGTTTGGAGACCACTGTTCTATACCAAATTTTGGTTGGTTGCATTAGGAATTAACACTTTTTTGTTCATTGACTAAAGCAACATTTGGTTTTATTGCAAAGTGTCATCAAAATCATAAAACGTGAAGTCAATCGTATCGAACCAATAGCTGCTTCAGCTGTGCACCCATTTTGGTTTTTGGGGCATAATGGTGCTAAGCTGTGGCTATGGATAACATTTCTACTTTATGAATTTTTGGAATGATTATTTTACCTTGCCAATAGTCAGCATTGAGACTTGAGAATTACTTCTGTATTTTTGTCCAAAACGTCTCCACCATCAATAATTCAGTGACCACATTAGTACACAAGAACATGGAAAATCCTGTTGCAGTAACTTGGTACCATATCAATAAACCCCAGAGATACTCACGTTCCCAGCACATCCCGGAATTCATAGATATCCCTAATGTCTCCAGTCCTTTTCTTCCAGCTCGGCCCGTCCTCTTCCAGTGGCATCCTAAAATAGATTCCTTAACCCCCTCGGTGGCCAACGCAAGTGCCTGCCAAATCTGCAAGAGAAGAGGTTCCATCAGTCATCTGCTAGAACAAAGAACTTTATAGAACAGTTTCCATAATTTTCTTATGGGTCTTCAATAGGATGAGTGACTTTATATCATATTCTCAACTAGACAACCCTCCCAGATTATGCCGGACTGTAAAAAAAAAAAAAAAAAAAAAAAACACACCACACACACGAAAAACGTATTTCCCCAAAGTTAGATGGCAGTTTCTAAAAATACCACAAAGCAAAAAACAACAATTTGAAGACTTCACGGTAAATGCATTTTATGACATTTATAAAATATTAGTCAAACCCAACATCTTAGATTGATGAAAATGAAAAGAAAAAAAAAAAAAAAAAAATTGTTGTGTTACTTGTCTAAAATAACCAGTGCTGGAATGTAAAAAGGTTTAAAAAAAAAAATAAAAAAAAAAAATTTTGACACACATTAAATAAAAGTAAAAAAAAACATACATAAGTTACCCACAGCACCAATTGCCACCAGGTGTCAAAAGGTTGTCAAAGATAGACATAGAAGTATATATACTATATTTGCACATTACGTCACACTTGGCTTGCAAAGTCAACAATGTGATGTCCAAGCCACCCTTCATCGTCCCATCACCGGAGCTTCCACTTTCGGCCTTCTACAAGTTTGTTCGTCTTCACCAAAAACCTGCCTATGCAAGTGAATAGAACTGCCTATGCCTCCAGATAAAAAGCAAACTCTGCAGCTTTGACCAAAGTTAAATAACACCCTCAGAACAGGTCAATTACATACCACCTCCTAAAGCCTGGCCAAAAAAAAACTTCCAGAGATAGCATCACCCCGCCTTGCCTTGTTAGGATGGTGCTAAGAAACCCAGCCGATTCAAAACCCCTCACATGTGCTCCCTCTCCCCTGTTGCAGTAGCTCTAAGCTCAGTGATGCTTCAGAGGTCCTATGGAGGTGGAGGTGATTAGTAACAGCTGGGAGTGTCTTAGTAACAAGGCTTTTGGGAGGTACAGTATGTAGAAGGCCCACACCTATAGCAAGAGCATTACACAACTTTAGTCAAAGCTTCACAGTTGTCTACCTAACCTGCATAGGAGAGTTTTACGTTAAAGGTGAACTTATCCTTTAAGGGTTAGAGTCTGGCTAGGATGACGCAACTCCCACACCTGTGCATGGGAGTTAATCCATCCTGAACTGACTGATGTTTGAGTGCATAAAAGGTAACAATAGTAAAAAATGCTAGCAGGCAGGTTTAAGCTTTTTGGCAGAAGAGACTTAAAGAGGTTGTAAACCCGATTTAAAAAAAAAATAAAAAAAAAAAAATAAAAAACACACCACACACACACCTGCAAGACAAAAAACATAATAAGCTAATATGCATTGCATACTAGCTCATTATAAAATACTTACCTTAGAACGAAGCTCTCAGCCGGTGTCAGTAAACCGATAAGACGGACATCTTCCACAAGCCACCGGTCACGGGACAGGGCCCTGAAGAAATGGGCAGACGTTTCTTCAGAGCGCATGTGCCGATGACGTCATATATAGTAAATATCTCCTAAACGGTGCAAGTTTAGGAGATATTTACAGTACCTACAGGTAAGCCTCATTATAGACTTACCTGTAGGTACAATTAAAAGAACGGACTTTACATCCTCTTTAAAGTCTTTGCTACCCATTTGTAGATTTATACATTAGACCTTTATTTCAGCTTAAAGACTACATTAAAGCCCAACTCCAGCCAAAACATGTTTTTCTAGTTTTTTTACAGAAAAATGTATGGATCAGTGTTCTTATAGGTCATTTAGAAATGCGAAAAAATATTTGTATGCCCATTAACACCTAATGAAATTGTTAAGATGCATTAACGGCATCTTTTTGGTGCATTTATACATTTGCTTTGTGTTTAACGCTTGCCAGATGCCCCTTTTGTGTTGGTTTATCTCAGCTAGTAATGCTTTCTAAACGCATCTCAAATGCAACGGAAACGCCATAGGTGTGTTTTTGATGCGTTTGCAGGGTTCACCCGGACATCAATGTAAGCGTTTGGGGAGCAGCAAAGCCTTCCAAACGACACGCGTCGGGTCAATTTTGATGTGCGCTAAAAAGCAACCATGTGAACACTATTTAAAAAAAAAAAAAAAAAAAGGAACAAAAAAGTAATTCTTTAGATAGAACTTTGCCTTTGTTTAGTGCTGTGTGTGGAAAATCAGGGGTTAAAAAGCCCACAATTTACACAACGCGGCACAATATAGTTAGCCAAGATGACGCATATTAACACAAATTATGTAAAGCGTTCACAAGCCGCTGCATCCGGACATTTGCAAACACGCCGCTGAATGCAGCTCAGAACATAGGCGTCAACAGCCTCATCAAATTTGGGTGGGAGTTTACATGCACCTTCACGCGCAATAAAACGCGTAGACACAAACAAGCACCTGCTCAAGTCTATATACAGAAGAAAACACGTTTTCTTTTTTTCTTTTCACCGCAGAACACAATGGGAGGTGACAGAACGATACAACAGGATTAATTACCCAGATCAGCTGTAAGCACACAAAATACGGATGTCACACATTCCAGAATGGAGCGGCACTTTATATTTCAGACACCTTCCACACCTCTATGGCAGACGCGGGTTATTTTTAGAATATCCGATGCCTCAAAATAAAAAAAGACTTTAAATAGGTTTGTGTCCTATGACCTACGAGGAAATGAGCAATGTCAAACGCACTTGTCACCCAACACAGCTAGCCATTCTGGGC
The DNA here is from genome assembly GCA_037952835.1 of Lithobates septentrionalis. NCBI lineage: Eukaryota > Metazoa > Chordata > Amphibia > Anura > Ranidae > Lithobates > Lithobates septentrionalis. Next base: position 681,417 of record JBBDGP010002483.1, read on the forward strand.
CCTATTTACCAAAGTGTTTAAAGGGAAAGTCTTGGCCGCTAGACTCTCCCAATGCAGCATTTCACTCACCATTGTGGTAGTGCAATGCTGTGACGCAAAAGCAGATTATGTATGGATAGCTGACTAACTCACCACTGCATGCAGATATTTTTCCTTATGCAGGAAAATTTAATTGAGAGCGGAAAACAATTGCAATATATGTGTATGTATATGTATGTATATATATATATATATATATATATATATATATATATATATATATATATATATATATATATATATATATATATATATATATATACATATATATACATATACATACATATACATATACACATATACATACATACATATATAGTGGGCAAAGCCCTAACTGCAAAGTGTACCATTTTTTTTTCCCCAACCAAGCTGAAGCCTTTGTTATCATTATCCTAAAAGTGGAACTTCGGCTTATTTAGTTCCTCCCCCCTCCGGTGCCACATTTGTCATTTTTCGGGGGCCGGGGGATACCCATTTTGACAGGTCTCCCTTCCCCAACTTCTGGAGACGGCATCACATCGTCCCTCGGAAGTTACCCTCCTCCTTCTCCTTCCTCCACCGCCGGGCCAATTAGAAAGCACATCACCCTTCGCACATGCGCAGTAGGAAACCATCTGAAGCCGGAAGGCCTCACTGCCCGTTTCCCTTAGCGGAGATGGCAGCAGCACCCAACAGCCGACCCTGAAGATCGGCTTGGGTGCAGACATCGCGGGCTCCCTGGACAAGTGTCCATGTATTAACCACTTGCCGACCGGGCCATAGCCGAAAGACGGCTACAGCGCGGTCGGCTTATTCTGGGAGGGCGTCCATGGAAGTCCTCCCAGAACGTTGCTCTCGTGTGCCCCCTGGGGTGCGTTCCCGGAAATATCCGTGACCGCCGGGTCCGGAAGACCGGGCACATCACGGCTCCTGTTAAATGGCTGCTGGTAGCGGCCGTTTGCCACGTGATCGCTCCGTCAAATGACGGAGCGATCACTTGTAAACAAACCGGCGTCAGGTCATGTAGGTCGATCTGTACAGTGCAAGTGGAGAGGGGGAGAGATTGTTTGTAGCAGCGCTGTGGGCTGGATCTGTAGTGCCCACAGCGCTGCTCAGTGCCAATACTCTGCCAATAAATTTTAACAGAAACAAATAATTTTTTTTTTCAGTCTTTTTTGATTTATAGCGCAAAAAATTTAAAAAACCCAGCGGTGATTAAATACCACCAAAAGAAAAACTATTTGTGTGGGAAAAAAAAAAAGAAAAAGAAATAAAGGACAAAAATTTCATATGAGTTTGATTGAGTAAATGTCATTCAAAGTGTGAGCACCGAAAGCTGAAAATTGGTCTGGTTAGAAAGGGGGGTTTAAGTGCCCAGTGGTCAAGTGGTTAAACCCCCCCCCCCAGGCTGGAACACCTCTTTAAGCTAAGCGAATTAAAAACTTTAAGGTCGGCAAAATATAAATTTCATGTAGATCAAAACAAAAAAGGTTTTTGAAGTATTTATAAAGCAGCCACAGCCCGAGTAGCAAAGCCTGTCTCCTGCCAGCATGCTACAGAGAAGGACCCTTGCATTCTGTGCAGAAGTAGTAGTAGTTGATCTGACACGTACCCTGGTGAGTCAGAGCTGGAGTCCTCCAATCAGCAGAAAGAATGAGCTTTGCTGATTGGAGCGCTCTAGCTCTGACCATCCCGACGGTGGCATGTCGGATATCTACAGAGACCACAGCTTCCATACAATGAGCAAAGATCTTTCTCTGTAGCATGCTGGCAGGAGAAAGGCTTTTCTACTTGGGCTGTGGCTGTGTTAGAAGAAAGACTTAAAATAGTAAACTTCGCTTTGTGATTTTTACCTACAGGCAAGCTTATAATAAAGCCTACCTGTAGGTAAAATTTATTTCCTCCTAAAATGTGCACCGTTTAGGAGATATTTTCTCTTTTGGCAGCCGGCGACGTCCCCCGCACATGCGCTCTGAAGGAATGGCATACTCGTGCCGTGGCCATGATTCTGGTGTGCATGTGCAAGAGTGACATCATTGTGGCTCAGCCATTCAAGCTGCCTGCGAACCCAGAAAGAAGACTGGGTGAAGATGGAGGCCCTGTCAGAGGTGGAGGACTTTGTTCTAAGGCAAGTATTTCATAATGTGCTAGTATGCAGCTATTTTTGATGGCTTGACAGTTGGATTGATAGCACAAGCAACTATGACAGTTATTCACATCATGCCTTGAATGTAACCAATTTTGAGAAAACAAAATCTAAGGCCCCTTTCACACGAGGCGGACTCCGCTTCACCGGAGTCCGCCGGCTCATCGGGAGATCTCTCCGTTGATCTCTGCTGAGCCGGCGGATGACAGGTCCCTCTCTGCTCACTGGAGCGGGGAGGGGCTTGTCAGGCGCCGCTGCCGCCTATGGAGAGATCCGACAAAAATGGACAGCATGTCCGTTTTCATCAGATCTCACCCGATCCAATCCGCCATTGACGGATCCGAACGTAGAGGCATCCATCTGCTTTTAGCGGATCGGACCGGGTCGGATGTCAGAGGACATGTATCCGCTGACATCCGTCGCTCCATAGGCCAACATGGAGCGCCCGTTCAGGTCCGCCGTCAAAACTGACAGGCGGACCTGAACGGTCCGATCGCGTGAAAGGGGCCTAAAGGTTTAGCTCCCCCTTAGACTCCTTTCACACGAGGCAGTTTTCAGGCGTTTTAGCACAAGAAATGGCACCTGTAAAGCGTCAACCCCCAAAAGAGTGAAAAATAGTGGCGCTGAACTAAATGAAAATCCAATTACAGCACAGTGCATCAAATGAATGATTGCAACAGAATGAAAATAGGCGATATACAAGTAAATAAACCTGTGAAAAAAATACACCAAAATGATAAATATCCTGATGGGTATGAATATGGGGAAGAAATGATCAAATATATTGTTATAAGTGATCAAAAAGAAATATTAAAAACCTTTAAAAGTGAACAACCAAAAAGTGTAGATATGTGAACCAAGTCCATAATAGAATTTCAAAAAAATATATAAAAAAAAAAAAAAAAAAAAAAAAAAGAAAGAAAGAAGTATTAATGTATATAGTCTGTGACGTGATATAGTGAAGATTTTCTACTTAATGAATCTTCCACCACACCTCCGTGTCCGTGATTCCACTCCCCTTTAGAAAACAAACTCACCAGCTGTCTTTGCCTTACACTCTCGTGTTGTGGAGAGAGCGTTTTTGAAAACCCTGGAAGTTCGGAGGTCACTACTTACCCCCGTTTGTGTGGGTTAATGCACTTTAGCCGAACACGAGAAGTAAGGCAAAGACAGCTGGCGAGTTTGTTTTCTAAAGGGGAGTGGAATCACGGACACGGAGGTGTGGTGGAAGATTCATTAAGCAGAAAGTCTTCACTATATCACGTCACCAACTATATACATTAATACTTTTTTTTTCTTGGATTTGGTTCACATATCTACACTTTTTGGTTGTTCACTTTAAAGGATTTTAAATATTTCTTTTGGATCACCTATTATAACTATATATTTGATCATTTCTTCACCATATTCACACCCATCAAGATATTTATCATCATTAGGTGTAATTTTTTTACAGATTGGTTTATTTCTATATCACCCATTGTCATTATGTTGCAATCACTCATTTGATGCACTGTGCTGTTATTTTATTTTTCATTTTATTTTTCATTTTATTTTTCATTTTATTTTTCATTTTATTTTTCATTTAGTTCAGCGCCACTATTTGTTTCACTGTTTTGGGGGTTGTCGGTTCACGGTGAATAAAATTTTTGTCCACATATTTGCTCACACCAAGTGGCTGCTTTGATTTTTCAGGTTTGTATCTTCCAAGAGCGCAGTGCTGGTATTATAAGGGCGGATTACCTTTATACCACATTTTTTTTGAAGCACCTGAAAACTGCCTCCCAAATGTGAAAGCCCGAGTACCATAACACTGGGGCGGTGCGTTTACGGGACGTTAGAAAAAGTCCTGCAAGCAGCATCTTTGGGGCGATTTGGGAGCCAAAATGCCCGTGCCCATTGCAATGAATGGCATTTTTAATCCCTTCTTTGGCTGCTAGCAAGGGTAAAAGCCCCCACCCCCAGGCAGCCGAAAAGCGGCGCTTAAATGCCGCTAAAACAAGCATCGCTTTACCACCAACACATAGGCAGCCCCAGTGTGAAGGGGCTCTTTACCACTTAAGCCCCGGACCATTTTGCTGGCCAAAGACCAGAGCACTTTTTGCGATTCGGCACTGCGTCGTTTTAACTGACAATTGCACGGTCGTGCGAAGTGGGTCCCAAACAAAATTGACGTCCTTTTTTTTCCCCCCACAAATAGAGCTTTCTTTTGGTGGCATTTGATCACCTCTGCGCTTTTTATTTTTTACTATAATATCCCCAAAAAAAAAATATATGAAAAAACAAAACATTTTTTTCCTCAGTTTAGGCCGATAAGTATACTTCTACATATTTTTGTTAAAAAAAATAAAATAAATAAAAATAAGCATTTTTTGATTGGTTTGCGCAAAAGTTATAGCGTCTACAAAATAGGGGTTCGTTTTATGGCATTTTTATTAATAATTTTTTTACTACTAGTAATGGTGGCGATCTGCAATTTTTATTGTGACTGCGATATTATGGCGGACACATCGGACAATTTTGACACATTTTTGGGACCATTGTCATTTTTACAGTGATCAGTGCTATAAAATTGCACTGATTACTGTAAAAATGACACTGGCAGTGAAGGGGTTAACCACTAGGGGGCTAGGGGGGGGGGGGTTAAGTGTGTCCTGGGGAGTGATTCTGTTAGGGGGCGTGGCTACGAATGACACTTCACTGATCATAGCTCCCGATCACAGGGGAGCTACGATCACTGACAGTGTCACTAGGCAGAACAGGGAAATGCTTGTTTACATTAGCATCTCCCTGTTCTTCAGCTCCGTGAGACGATTGCGGGTATCCCCGCGGCGATCCAGTCTGCGGGACCCGCGATCCTACTCACGGAGCTCCTGGCAGGGCGGCGCGCGTGACCACACGGCGGCAAATTCAAAAGGGACGTACCTGTACGCTGGGGAAAAAAAAAAAAAAAAAAAATCGATTTATATCTTGAATCGAGTTGAGAGGTCAAATCGATTCAAAATTTAAGCAAATCGATTTTTTTAGATTTTTTTTTTTTCACCGCGCCGGTCCTGAGGCGCTGCGGGCAAGGAGTTTTTAGGTGAGGCCGCGGCTTCGGCCTGGTCCGCGAGGCCGGACGCCGCGGACTAGGCCGAAGCCGCGGCCTCGCCTAAAAGCTCATACCCGCAGCACCTCGGGACCGGCGCGGTTTCCAAAAAAAAAAAAAAAAAAAAAAAAAAAAAAACTTGATTCGAATCGTGAATCGAGTTTTTTTTTAAGAGAATCGAAGATTTTTTTTAAAAAGAAAATCTCCCAGTCCTACTGTACGCCCAATTTGCCCAGCTGTGCCATTCTGCCGACGTATATGTACATGCGGCAGTGGGCAAGTGGTTAAAGTGCATAAAAAGGATAGATCACCTTTACAAAAAAAGCTTGCCTATACAGGTAAGGGATGTTTCTAGATTAAAACAATGAAGTAGCTCTGGGCTCAGCATTTCAGAGCTCACTCCTGTGATGGTGGAGGTAAGCAGTGATGACTAGGCCTCACTTAGCAACGTCCCGGAAGCATTCCAGTCAGGTTTCATAAGGTATGTACATGGCCTACACCTATAGCAAGGGCTTTGTTCAACTTTAGTCAGAGCTGCACAGTTTGCTTTTTTTCTGCAGATGCCCCTTATATGCATAGGCAGCTGTGGTAAAGATGAACTATCCCTTTAAAGCAGAACTTAACTCACCACCCTTTACCAGTGTCGGCATCTTCACCTGGCCTTCTTCAGGGTACAGGACCTTTGATCAAAAAGTAGTAGGAAATTTTAGTTTCACCAGAACAGGAGGTAGAGGGAAAACTTTTCAATGAGGATTTTCCCTGACTTGAGAAATTTACATTCACTTCCTGTTGGGTCTCGGAGACAGGAACAAAAAAAAAAAAAAAAAAACAAAAAAAATACCACAGGGCCCCAACCACTCCCACCCGTAAAAAAAAAAAAAAAAAAAAAAAAAAAAAACAAACAAAAACCCACCACACCGACTTTACATATACTTTCAGAAAGACTAATCGAGGGCAGGGATAGGCTTTTAAAAAAAAAAAAAAAAAAAAAAAAAAAAAAAAAATGGGACAAAACTCCCAAAATGTATTTCCAACCCTCGCTCTCCTTTTTACAGACAGCCGTTCGGGCAAAAATTCTGCTATTTACATAAATCATAACTTGACAAAAGTCATACAGAAGGTTCACTTCCCCAATGCGCCATGCTCAGCCTACAGAACAAGCTGAACAAGTTCCTACGAATCCCTCGTCTGCTAATCCTCAAAAAACAAAGTTCTTAACAGATTATTGACACAGTAAACTCAAGTAAGAACCTCAAAAACGTACAATACAGGACATAACAAGGGGCGAAATTTACATAGGTGTTTGTTTAGGGCTTCTGTCAGAAGGCGGCAGCGGACATCTTCTTACACCCAGCTAGGTCTTGAATTTCACAGTAATTTTAGCAATAAAGTGAGCATATAGAAAGAAATAAAGTATATTGACATCAGTGATGAGGGGTTTTTTTATATTACATTTTGAAAGAAGCTGGACGGCAGCAGCAGGAAGGTGGCAGAGGCCATGTTGGTACACCCCGCACTGCTCAGCACTAAACCTTTAGGCTTTCAAAATTAAACATCCAAACAGATGTCAATATATAAAAATATATTAAATATATATTTATTTTTGCTTAAATTACTGTGAAATTCAAGACGTAGCTGGGTGTAGTAAGATGTCTGCTGCCTTCTGACTGCAGTTGTTCTGTCAGATTAGCAAAAACCAGATAGCAGTGGAGCACATGCGCAGCTGACAGAACGTCACTTCCATTACCCAACCTGACTGGTTCGGTTTTCTGACAAAAACACCAGCGGCTGTTTCGGACAGGAAGTGAAAGGAAATCTCCCCAAAGGAACGATGGCAAATTAAAACATCCTAATGGGTTATAACCCTCCCTCTATCAAAAAGAAAACAAAGTTTTGCCATTAGTTATATTTTTTGCCCCCTTTCATTTTTTCCACTTTTTTGGTACAATAATTTTTATTGTATAAAAGCTCAATAACAAAAACGGTCAATCACCCACGCAGGGGTACAGAACATCAAACTTATGTGATCAACTAGGCACTTTAGAAATACAAGACATCCCCTGAGCGACCTAGGGGTGCTTTTACTAGTGGAAGGCAATGATCCATGTCTTTGCTTTACAGGAACAGGGAATCCATGCCTTCCCTGACAGAACGGCCATCTGCCTTGTTTACATAGACAGCCATTCTGTCAGTGTACTGAACGATCAGCGGCTCCAGCTGTGTAAATTTACTCGTGCCCGATACCTGGAAATACAGAATTACATACAATAAGTGATCCTGCACAGCATGGCCGCCCTGTAGCAGTAAAAGTGAGGGTGGTTACTGCACTTAAAGTATATATACTTTAAGTGCAGTAACCATAGCAACAATTAAACATCCTTCTTATACCGATCTGACTTCAGTAGAGTGAAATCTGGTTGGTTACTATGGCTACTGCACGTAAATCACTTAAAAGCTCTCATTATTTCAAAAAAATAAAAATAAAAAACAAAACACACACAAAATGCATTTTGCCATTTTTTTACATTTTTTTTTGTGTTGCCATTTTCTGTGTGTTTGCCGCAGTGCGTTTTAAGTCACTTCCTGTTCAGTTACCCAAGTTTTGAAAAAAAAAAAAAAAAAAAAAAAAAAAATGCACACGAAAAACGGATGTATGAACACCAGATTCCTGGCAGAAAATTCCAGCGTAAGGGCTGGTTCACACCACAATTTCTGCATGCATATTTCAGATGCGTTTTGTCACAGAAAAAGAATGCAACATGTTCTACTTTTGTTGTCTGCACTGGTGTGAACAAGTGCCATTGGAATTCATGTTAAACCCTGTCCATGCATTTTTTTTCTAATAACTTTTTATGAAAGAATTTGTAAACCCAACATTTCCTATTCCTGAAATGTGCCTGCTGTACCATGTACTTGTATGAAAATATATCTTGTTCTTTGCATTGCTTCCATTGTGTGAAATTCTTGGTGTTCCCGCCAGTCCCTCTGCTTTCCTTTTAAAAACTGACCGCACAGGACAGCACAGCATGGTCAGTTCTCTAGCTATGCTGGAAACACAGCCTGCACTCTTCCAATGAACAGAATTGTCCTGACGAAAAATACTCGGTACCAATAGCGATGCTTCCCTAATTTTTAGGCATCCGTGTGCAAGGGGCCTAAAAGGTGTGCGTGCAAGCGTGTTCAGACATTTAAAAAAATGCAGTTTTCTGCCATATTGGCGAGAACAGGAATTAGTAGAATACTTCCCATTTCTGACGGTCCCTGTGTTTTGCCTGCATTGTAAAACCCAACAATGCAAAAGGAACGAAAAATGAGCCCTGAACTAGGCCAACGTTTGTCACCAGTTCCTCAATCTCCTCACCGGACTCGGAATGACACCATTACAGCCAGCGTGAGCCGAAGGATCCCTGCGATCCGCCAAATTATTCACATCATGAACGCTCGCCTGGGCCGCTTCTCCTATTCATTATGGTAATACATTTAGGCAGACAACAGAACAGTAATTATAAAAGGAAGTACATTATTAATTAAAAAGCCAACCGCAGGCCGCAGAGTTGACTCATAGCCGAAATGTCTGGGCCCCATCCAAAAAATAAGGTCAAGGCCCGCTGATGCTGGCAGACATCTTGAAGGCAAGAAAAGCCTGAGGGGAGACATTTGCATTGTGCCTGCCTCAGGAAGACAGAGGTCAAGGGGTGTCACAGAAAATTAATAATAAACTTTATTATAGACAGGGCTGTCAATCATCTTTCTGAGGAGAAGAGGGGTGACCAGGGTTGCAGTGGGCCCACAGGGCTAATTATGAAGTGCAGTAACCATAGCAGTCACATACAGTAGAATCCATTTAGTAGTGAAGTGGGTTGCGTTAACCAAAGCAACCAAAATCCTGTTGTGCCTTTCCGAATGTAACCTTATTCTGAGATAAGAAAAGTAAACCCATAGCAATCAATCAGAACTCATCCTGCTGACTGGGCCAGGAAATGACAGATTCTGACTAGTTGCTATGGGTTACCAATCTTAGCCCCCATTGCTCTGGCCAGAGTTGGCACTTTAACCACCTCAATACTGGGCACTTTCGCCCCCTTCCTTCCCAGACCAATTTTCAGCTTTCAGCGCTCTCGCACTTTTAATGACAATTACTCGGTCATGCTACACTGTACCCAAATGAAATTTTTATCATTTTGTTCGCACAAATAGAGCTTTCTTTTGGTGGTATTTATTCACGACTCCATTTTTTTTTTTTTGCGATATAAGCGCAAAAATAGTGGAAATTTGGAAAAAAAACAATATTTTCTTTTTTCTGTTTTAAAAGAAATCCAGTAAAATCGAATTTTGTCATAAATTTAAGCCAAAATGTATTCTGCTACATGTTTTTGATAAAAAAAATCCTGTTAAGTGTATAATAATTGGTTTGTGTGATCACGGACATATGTACGCAAATGATCATGTACAGATGTGTGCAGGTGATCACATACATATGTGTGCAGATTACCATTGGGACATGTGATTTTAGTGTGACATATGTGGGGGACAGCTTTTTTTATTATTTGGGGACATGTGTTTTGGGGACATGTGTGTTTTACATTATGTGGGGACATGTTTGTGTTTTACATTATGTGGGGACATGTGTGTGTTTTACATGTATGTATTTACATGTGTGTTGACACTAGGTTGGTGATCAGTGAGTAAAAAGCTGTAAAAAACAGCTCATACTCACTGATCATCAGCCGGCTGCAGCGATCCCCTCTCCTCTCCTCCTCAGCGACAACTTCCGTGTGAGGAGAGGAGAGCTGATCGCCTAGCAACCGGCTGTGTTTACATCACATGACAGCTGTGATTGGACACGGCCGTCATGTGATCAGGAGGGCCAATCACAGAGCCCTCCTGCCGATCCGAGATGCGCCGTGTCCGGGGGACACGAGCGCATAGGGATCGCGCCGCTGCGCGGGCACGCGCGCGCGCGATCCCGCTCCTTCTGAGGGACGTTCCTGAACGTCCACTCAGAAGGAGAGAGCGCCCACCCGGCCGTTTATGTACATTGGCCGGGTGGGAAGTAGTTAAAGCAGAACGAAAGAAAAAAAATTCTTTCATTTTGGATTGAGTGGGAATGAGTTGTAACCCCGTCTTTCTGCCATCTGAGGTGATTTCCCTTCACTTCCTGTCCCATAGCGACAACAGGGAATCTCTCAAAATTTAGGGAATCCCTGGTTGTCTAAAACTAGTGTCCCCATTAGAAGATTTCCTCTAACTTTTTATGCGACAACCCAAAATTTGGGATTTACTTTCGGTGATAATGGTAAATGTGACAAATAGAGAGGGCTAATCTCCCTAGCAGGTATACAGGCATCAATAAAAACCAGACAGAGCTTCTAAAAAAAAAAAAAAAAAAAAAAAAAAAGTTTTGGCTCTACAGTAAATCCTTGGATTGCGAGCATAATTCAAAGCAAATTTCTCCACAAGAAACAATGGAAACTCAGATGATTCGTTCCACAATCATTTATTCATAAGTGCTTCAGTTTATAGTCCTTATACCCAAGCCCCAGTCTCAAGTCTTGCAGACCAACAGGTTTTCTTCTAAAATTGTCCTGTATTTGGCTCCATCCATCTGACCAGCTTCCCTGTCCCTGCTGAAGAAAAGCATCCCCACAACATGATGCTCCCACCACCATGTTTCACGGTGGGGATGGTGTGTCCAGGGTGATGTGCAGTGTTTGTTTTCCACCACATAGCATTTTGCTTTTAGGCCAAAAAGTTCAATTTTGGTCTCATCTGACCAGAGCAAATTCTTCCACGTTTGCTGTGTCCCCCACATGGCTTCTCGTAAACTGCAAACGGGACTTATGGCTTCCTTTCAACAATGGCTTTCTTCTTGCCACGCTTCCATAAAGGCCAGATTTGTGGAGTGAATGACTAATAGTTGTCCTGTGAACTTCTCCAGAACTTTATCCGAGCTATCTGGTGTGCATTGGCCATGATGCCATTTTCATTAAGGTTCTCTAACAAACCTCTAAGGCAGTGGTCATCAACCCTGTCCTCAGGGACCACTAACAGGCCAGGTTTTATGTATTACCTTGGGGAGATGCAGACTAGAATACTGCAATCACTGAGCAGCAAATGATATCACCGGTGATGTATTTCAGTTATCTTGCAAACCTGGCCTGTTAGTGGGCCCTGAGGACAGGGTTCATGACCACTGCTCTAAGAGCCCATTCACACAGGGGCAACACGACTTCTAGCACGACTTTGGGAGGCAACTTGGACACGACTTGAGTATGAATTACAGCACGACTTGGGGCAACTTACAACACAACTTGAAGTCGCCTCCAGGACAGGGAACTTTACAAGTGGCCAATCAAAGCTTATCAGCTGTGTGTGAGAAGGAGGGGGCTGGCTGTTTAGTGGAGGAAATTCCTTTTCTCAAGTCGGAGCGACTGCAGTAGTGTGCATTAAGACAGATCCATTCACTTACATTGATTTATTCATGTAGCGCGACTTGAGGCGACTAGGGGCGACTTGAAGTCGGATCCAAAGTTGCCCCTGTGTGAATGGGCTCTAAGGGCTTCACAGAACAGCTGTATTTCTACTGAGATTCAATTACACACAGGTGGACTCCATTTACTAATTAGGGGACTTCTGAAGGCAATTGGTTACACTAGATTTTAGTTAGGGGTATCAGAGTAAAAAGGGGCTGGATTACAAATGCACGCCACACTTTTCAGATAATTATTTTAAAAATTTGTTAAACCAATTTATCATTTTCCTTCCACTTTACAATTATGTGCCACTTTGTGTTGGTCCATCACATAAAATCCCAATAAAATACATTTACGTTTTTGGTTGTAATATGACCAAAATTTCAAGGGGTGTGAATACTTTTTCAAGGCACTGTAGGGCAACCCATTTACTTCAATGGGCTGCCCTGTGGCCATTTGTCACCCAAAAGAAACGCCTGCTTTTTTTTTGGGCGATAAGCTGCACATGATTTTTACAGGTGCATTTTGCAGCGCGGTTCTGTCACTTTGCAAAATCGTATCGCGTTGGGGTGCCATTTTGCTGTGATTGCCACATGATTTGGGATGGTCACACTCTAATTCCGCCCACGATTCCAAATAGTCGAGGGTGAACCGGGCCTAAGCTGTCGCCAATGGAGCCGGCTCCAGTTACAAGACTGCGATGCATGTATGCAGATTGCTGGGTGTTCAGGCCCACCTGCCCTGTAGCCGCATACATGTGCGACATAGTCTTAAAATAAAGCGTTCTGCTCATGCTGACCTATCGAGGGTAAAAAAAAAAAAAAAAAAAAAAAAAAAAATTTGTGGGATGGACCTTAAATTTAGGAATAAGGCGCATGCAATGCGTCTTCAATGCTTGTAAAATGTACACTTAACTGTGCATGCCTGCGAACCAGAATGACTGCGCATGCATGGGAGCAGTGTCACCCTGCACCAGCGAATCGAGATTGCTGAAGTTCAGCACCCGGGAGCAGAAGCCGGGGTAAAGATGCCAGCACCAGAGAGAGACCTCACAGGAATCAGACCATTGAAGCAGGAGGTAACTACTACAAACAGGAGTTCTGTTTTAATAAGGAATATGCAGCAATTACAAGTGCTGCAGCGATAAGACCCTCCAGGTTTTCCCAAACTATTACAGGGCTTCCTCATAAGCCCAAAGTCAACATTGTGCAAGATCCCATTCATTTATTCTTCAATCTTCACAGTCAAGACGCAGCTTCTACAAATGCAACAAGGGCCGGTTCACACCTCACTACATTGCACAGGAACACAGTCTCTGCATGTGCTACTTTTAAGAACACACTGCTGCTGAATTGTACGATACTGCAGTACCATGCCACTGCGTTTGCTATCTGCATTTGGGGGGTTGTTAGTAGCACACTGGCACCAAGTGCATTTTGAATGCGGCGCAGGAAACACGCACAGAATGCAGGTTTCCCACACCTTGCTCTGGTCTAAAAAGCTTCCTAAAATTTTCAATACAGGACAAAGAACAAATAAGACACGTGCGACAATGGTAAAAAAAAAAATAAAAAAAAAAAAAACAGCTTTTGGGGTGCCACTGAGGATGAAATCACACCCAAAAGCGCATTGCGTGCTTTGCTATGATTTTAGTGCGATTCCAAATCCAAGCGTGAACGGGGCCTAAATGGACACAGGGTGGTGAGCCTAGTAGAGCAGAAATGGGGGTCTCCGAAAAAGGAACCATAATGGAATGTAGGAGGTAGTTTCAGGTATTGCGTTGCTGCAAAGTGACAAAATTGATTAAAAAAAATAAATAAATAAAAGTTCCATCATGTGACATAATGCCTAGGCAGTTTAGATAACATACGTCTGACATTCAAGGGCCTTGTGGAAGTTCCATTTGACATTTGATCAGAAACAGCAATCACTTCTATACAAGCAGACCCATTATGCCACTCTACTAGGCAAAGCCTGCATACACTATATTACCAAAACTATTGGGACACCCGCTTTTACAAGCACATGAACTTTATTGGTGTTTTAGTACGTAGGGTTCAATATTGAGTTGGCCCACCCTTTGCAGCTATAGCAGCTTTAACTCTTCTGGGAAGGCTGTCCACAAGGTTTAGGAGTGTGTCTATGGGAAGGTTTGACCATTTTTCCTGAAGCGCATTTGTGAGGTCAGGCACAATGTTGGACGAGAAGGCCTGGCTCGCAGTCTGCGCTCTCATTCGTCCCAAAAGCGTTCTATCGTTTGAGGTCAGGAACAAACTCTCATCCATGTCTTTATGGGCCTTGCTTTGTGCACGGGTCCAAATCATTTGGTGAAAAGGGGGGGGGGGGGGATTATGGTGTGAGGTGGTTATTCAGGGGTAGGGGTTGGGCTTGGCCCCTTAGTTCCAGCGAAGGGAACTCTTGGGTCAGCAAAACAAGACATTTTGGACAATTTCATGCTCCCAAGTTTGTGGGAACAGTTTGGGGATGACTCCTCCCTGTTCGAACAGGTCTGTGCACCAGTGCACAAAGTAAGGTTCATAAAGACATGAATGAGCGAGTTTGTGGTGGAGGAACTTGACTGGCCTGCACAAAGTCCTGACCTCAACCCTATAGAACACCTTTGTAAGGAGTTAGAGTGGAGACTGCGATCCAGGCCTTCCTGTCCATATCAGTGCCTGACCTCACAAATGCTCTTCTGGAAGAAAGGTCAAACATTCCCATAGACACACTCCTAAACCTTGTGGACAGCCTTCCCAGAAGAGTTGAAGCTGTTATAGCTGCAAAAAGGGTGGGCCAACTCAATATTGATCCCTACGTACTAATTCCATCTGCATGTAAAGACCCAATATTTTTGGTGAAATAGTGTATTGTACTGGGCAACAAACCAGGTGGCAGAAGAAAAAAGACCAAGTGGTCCATACAGTTTTCCCATGTTTAGATCTGCCGTATACACAGATTTGTACAGATCTTCAAAAATGTACAAAACCCATCTAGTGTTGGTTGGTCTTAGCATATCTTTGCCTGTATTTTTAGCAGGTCACCCTCTGTTTATAGGTTTTTTTTAAATTATTTATTTTTAGTTCTTATTATAGAGCAAAATCTAAATGGCCAATTTCACCTATGTACTAAACCGCTGGTGTAACTCACAAATTTTTACAATACACGATTTCATTGTACGCGGAGAGAGAAGATTGTTTGATGTTATGGTCAGAAACAGGAAGGAAGGCTTGTCACGGGCTGTGCGGTTTGTGTGACATGGAGACATCACAAATAGTACAGAATTAGACACTTGTTTATAAAGTGAAGTAGCTATAGATTGTGATTTTCAACACCGGAAACTGTACAGGCAGTCCCCGGGTTACAAACAAGATAGGGTCTGTTGGTTTGTACTTAAGTTGAATCGGTTTGTAAGTCGGAACAGGTAAATTTTTTAAGTGTAGCTTCAGCCAAAAAAAATATGATTAAGTTTTTTGGATAGCATAGGGAAGGGTTAACACCCCTGTAACGTTTGTTTTGCTGTCTGTGTCCCTATTCAGCAGATTTCACCTCACTTTCTGTCCCAATGACAATTGGATTTTGAAAATTTTGGGTTGTTGTGGAAACAAGCCTTAGTGATAAAAGCATGAGTGGAGACACCCTTTTCCCATAACTCTTACAGGAGTGAATTTCCATTCCTAGGGGTAGATTTCTCCTCACTTCCTGTTGTCTCCTTCCGTTTGTAAGTAGGAGTCATTTGTAAGTTGGATGTTTTTAACTAGGGGACCGCCTGTATATGATGTTCAAAGGCTGCCCAGCCCTAAAGAAAAGCCTATGGGACGAGAAGGCTTTTTTTTTTTCTTTTTTTTATAAATACTGTAGATGTGAAAGCAGTCAGCTTCAAGTAGATCTAACCCCAAAACACCATATCTCATGAAAGCTTCACCATGTTAATACCATTATATAAATTGCCATTTATGCTTATACAGCTTTCAATAAAAGAATCCATGGTAATCTCAACATGAAAAAAAGGGAGCTTCAACCAGGTTCCAAAAAAATCCAGCAGCTACGAAAACGGCGTCTGCTGACCTTTAATAAATTAGACCCTTACGTGTCCAGGAATACTGTGACGTCCTCACCCAGGGCCGGTGTTCTGCCGAGAAAGTTCCGGTCGGCGGATAAGTTCCCCCTCTACTGCGCAGGCGCTGCGCCGTAGGATCCGGCGGAAATAGCCGAAGCGGATTAGCTGAAAATCAGCTGTACACGGCGCCTGTAAGAGGGCCCCTCGTGGGCTTGCTTTGCTCGCCACGCTTCGGGCACAGCCTCGCTCGGCTCTTTTAGATTCCCCCTGTAGGTCCACTTGGATGGTGGGGAAGGAACCTGGACCTAGGGCGCAGGCGCCGTGTACAGCTGATTGAAGCGTTTGAGCTTCGGCTATCTCCGGCGGCTGACAGTAGTTCGTACTGCGCAGGCGCTGCGCAGTACAGGGGGGGAACTTATCCGCCGAGGGGACTTTCTCGGCAAGACATCGGTTATTCACCGGTCTTTGGGTCCCCAGCATGTTAACTGTGTGAAGCCAGCTGTGACTTCTTGTAGCTTCAAAGCCAGCTTCCCACTGCAAATGTGCAATCTGCGCTGAACTCTGAATGATCCCGCAGCCTCCTGGAACTTTTGATATGTCCAAGAAGAAGATTGCAGGCAGGGAGCAGAATGTCCACTTGGATCGCCTAAAGTACTCACTACATTTGGATGGGGTTTTTTTTTCTTTTTTGGGGAGTAAGGATCCTAGTTAAGGCACTTCTTGTTAGGAGGCGACAAATGTCTTCCAACTGTGCTCCTGCATGGTCACCCTTTTCATATGCGACGCTCATGAAACTGTATCAAACATTGTCTGGGTCCACCATGGTCAGCACCAGAGAAAATGGTGCAGAGCAAGAATGTGCAGCTAATGCTGGAGTAAGTGCATGCAGAAGATCAGCATTCCCGAGATGCCAAAAAATTTTTATTTTATTTTTAATTAAAAAAAGTCAGCCACAAAATACTTTAGCTGCTAATCTTTTAAAAATTAGGTCCTTCAGGTCATGGAAGAAGTCGGCAGTGATACCTATGGACTTGATAAATGTCTTAGATTATGGTTAATGAAAGGCTATCTGCAATACTGAATAACGAACTAAAGCAGTTTGAGAAAACCTGGAGCTCCTGGATTTGATATCTGTCGGGAGACACCCAGGCTCCCTTGGTTTAGACCAGGGGTCTCAAACTGGTGGCACTCCAGCTGTTGCGAAACTACAATTCCCATCATGCCTCTGCCTGTGGGACTTGTAGTTTCGCAACAGCTGGAGGGCCGCCAGTTTGAGACCCCTGGTTTAGACAGTGGTCTGGATTGGAGGAGTTGGCACGTCTTCTCATTCCTTTTTTTAGATCTTTTCCGTTTTTCTGGGAGTCAGGGTCCCCATACTGAACTGTTTTTTTCAGGTTGCAAAGTCATCCCCTCCAATTGGTGCTTAATGCACTGATGTACAGTCATGTTGAAACAGGAAGGTGCCATCCTCAAACTGTTCCCACAAAGTTTGGAGCATTAAATTGTCCCAAACGCCTTGGTATGCTGACGCCTCAAGTTACCTTTACTGGAAAAGAAGCCTAAGAAGCCCAAGCCTAACCTCTGGAAAAAACAACCAAACACCATAATCCCCCCTTCACAAAATTATTTGAACCAGTGCACAAAGCAAGGTCCTGACCTCAACCCAATACAACACCTTTGGGATGAATTTGAGTGGAGACTGCGAGCCAGGGCCTTGCCATCCAAAACCAGTGCCTGATCTCACAAATTAGTTTCTCGAAAAATGGTCAAACATTCCCATAGACACTCCTAAACCTAGTGGACAGCCTTCCCGGAAGAATTGAAGCTGTTATAGGTGGGCCAACTCAATATTGATCCCTATGGACTAGACTGGGATGCCATTAAAGTTAATGTGCGTGTAAAGGCAGGTGTCCCAATACTTTTGGTAATCTAGTGTAAAGTAGAGCTCTGGATAATTGGATACTTTGGACAGTTGGAAACCTGGACAGCATGAGGGAAGATGTCTGGAACTCTGGAAGTTGTAGCATTGAGGTGCAAGGCAAGTATTCATTTTTTTTCACAATCCCCTAGACCCAACTATCATATTAGGAATATGAATATGCAGATAGCAGAAGCGGTAGCTAATATTCTTGCACAATCCCAGATTTGGGCTTTAAAAGAAGCACAAAGATGGCAATAAAACCAGACAGGCAGTATAAACCTTTTCCCTGCCTCATGCGTTTTTTTTTGTTCTGCCCCAGTTTTGTGAATATTTGTATATAATTATTTTTTTTTTTTTTTATTAATTCTTGATAATCCCACCGTCAACTGCCACTGCCACTGCATGCCAGCATAAATTCCAACATGTCGCCAGGCAACACATAACTAGATGGTCACAAGCTACATTAAATCTTAGTGATTCTATATATAAAAAGGCGTAAGGAGGGTCTACAGCCTCCCTCGTATCAGATTCTAATTCCAGGTCTATTCTCCAGTTGCAGCTATTCAAGAATCATCTTTATTTTATTGTTTCTCCTCTTTCTGAATAGATTTAATCAACCTCATTTTTTTTGTTTTAAATAACTCCATCTCAGGTTTCCATGACAACAGAAGCAGCTAATGCATGACTATGAAGAGTTTTCCCCACCCAACATAACACCTCCAAGAAACCTCTGCAGTTACATTTTATCTGCCAACCCCCCAACAAGTGACTGCATGAGAGAGGAATAATGGATGAATAAATCATGTTAAAAATATATTTTATATACATTTTTAACAAATGTGGATGGACTTCGCATTTTTCTTTACCTCATCTAAAAAATATATTTTATTTCAAAATATTGTTGCCGAGTGCCATAAATGATGGCTGTTGGTTTATTTACCATACGAAAATCAGATCCATCTTATATGGTGATCTTGGAAGGTCAGCAGTGCTGTCAGCACTTGAAAACTTCAGACTTTTTTGAAGCCCAACTGAACTTTTTAGTTTAAGCTGACTAAATGCATTCCAAGTGCATCAAAAGAAAAAAAGGTGGCCACAGAGATGCGGACGTGACGTGTGACGCCCGTACAGGGGAAGGTGCCTGACGGCGGCGCCGATGTGAGGGCGGAAGATGGTCGCCCCGAACGGGAGGGAGACGCTGAACAGGGAGAGCGCCTGCAGCGTACCCAGGAGGTTTGTCTAGCTGGGTTATATGTCCTCCCGTGGGGCCGCCTTTCCACCCGTTCCCCGCAGCCACTACAGCAGCACAAGATATAGCCGGAATTCTCGCTCAGTGACCGGGTAAGGGAGGAGCTCCCATAAGGATCGGACACACAGGAGCCCAGGGAGCCAGAAAGGGAGAGGTTTCAGTGCGTCCAACAGTTTGAGACGCCATCATCATCATAAAGAGTGCAGTCACCTTGTAAGTGCTTGATGTCCTGCTGCCTGCCATACTATACCTTCCATCTCCTCCCTCCTCCACCCGTCCCCCGCCACCTGTACCAAGATCCCTGGTTCACAGACGTCACAGAGTTGCAGAGCCATAGAAACGGAGCAGCCCTGTGTGTGAGCGACATGAACCAGAAGGCAAAAAAGGTATGAAAACTTTTTTTTTCTACAATTAAATGCTAAATGCTGACAAACTACAAGGCAAAGTGTTCATTATCCTGACCAAGCCCCGGAGAGCTGATGCATGTGGTCTTTTGAGATCTGGACGGTTGGGAGTTCCGCTGTTATTTGAATATCTGATAACTGAATAACTGATTATTGAATACTGAACTATTGAACTATTGAACAACTGCTGATTAAGTGTTATTGGTTGATTAATGCCTCGAGTCTGATTGGAGTCTGGTTTTCTCATAGACCTCTCCCCCCTGCCGCTCAAAAGGGGGGGAAAAAAGAGCAGAGCAAAGGGAGGGGAGGAGGATAGAGGGGGAAGGCAGGGTCCTCTTTCTTTCTTTTAGCTACCCGTTACCATAGTGGTAAAGACGCACCGGTGGGAGGGTGCGGGTCAATTGCGTAGCAACGTGACTGGATAGGGCAAAAGGAGGCTGGGGAATCACAAAAATACACAGAAAACATTAAGCTGTCTGCGCAAGAAAGTGGGCAGTAACTTGAAGTATGAGTGGACGGTCCCTAAGAACAACTGAGCCTAAAAATCCAAGGGAGAGCCTTAACTCTAGCTCCATACAAAAATATCTCAAAGAGGCCTGTCAAAAGAGCCCCGGAATGGACATGAAACAATCAGGAACAAAAGATAAGAAAAAAAGATCAGCAGAAACAGAAGGTGGGACAGGGGGACAGGACCAAAGAGGATTCTGAACTAGAAGGAGCAGTTGCCAGCGGCATTTTGGAAGAACAAAGAAACATGGAGCCCGGTCTGAACAAATCAGAAATGCTGGAAATGTTCGCTAAACTTGAAAATGTTATAAAAACCGAAATTATGAACGTACGCATAGATATGGGCCATCTATTGCACAGAGTGGAGGAGGCTGAGGAGGCAACGGGCAATCAAGCAAAAGAGATCATGGCCCTTAAAGAACAGGTCAGGAAAATACAGGATGAAAATCGCATGATGGTGTATAGAATGGAAGAGCAAGAGAATCAGAGCAGGCGACAAAACCTGCGTATTAGATCAATCCCCGAGCAACTGAATGAGGATTTGGGGGAGAAGATGAGAAAAATATTCAATCCTATCCTGGGCAGAAAGGAGGAGGAGGTACTAAGGATCGATCGGGTGCATAGGGTGAGGAAACCCCCCAATATTAAGCAAGACACCCCGAGAGATGTAATTGTGAAGTTCCATGCATACGGGGACAGATAAAATCTGGAAGAATCTCAAGGGGGCCCCCCCAATCTGTTTTGAGAGCAATAACATACAGATATTTGCGGACCTATCAGCTGGAACCTTGGCTCGTAGAAGACAGA
Organism: Lithobates septentrionalis; assembly: GCA_037952835.1. Lineage (NCBI taxonomy): Eukaryota > Metazoa > Chordata > Amphibia > Anura > Ranidae > Lithobates > Lithobates septentrionalis. The sequence continues at coordinate 702,087 of JBBDGP010002483.1, forward strand.
TGAGACCACTATTAGAACAACTTAGGAAGGCCAACTTGAAGTACAGCTGGGGGTTCCCAACATCCCTGATAGTTGTTAAGGAAGGGAGATCTTTTAAGATGAGATTCCTGGACGAGATGTAGGACTTCTGCGACAGCCTGGGGATTCCGATACCAGAAGACTCAGGAAGGGATTGATAAGGATTTAAAGTCCGGTGACATGAAAGGGACTGGGAACTTGGGGTCATCTGGGGGGGGGGGGGTAGGGGGACATAATTAGCTGTCCTTCGCGTTTTTTTTTTTTGTTTCGTCTCTCCCAACCAGGTGACCCGGAGAGTGTACACGATGCCGTGACTCTGGACTCTGTGTTCCTTATTTTGTTTTTCTACCTGAATACAAGCTGCTGGGGGGGTGGTGGGCACGGGGGGGGGGGCGACCTTCAACCGGGGTGCTGGCGTACCGCCTTCCTTACCACACTCCACCGCATGGTTGGGCGGAGGGGGTATTAGGCGCCGTCGTTGGAGCATCACCCCGAAACCTGAAGCGCGCAGTATGAGATCTGGAGTATCTCCTACGTGCGGGCTTGGGGCTGGGTTACAGCCGGGTGGGGGGATGAGATCCTGCAGAACCAGTTTAGGGGAGCACTTGGAAAGTACAAAGGGAGAAAGTCAGGGTAATGTATGACCTCAAGCTTGTATCCTGTAACGTAAAAGGTCTAAACCCGCCCACCAAAAGACACAAAATATTGAAGGAACTCCAACAGTATGGAGCCGATATAGTTTTCCTTCAGGAGACCCACTTGGCTCTAGATACTAGGATTAGACTCTTCTCTACTGACCTGCCGTGTTGGTTTTACAGTGATTCCCCTATCAGGAGGTCAAAGGGCGTTGCAATAGGGTTCTCGAGGGCTTCCAACTTTACCCTGGTAGACAGAATGACGGACTCGGATGGCCGGTATATTTTTTTGAAGGGTAAAATTGGGAATAAAGTGCTGACTTTAGTGAACATTTATTGCCCTAATAAAAACCCAACGGTATTTCTGGGACAGGTGCTCACGAGGCTGACGAGGTTTAGGGAGGGGGAGGTGGTGTTGGCGGGGGACCTTAACTTCTGCCTTGACCCCAGTCTCGATAGCACGTCCCGGGCCCAGGGGATTAGGAAGGCTTCAAGGAGCGCAATTGGAAAACGGCTATTTGGCTGCCGACTGATGGACGCATGGAGGTTGCAACATGCTAAGGAAAGAGATTACACCTTCTTCTCCCCTGTGCACGGGACGTATTCGAGACTGGATTATATCTTCGTGGACCACAGTCTACTGGAATGGGTGGAGGAGACTAGAATAGAAATTATGTCCTTGTCGGATCATTCGCCGGTCACGATGAGGTTGAGGCTCCCAAATAGGGAGGAGTTGCCCTTCTCGTGGAAGCTGAATGAGTCCTTGTTAAGGGAACCAGAAATATTGGAAAAAGGTACAAGAGGAGGTGGAGTTTTTCTTTAAAACCAATGACACGGGAGAGGTTTCCCCCTCAGTTGTATGGGAAGCGCACAAGGCATATATTAGAGGGGTTCTCATCTCCATAGGAGCTGGGATAAAGAAAAAGAGAAAGAAAGAAAGGGAGAGGATGATAGAGGAAGTCCACCTATTAGAACAGACCCACAAGAAGTCCAAGGGGCCGAACCAGGAAGTCTTCCGACAACTAGCAGCCAAAAGGGAAGAGTTGAGGGACGTCTTGGAACAGGAATCCAAGCGAGCTCTCAATAGGATAACAAAGGATAATTATCTATGGGCAAATAAGACAAGCAAGCACCTGGCCAACTTAGTGAGGGAAAAAAAGAGACAGAAATTTCATTGAAAAAGTACAAAACAATAAGGGGGAATATCGACTAGCAAAGGCATATCGAATGAGTTTAAAAAGTTTTTTGAGACACTATATTCTATTGGACAAGACCGAGTTGGCAATTCAACACAGAGGAGCAGGGTCGAGGAATTTTTGAAGGGGGCAGGAGGCGGAGCTCACGGAGGAAGAGAGAACAACCCTTGATAGACCGATAGGTGAAGAGGAAATCCTGGCAGCACTGAAAACTTCCCCAAAGGGCAAGAGTCCAGGGCCTGATGGCTTTACTACTTTGTACCTTGAAAAATTGAAACATATTCTGGTCCCTAGACTCTGCCATTTTTGGAACAAACTGGATGCCAATTGCGAAATGGGTAGAGAGGCCCTTTCAGCCTCGATTACCTTGCTATTAAAAGAAGGGAAAAATGCCCAGCTCTGCTCTAGTTATAGACCCATTTCGCTGCTAAATGCAGACGTAAAACTTTATGCAAAAGTGTTGGCTAACAGATTGAAGGATAAAAATGTCAACTCTCGTGCATGCTGACCAGGCCGGTTTTGTGCCCGGGCGACAGAGCAGGGATAATGGGGTACGAGCAGCGCTCCTGTTGGAAGCCAGTAAAGGGGATGGACCCCCAGTTCTATTCCTGTCAGTGGACGCGGAAAAAGCGTTTGACAGGGTAGACAGGGAGTTCATGATAAAAACATTGGAAGTAATGGGGGTGGGCCCGAGGTATATTTCTTGGGTCAAGGCCCTATATAACAATCCTACGGCCTCGGTCAGGGTGAATGGGGTTTTCTCAAAACCCTTTCGCATGACAAATGGGACTAGGCAGGGGTGTCCGTTGTCCCCCCTGTTTGTACTCTCCCTGGAGCCTCTGTTAGCCACCATTCGCAATAACCCAGACTGTAGTGGGGTGAAGATAGGATCAGATGAGCACAAACTGGCAGCCTTTGCCGACGATGTAATGTTTTTTTATTACAAATCCCAGAATCTCCCTCCCGAACTTGCTACAGACCCTAAAAAGGTATGGGGAAAATTCTAATTTTAAAATAAATTTAAAGAAGTCGGAAATCCTGAACATTAGTGTGGGCAAACAAGAGGAAGCTCATTTGGCTCAGGTGTTCCCTTTTCCTTGGAAAAAAGAAATTAAGTACTTAGGGATAAAACTAGCCAATTCTTTCAAAAACTGTACCTAAAGAATTACATTCCACTTCTGGACGAGATTAGGAAGGAAGTTAGAAGATTGGCAGCGAGGCCCCTGTCGTGGTTTGGATGCGTGAACGCGGCCAAAATGATACTGGCCCCAAAAATATTGTTTAAATTTCAGATGTTGCCAATCCCTCTTCCTCAGTACTATCTTAGAGCGTTAAGAAGTCTGATTTCAAGATTTGTCTGGGGTGGCAAAAAACCACGTATTTCATATGCAGTTCTGAGCAGGGGGAAAAAGGGGGAGTAGCCTTACCCGATTTTAATAAGTATTATTTAGCAGTTATGTCACGTGTGATTGAGTGGTCAAAAAAGGATTCAGAAAAAAGATGGGTCAACATAGAACACTATTTGAGCAACACAGATTTAGGACGGAGTATTTGGAATCCTCCAAAGTATAGAGCTCTGGGCACAAACACAGCAGAATTGACACGGAACACGCTTAAACATTGGGATTTGTTACACGCCCAGAATAAATGGACACATAATTCACCTTTAATTTATATGAAAGATAATTTGTTTTTTGAGCCAGGGATGAGGGAGGTGGGAGGGAATTGGTTGAAAGAGGAAGGCACTCAATTAAAAAATTTTTTGAATAAAAGGGAAACTACGCACATTTTCAGAGTTAAGGGCAGAACCAGGACGGTGGGTGATAGATGGGTGGAGGTATCTCCAGCTTGCGCATTTCGTTGAAAAATTACCGAAACCACTCAGAAGTGAGGAGGACTATAGACCATTCGAGCGGATCTGTGTGAGGGTGCATGCGGGTGGAACTATAGCACAAATTTATAGGATCCTGGGCGAGGGGTCGGAGCTGGAGGCACCCCCTTACATCCAAAAGTGGGAGCGGGAATTAGGGTCACAATGCAGTAAACCCAGGTTGGATAAAATATTGAACTTAGTACATCTTGCATCACGCGACATGAGGAGAATTGAGACTCACTTTAAGTGTTTAGCAAGATGGTATGCCACCCCAGACAAGTTAAATAAAATTGATAGTACTAAATCGGAGTCATGCTGGAGGGGGTGTAGTAGAGTGGGAACAATGGCCCACATATGGTGGGAGTGTCCCCAAATAAAAATCTTCTGGGAAAAAATCATAACATTGGTTAAGGAAATTACAGGGGAATCCATCACGGAAGATCCATGGGAGTGTTTGTGCCACGGTACGGTAAAGTCGTTGAAGGGGTACCATTCCTCATTAGTTCCTATATTGCTGGATGCAGCTAAAAAGCAGATAGCAATGAAATGGCGGGACCCGGCTAGCCCAAATATCCGCGATTGGCTCTTCTGTATCAACGAGGTGTACAATGTGGAAAGTATTGACAGGGAAGGAGGGGTTCCGGAGGAGGGAGAGGTTCGGGCGGGCAAATGGGTAGGATGGAAAAATTACAAAAAGACCTGGAGTTACCTGGAGGAGGTCACAAAAGTAGCATAAAGGTGTAGAGCTAGATAAATATGTGGGGATCTGAGGTGCAAGAAGTCCCCTTCATAACTTATATGCAGGATGGGGGGGGGGGGGGGGGTTGGGGGGAGGGGGGGGGGGTTGACTGATGGTAATATGTTTTATTGTGTCTATGAACTATGCAAGCTCGTGTCTTTTATATCGGTTTTGATTTGTATGGATAAAATATTAAATAAAAGTATTAAAAAAAAAAAAGTGATCAAATCCATACAGTTGGTTTTCTATAGAAAGTAGAAGAGTATCTGCCAGCATGCTGCAGAGAAAGACCATTGGCCTCTGTGTGGAAGCATTGGTCTCTCTGCATAGGTCTGACATGCTGAAGAGAGACCACTGCTTCCACAAACACGACAAAAGGTACTGCAGCATGCAAATGTTAATCGACAAGCTGCTAGTGGGCTTCCAGCAAGCTTTAGGTAGTGCTAAAGCTTACTGAAGCCTGCTAGTTTCCAGGATGTTTAAAGCGACAGACAGAACTCCCATTGTGGTCTGTCTTTAACCCCTTAGCGCTGCATTCCAGAGGCCATTTAAGTGAGCTTTAATACCCAAGGAGGCTTCTGTATCTTGTGACTGCTGCGATTGGCTTTTTGGCAGGAGCCCGTCCTGCTGGCTCTTGATCAGAAGTCTTGAACCGAGAACGGTCAGTGACAGCTCGGTCAGTGTGCTGGGAACAGGCTGGCAGCCAGGTACAGTTTTCAAGATGCACACTGAGGGCAACTGATCCGGAAACCTGCTAGTGAGCCCTGAGGCAATAAGCAGTCAGAGCATGATAAAAGTGTCAGTCGAAGGAGTGAAGAAAAAAAAAAAAAAAAAGAATTGGTGTAGAAACTTCTCCAGAGCAGAAGAGGTCCATCCCTTAAAGTGTTACTAAAGCCAGGACCCTGCATTCACTATATCTGGTCGCCCACAGCACACAGTTCAAGGAAATGCAATTATTTTAGTAAATATAAACTGCTAAATAACTTTTTTCATCAGCAGTATATAGCAGTCTTGTAACTTCCGTCAGTGTCTAGTTAAAGCTTGTAGGTGGAGCAAAGACCCTAGAGAACAACATGGCAGTCGTTGCAATATTTTAGGTCACACAGTGTTTGCGCAGCGGTCTTTCAAATCCTATTTGGGGGGGGGGGGGGGCACACACTTTTTTATTCAAAGAAAGTTAGCCCAATTATTTTGCATATTATGCCGAGTAAATGGATACCAAACATGTGATGCTCCAAGCACTCGTGGAATGGCGACAAACTATGGTACTAAAAATCCTCATAGACGGCGTTTAAAATATTTAACGGTTACCCGTTTAGCTTTACAGAGGGGGTCTTTTGCTAGAATTATTGATGTCACTCTATCACAGCGATACCTCAGATGTGCGATTTGAACACAGTTTACATTTGAGGGCACAACATATGTATGCGTTCTTTGGTGTGCAAGCTCGCTTAAAAAAAATATATATTTTTTTTTAAAAAGGAACAGTTTAAAAACACACACACACACACACACACACACACACACACCACTTTTTATTGCTGTCACATAGAATGTAAACATTCATTGTGACTGTAATAGGCAGTGACAGGTACACTTTATGGAGGGAATCGGGGGTCAAAAAGATCCCAAATCCCTCCTTTGCACTTCGAAGTATTCAAAACGCCAAAATCAGCGTTCTGGAAAACTGACTTTTTTTTCAAAATCTGCACCATTGTAAACTGGAAGGGATGTCGCTTCTGTGTTTTTACATCGGAGACCCGATCAAAGCCGATCCTGGCACAGCGAGGACACAGAGAATGCACTGGTAACTGGGAAGTTCTGCATCATTGGTAAAATAAAAAAAAAGGGTCAAAAAGTCCAAAACAGTAATGTTCTGGAGAGCTTGGGAACAATAATTTTATAGTATTTATGATGCACTTTGAGATGGGGCAAAGTAAAAATAGGAGTTTATAGAGATGATTAAGTATCATTTAGTGCCAACAGTTTGTGCAGTGCTTTACAATATAAAATTCAAGACAAGAGGGTTAGGAGGACCCTGTTCATAAGAACTTACAATGTAAATTGGAAGAAAAGGGATACAAAAAGGCAATATCGGTGCAGGGAAAAGCATAGGTTTTTAGGGAGAGGTTTCATGGATCTCCAGCATAGAGTAGGGGTTTGCTGGACAAATTTGAGTAGAATGTTCGAGGATGGGGAGAGGCTCTAGAGAAGTCCTGGAGGGGAGCATGGAAGTAAGTTAGGAGAGAGAGTAAAGGCCCACACACACGATCTGAAAAAATGAAGTAAAATTTGGTCCGATGAACGATCTGCCGATTTTCTGAACATTAGTATGGTGCTTTCAACAGCCGATTCCGAATTTTCCGACAAAAACTGGATGTGCAGGCTATAAAATGTTATCGTACATGAACACAACGTCCGATCCTTGTTTGTTTAGTACAATTTTAGTTAAAAAAAAAAAAAAAAAAAAGTGGACGAACAGTCGTCCACAAATCTGATCGTGTGTACCTGGCTTTAGAGAGTGGAAAGTCTTGTGAGAAGCAGAGAGGATGGTTTGGGTGATATTTTCAGATGAGGTTGGTGATGCAGCTAGAGGAAGAGTTGCAGATGGCTTTGTATATTGTGGTTAGTATATGTTGGGCAAGCTGAAACCAGTGGTGGGATTGGCAGAGAGGAGCCATGGCCACTGAGTGGTTGGTAAGGTGGAGGAGTCTGGCAACAGCATTCATGATAGACTCAAGGGGGAAAGTCTGGCAAACCTAGGAGGAAGTTGCAGTAGTCAAGGCGAGAGATAAAAAGGGAGTGAATTAGTAACTTGGTGGTGGTCATTGGATAGGAAGGGGCATAGTTTGGAAATGTTAAGGAAGTGAAGGTGGAAAGTTTTGGACAGTAATTGGATTTGGGTCTGAAAGTCAAGGTCAGAGTCCAGAATTACACCTAGCACCCCGTCTTGAGGGACGGTTGCGTTATTGATCTTGATGGTAAAGTCGGCTGGGCTCAGTTTCAGAAAGATTTCGTTTTAGGAAGTGGCATGACATCCATACTATGTCAGTTAGCAAGTTAGTTCTGCACAAGGAGACCTAAGGGGCGAGTCGAGGAGTGGAGAGATAGACTTGGGTGCCATCAGCATAGAGGTGGTATTGGAAGCCAAAGGAGGTTATCAAGTGACCAAGAGAGAAGATGTAGATAGAAGAAAGAAGGGGTCCAAGGACAGAGCCATGGAGGAAAGAGCAAGAGGAGAGCAGGAGGTAGAGTTGTATGCAACACTTGAGAAGCGCTTGGATAAGTAGGAAGAGAATACTTTACTTGTTAAAAGAGCGAGCCTGCTCATTAAAATAGGGTTTGTGTTGGGATTCAGGTCCAAAAAGGTGGACTTTCTTCTCAAAGAGATCGTTAGCTGTGCACGGTGCCTCTGCCATGTAACACTCTCCTCCAGGACCCTTAATGTTTTCATCTAAAAACGTGCCTGCCAACCATTCAACTATAAAAAGCCCAAAACAGAAATAAAAAAAATAAAGAAAAAAGACAGCCAAGATTTCCAGTCGACAAGAAGCGATCTTTAAAAAGATGAGGACGTCAGACGTTCAAAGCCGATGTATTTTCAGTGTCTGCTCATTTTCCTCCCCTCGCTAATTACCTCTGCGCAGAGAGGAAGGCAGCACAGCCTTTGATCCCAATCCAGCTTATGAATATTCAATGCCGAGCGCTGTGTGTCGGCATCTACCTGTACTCAAGAGGGACATTCCTGTACACATCTCTAAAAATTAAATCGACTGGAAGGGATGTATCAAAAGATGACAAAAAGGGGGTGGTTAAGTACTTCATATTGCATTGTAAATCAAATAATAAGAGGTTTAAAAATGATCAACTGGAAAAAATGATTTTTGACCACTTCTAGTGAAACCTTGACCTTCACAGAAGAAAGCTTCACGACCATAAAAGCAATGGCCACTGCTCTGCATACTTTACTTAATCAAATCTCAAGCTATTCCAGGATCCAGCGATGTGCTCACCCAAGCCGTTCCTTCCATCCATCCATTTTCTGTCGACGGCACCCTCAACTGTGGGCACCCGGCTCTGACAGCTTGCTGCTTCACAGCCAGATGCCCACCAAGCATGTGCAAGTTGCGCTGCCCATTGTGAATGGCCCCGCAGTCTTCTGGGACCGGTCACGTATCCAAGAAGATAACGGGGAGAGATGACAACTGTCATGCAGGTATCTTTTCTCTTAGCCCCCTGCAGGATCTCACAAATACCTGTTGATCCTGCCAAATGAAGTCCACCTAATACAATTTCCTGTGATGGGGTGACAACAATGGGGCACTGTTCTTGAAATTCAGAGCACAGGCACCACTAATATAGGTGGTCTCTGCTTGCTCTACAGTAGGAGGAGAAGATGGTGCAGGGGGTTTGGCTAATCAGCACTGCTGATGCCTTCTAGTGACGCCAAGCCCTGCCCACTGCTTTCTGGATTGACAAGACTGCCTCTGTTGCTGAAACCATCCCACTGAGCTGCAGTGTCTGGGAGGGGGGAGCGGTGAGACACAAATGGAGGATTTGGCTCAGTAAGGGAATTTTTCTGTTGACTTTGAGGCTTGTGCATCACATTGTAGCTGAGTCTGGGACTTGGACTGTCATATCGGAGCCTTTAGTTGCAATTTAACCGGTTCATGACCACCTCATAGCAGATTTACTGCTACAGGGCTGCCGCTCTGTGCAGAGTAGAGCTGCACGATTCTGGGGGAAAAAAAAAAAAAAAAAAAAGAGAATCACGATTTTTTTTTGCTTAGAATAAAGATCACGATTCTCACGGTGTAACATTTTACATTATATTAAAAAAAAAAAATTGGACTAACTTTACAGTTTAATTTTTTTTTTTTCAATTCATTCAAATGCAGTTTTTTGGTAAAAAAATACTTTAAAGACCGCCGCGCAAATACAGTGCGACATAAAATATGATAGAGATGAGAGATTCCAAGTAATTTTCTAGAAAAAAAAAAAAATGATTTTAACGTGAAACCAAGTGTCAGAAAAAGGTTTAGTCTAAGCTGTTAAACTGCCCTCATTTATAGACTGAAGTTCATTCCTTTGATCTAAAGAACAAAAATGTTACAATGTTTATAGTTAGCTCAGTGGCTGAGGAATGTTGTGAAACTTGGCAGACTGCCTGTTTTTTATTTTTCTTTGACAGCTGTCGGCTTGAGCAGAGAACTCTGCACAGATACGGGAAAATGCTTGGTTAAGATCGCAAATGGGGGGGATTTGCAATTTTTATTAATCGTGCAGCGCTAGTGCAGTCAGGTATATATACACACACACGATTCTGCACTACAGGGTTTTAGGCTTGAGCATGCACCACCGGTGGCTCACAGCGGGAGCTGATCAGCAGGTCCCGTGGACCAGATGACCGCCGATCGTTCGGTACTCTGACAGAATGACAGTCTGCCTTTAAAAATAAAAAAAAAAAAAAAAAAAAAACACACCACACACACACACACACACACACACACGGGAAGATTGTCATTCTGTACAGAAGACATGGATCCTGCGTTTTTTGTGAAGCGGGTCTTCCAGTAGTAAAAGCACCTCCCCCTCAGTAAGCACTCCCTAGGCATACATTTAACCCTTTGCTCGTCCCTTTTAACCCCTTCCTAGCCAGTGTCATTGACAGTGCATATTTTAAGCACTGATCACCATTAGGGTTACTGGTCCCCAAAAAAGCTTCAGGTAGATGTCAGATTTGCCTGCCGCAATATTGCAGTCCCGCTATAAGTCGCCGATCGCCGCCATTACTAGTAAAAAATATCTCATAGTTTGTAGACGCTTTAACTTTTGCTCAAACCAATCAATAGTCGCTTATTGGGATTTTTTTTTTTGTTTTAGAAGTTTTATCCCCCAAAATTGCTGGTAGTTTTTTGCTTCTAATCGCAGAAAAAAAAAAAAAACTGAGGTGATCAAATACTACCAAAAAGGAAGCTCTATTTGATGGAAAATAGAACATACATTTTATTTGTATACAGCGTCGCACAACCGTCTGTTAAAGCAACGCAGTGCCATATCGCAAATAGCATGGAAGGGGGGGGGGGGGGGGTAAACTTTTCCGGAGCTGAAGTGGTTAACTGTGGTGGCTTCAGGGAGCAACACTGCAGTAGTGTCGAGCACTGAACCAAATTTGCCCTTTAAAGACAGACTGCACAACAAATTTTTATTTTTTTTTAAAGCAAAGAAAATTTGCAAAGATTCTAAGACAAAAGTATTTTTTCCCCCTTTAAAAGCACTGGAGATTGTAGAGAAGAAAGGACGTGAGGAATTTGCGAGCTGGGGGCTGTGTGTGGTCCAGGTCACCTCTGGCTACTTTCCCATCTCAGCGGATCTTAAGGGGAGAGGTTGCGTTTACATATTTACTGTGAAACCACCAGAGAGAGTTAAATAAAACTCTGGCAAAAGAAGACAACCATTATCATGCTTTAAATGGAAACAATTCTGGTGTATGTCAAGATAATATGATAACCCAACGGGTTACCGCTGTTTAAAACCGTTCCCAGCGCCTGCTGCAATTTACTTCAGAAGTTGAAGAGATATTGAAAGACGATTGCGTTGGAAGATAATGTAATAAAAGCATCCAAAACTAGACCAGTATGCATTAACTCCTCTTCACCCACCACATTCAAATCTACTCTAGAAATGACAGTTGCATCCATGTCAACTATTTAAAAGCGTAACTAACCTCCTATCGGTTTCAGCCACGGAAGCTGCCATCTTGGTCTTGGTTTGATCTTCAACTGCCATGATGCTGCTACACGTGATCAGTTATGCCACCATAATTTGGTTGAGAACACAAGCAAATGTGACATCTACATTCCCGACATGTGCCGTGCAGGAAAATATATTTTGAAACTGTTAAATTGATAGGTTAAGGCCGCGTTCACACTGGTACGACAAACGCTCCGACATTGGGAGCTCCATGACGCATGACGTGTGAAAATCAATGTTTCCCTATGAGAGCCGTCCTAACTGGTCGGTCAGACTTTGAAAATGCTCCCTGCACCATTTTGGTCCGACCCCTGATTTCTGTCTGAAATGCCTGCAAGGCTCTCTGAACCACTAGAAGCTTCATTGACACTCTTGCTACCCTTGAGGACCATTCTCGCTGTGCCATGTGTGTTGCTGAGGTGGGCTCCCCATCCCCAGGAACTCTGATCTGTTATGATGCTCTGGATGTATGAATGAACATGGTAGACCTTGTTAGGTGCGTCCACCACCACAAGCGTCTTTTACGCTGGAGGGTAACAAGACCTTGATTCCAACGGAATTGCGTCTCTGTCCCAGTTTCTTAGTAGAAAAACAGCTGAGATGGGCACTGATGGAATCTTGCCCCATGGCCACAGCGGGAAAGCAAGAGGTCATCAGACCCACCTGCTCTTGAAACCTCTCTCAGCGAGACTGACTGATTAGTCTGTAAGGGCGACATTGTTTGCATCATTCTTGACACCTCCTGCAAAAAAAAAAAAAAAAAAAAACTTTTCTACTGAGAAAATTCATACCCCAGATATCTCACTTTCTGGGCTGGAATTAAGGAAGACTTCCCTTTGTTTATTAACCAGCCTAGAGATTGAAGGAAGTCCTGTACAGTCTGGAGATCCGCTAATAACTTTTGGTGCGACTCTGCTACCACTAGGAGGTCATTGAGGTAAGGGGATAATAGTTATCGCCTTTAACCTTAGTGGAGCCCAGCGCCTCCCCAACACCTTTGTAAATGCCTGGGCTGGCTGCGGACAGACCAAAGGGGAGGGCTTAAATTTAAAGTGCCAAATCTCTATTCCCATCTTGACCACTAGTCTAAAGAATCTTTGGAAGGCTGGATGGATAGAGATGTGCAGATAGGCATCCCTTAAATCCAAAGTGGCCATGAAGCAGTTTGGATAAAAGCAGGTTTATGATTGAGAACACCGTCTCCATACGAAAGTGCTTGTACCCGATTGAATGGTTTAGAGACCGGAGGTTCAGTATAAGCCGATCTTTCCTTGAGGGCTTTCTGATGATAAAAATATGGGATAAAATCTCTTGCCTGTGCAGCTATAGCAGAGGAGTCCATCCCCGCCCTGTGTGGTCTGCAGCTCTGCGGGTTTCACTCTTTTAAACACCAGCTTCCCAGCATCCTTGTTCACGTCGTTTAGAGAGAAAACAGCGTCTCCGTCGCCCGCTGAGGACGTCACACGCCCGGAAGTGACCCGCCAGGTACTTCCTGTGGGCCAGCTTGACACAAGTTCCTCCCTTCACCGCGCACGGCTTCCCCTCTTCCCCCTGCACACTCCAGCCACGCTGTTTAACAGGGGAGAACAGCTGACTGCCGCCATGTGGCTCATGGACGGAGCTCCGACGTACACCGCGGTGCTGGCATTCCCATGCACTGAGAAGCAGGGACAGCAGCCACAAGCCCTACTCCCCTGGTGGATGTGCCACTCTGGGACCTAAGAAGGTAGGAATACCACCCAAAACACCACAGGAGCCATGCTTATGAGACCTAGGTTGGGTGTGAACGCGTTTCCTGTCCTGGTAGGAGGAGCCCTAGGTTTTATGGCTGTCCTGGAAGACGCTTAGAGAAAAATTACCAGTTTACAAAATTTTATAACAAACTATGAATAATATGTGTTCGTTTCCCCCCCCACCCCCCCCCCAAAAAAAATTTTTTGGTCTTTTTTCGTTCAGCAGTGACGAGTGAATACCACCAAAAGAAAGCTCTATTCTAAAAAAATTGTCATTGAAAGCGCTGAAAGCTGAAAATTGGCCTGGGCAGGAAAGTGCCTGGTATTGAAGCAGTTAAAGAGGGGCAATTCTTTTCTATACATATAGACACACACACACACATACAAAATATTCCATCGTTTGTGGACTCTAAATAAGACCAAAAACAACCGATTTGAGTTGTTTTCAAAGAAATCTAGCAGAATGCATTTTTTGCCAAAATTTATGAAGAGTTATTTTATTTGCAAAAGGTTATAGCAGAAATAGAGAACGCTTTTTTTTTTGCTAAATAAATGAAAAAAGAAAAACACCAGTGGTGATTAAAGTGGTGTTCCAGTCGTTTTTGTTTTTTTAAGTCAGCAGCTACAAAACACTGTAGCTGCTGACTTTAATAAGGACACTTACCTGTCCAGCGAGCCCGTGATGTCGCGCCCCCCGCCCCCCCCCCCCGAGGCCGATCCGTCCACCGGATCGGCTGCCGGCGCCGCCATCCTGACTGCCAGTTTCCTATTGCGCATGCGCGAGTCGCGCCGCGCTTTGTGAAAGGCCCCGTGGTTTCTGGGACACACACACACACACACACACACACACACACACACACACACACACGTCCCAGAAGGCAACGGAGCCGCTCGCCGAAGAGGAGGAAGCGCCACGGAATAGGAAGAGGCAGATTAGGAAGACTGCCTAGCAGCAGGGGTTTCAGGCAAGTCAAACATTTTTTTTTTTTTAATAATATTGATGCACTTTATTTTAGGGTGGCCCTCCACTTTAAAACCACCAAAAGAAAGCTATATGTGTGAAAAAAAAAAAAAAAAAAAAAAAGAAAGAAACAAACTTCTTATAGGTACAGGGTGGCATGGCCGCACAATTGTCAACGTGTGGCAGCGCTGAAAGCAAACCTGGGCAGGGAGGGGGTGACAGTGCCCGGTATCAAGTGGTTAAAGTAAAAAAAAAATCACAGCTAATCCCAAGTCAAACCTGTGTGTTATGTGTCCAGATGGACATTACAAATATGGAGGGATGTCTGCTCATGAACATAATAAGTTATTATATAATCTCGATACACAGGCAGAACATTATGTGCCCGGAGGTGCCACAAGCCCTGTCCTCATTAGCCGGAGTTCTACTTTAATGTATGCAGAGAGATGATGAATAGTGTAAAATACACAGAGCGCAGACAACGGGCGAATAAAGAACCTTTTCAGAGCACCTTTCACACAGAAGCGCGTCAGGCGGTAATGACCATCTGCCTCGCACACTGTGTACTCATCGGCCGGCTCCAGAGGAGATGGGGCAGTCTAATTACCGCCTGGCTCAAAAATAACCCTGAAATGAGGAAGAGTTTCAGTTTTCACACCGAGAAAACACCAAAATGATTTACATAATGGCTGCAAAACTCGAAACTGGTCATTCGAGCCCAGGCTATCGGATTAGGCAATGTCAACTCAGGAATTTTGTGACCACGGGTTTTTTTGGCCTTATTGCGAACCTTGAACTTAAAGTAGATCTAAATCCAAGAACAAATTTGCAGCTTAGTTTTTTGGTGGCTGCATTTTTTTTTTTTTTTTTAACCACCAGAAGGTTTTGCCCCATTTATGACCAGGAAATTTTTTGCTATGTGGCACTTTGACAATTGCGGTCACGCAATGCTGTACCCAAACTAAAAACGGGTATACTTTTTTCCACACAAATAGAGCGCTCTTTTGGTGGTAGATCACCACAGGGTTTTTTTTTTTTTTATTAGCTAAAAAAAATAAATAAAAAGAAGTTTTTGTACTTTCTGCTATAAAACAAAAAAAAAAAAAAAAAAAATCTCCAAAGGGATTTGCAGAGACGCACATACTGTATTTACCATTTATGCAAAGTGTTTGACACATTCTGTATGATCATTTTTTTGTTTGTACAAATTATCTAGAAGACATTAAAATTTATGGAAAAAAATTAAATCTTAAGTTTTGGCCAAAATGTATTCCGCTACATGTTTAGTTTTTT
The DNA here is from genome assembly GCA_037952835.1 of Lithobates septentrionalis. Lineage (NCBI taxonomy): Eukaryota > Metazoa > Chordata > Amphibia > Anura > Ranidae > Lithobates > Lithobates septentrionalis. The sequence continues at coordinate 717,288 of JBBDGP010002483.1, forward strand.
TTTAACCAAAAAAAAAATCCCAATAAGTGTATACTGATTGTAGGCAGTATAAACTATCACACAAACCAAACAATTTTTATTTATTTTTGGACTACTAATGCCGGGGATCAGCGACTTATAATGGGACTGCAACAGTGCAGCGGGCAGTACGACACCGACGCTGGGGGGAATTGATTAACTGCCACTGAAAACACCAGTGACACCAAATCAGTCCTGGGATAGGTCCTAATTCGATGCACTGTAACTGTACTAATAACCCTGGGTAGGAAGAGGTTAACTAGGGCGATCGAGGGGTTAAATGTGTGCCCAACAAGGTTTATTGTGTGCTGCTTTTACTGGGGATCTAGTTGCTTAGCAGAGAGTGAACAAAGAGATCCCCTGTCACTGAACAGCTCTGTGAAGGTAAACCACAGAGTTGTGCTCGCGGAAGCTCAGAGCCGATCACCGGGTGCCAACGGTAAATCATTGGCCGGGACCCGACGATCGGCATGCACTGTAAGGAAACAGCACAGTGCGGCCGGCGGGCGCTTGAGCGTGTGGATCCCGTACTCTATATGTGAAACAGTGCAGGGAGGCCGCTTTTCCGCCATACATCTTTGTGATGCATTCGACAAGCAGTTAATTTCCACTTTGTGATCCTGCCGACAACGCTCACTCCTCCACTGTATCTACTGAAGAGCAGCATTATCACCTAGAATGGGACTACAGAACTTCTTCCTATCCTCTTCCCTGTAACATAAAGGGAAGGGGGTCTGTAGTGCACAGAAAGAGCTGGGAACAATGTAAGGCTAGGTTTACACCCTGTGCGTGTCAGGAAAGCGTGCAAAGTCCGCTGACCTTTAGCGAACGTGTGGGAGTGCCATTGAAGCAGTTATAAACTGCCGATTTTTTAAAAAAGAAAAAGAAGAAAAAAATCCTGCAAGGCAATGGCATAATGTGCTAGTATGCACTGCATACTAGCACATTATGAAATACTTACCTTGCGACAATGCCCTCCAGCGCTGTAAAGTCACTGCTGAGAGGGCTGACATTTCCCCTTGTAGGTCTTCCTGGTTCGCGAACTCCAGCTATGCCACTGGCTGGAGCCGCGATGATGTTGCATACGCGCGGGAGCCGCCATTTTCGGCGCGGGCTCTGAAGGTCTGTGTAACAAAACGTCCCACACTCCGCTTCAGTGTTTGTCATATACCGCTTCCTCCCAGTCTGAATATAGATATCAGATATTCAAACCACTGCTAACAACAAAACAAGACAATACTCATTTGGTTGCTGAACATGGACTGTTTATTGGAAATACATTAATACTCTGGAAATCCCCCCAACCTTTGCATTCTGGGCAGGGTAGACTGTCCAATCAGCAGTGACAGTTGGAGGAATTTGCCCCCACCAATCTCACAGCTAATCTACATAAACATCCCATAATATCCAAGGCAGACAGACAATAGAACATTGGCATATAGCCACACCCCAAACGACACAGCAAAGAGTACACAACAAAATGAGACAATATACCAACCACCCCAAGCTGGCAGAGACCATCATGGCCTCCTTTAAAATCTCCTTTTGCATTACATAAAAGAATTTCTTAAATGCTTGTAGCTCCCCCAAATGCCAGGGCCCTTGGTAGGTAAGAGGTCAGCATTCAGTCCCCTCCAAAAGCCTCTGTCCCCAGTGAGTCTGTCACAGTCCGGCACTGTAAGTTGATGTCATCGGCTGTTTGCACTGAATATCTCCAAACACTGCAAGTTTAGGAGATATTCACAGTACCTACAGGCAAGTCTTATTATAGGCTTACCTGTAGGTACAAGTGGTAGTACAGAGTTTACTACCACTTTAATTGTTATAGGCACCCCCATGCATCTAACGTGTGCGCCAGAAAGCACGTTGCTGCAGCATCATGCTGCGCAGCGCAATTTTCAAAAAGTGTCAGTGACTTCTTTTGCGCATTTCTCGCGCATAGGGCAGCCCTCTGGTATGAACGGGCTGCATGCGAAAATGCATATTGCATCTGCATGGTGTGAGTGCTGCTTAACTGATAAGAGCGCAGCGAAGTGAGAGAGAACAGGAAGTGGTCAGCCAACAACTTCTGGCAGGATCAACATGTAAATTTTTGCAAACAAAGACTTTCACATATATATAACATAGTACTTAAAATCCTAAATAGAAAAACCACCACTTAGCCCCCCATTTGCAATATGTTGCGCTATGTCAGGCATCAAGCATATGTGTGTTTTTTTGAGCTTCATGCATAAGGTAGCCATTCCTTTCATTAGCTCTAATGAGCAGGGCCCTCAGATTCCTCCTGTATTGAAACTTTACGGTCTACCCTCATGTTGTAAAGTGCAGTGCAAACTGTTGGCACTATATAAATAAAAGCCGCCATTCATGTGACAAATGCAGCAAAGATGCTCAAATAATTTTTTGAGCTTCGGGCATTTAGCTGCACATAGAAAGAAGCATCTTGCTTGCCATGTTCAGGAGAAGCAACACTTTTTTTGCAGCAGTGGGTGGACCTCCTCTTTAACTGAACAAGCTGAAGTTAGAAGCTGCTTGGTTGGTTTCTATGTGCACCAGTTTTGATAAATTGACCCCAATGTGCCCAATCCAAGTAAACCGATCACATACTGTACATATAGCATACTAAGGTAGTAAAATGGTGGCCACAATAAGTCAGGCAGACAAGGGAGATCCCAAAAAAGCTGATGTTCTTGTCCGAGTTCAAAAATGTCTAACGGATCTGCCCCTAGAAGGGAGGATGGAATTTCATACTCCGAAGGAATAGTTCAGGTGTAAGGAAGATTGAAAGCAGCTTCAGTCCGATTCCTCACAGATCACCCTCACTGACGCGTTTCGTCCTGCTCACAGGGCTTAGTCATAGTTTGACAGAGCCCTGAGGGTGGGGTGAAATGAGTCAGTGGGCGTGATCTGTGAGGAGTCGGGCTGAAGCCACTTTCACTCTACCTTGCACCTGAGATGTTCCTTCAGATTGCAGCGTTCCATCCTCCCTTCTATGTGCGTATACAAAGCTGGGATGGGCTCTCTTGACGCAAGCACCTGCACTTATGCGAGTCATCGGACTATCATGGGACGATTGCTTGGAGTGGCACCTAAAGTTTACATTGTTCTTGGTGACAAATCAGTCCCTGTTGCAGTCTTTTACCTTGTGGCTTGCTACAATGTTGCACTGAGGAAATGCTTCCTCTTACCTGCAGCATCTTCTCAGCCTAGACAAAGTCACTGACTGGAGCTAAAGGATGGCTTTTGAATAATAAACATGGAGCTTTTTTGTTGATAAATGACATTGCTGTATATTGTGACATCAGGTCCCCCCCCCCCCATACAGACATAGGGGTCAATTTACTAAAGGCAAATAAACTGTGCACTTTTGCAAAGGGCAGTTTCTCCAGAGCTCAGTATATGAGGGAAGCTCTGCTGACTTCCATCATCCAATCACGTGCGAGGAAAAATGCCGTTTTTTTTCCCCTTGCATGCGATTGGGTATTCTTTGCAAAGTGAAGCTTTACCTCATTTACTAAGCTCTGGAGCAACTGCACTTGCAGAGTGCACAGTCCGTTTGTCTTTAGTAAATTAACCCCATAATGACCCCTTTACTCCTGTGAGAGATGACGATGTCAATGGGCCGCAATGCTGGAGGTCAGTAGCGGGGCCTCTCTATCATAAGGCACAGAGATTGGCTGCACAGTGCTGAAGTCATCAGAAGCCTGTCCAACCAGCAACAGATTGTAGGTATTGGACCATGAGCTGTCCGTGACAACTCGGTCACAGTTCTGGGGGTGCCAATGGGAGCGCGCTTCACAACAAAATTTAAAAAAAAAAAAAAAAAAAAAAAAAGACATATGCGATCGGTGGGCGTTAAGACTCACCTGCCCCGTCACTCGACAAATGAGTAATTTGGTTGTAAAGAGGTCAAAGTAAACACTACAAAACTAAGGGTGAAAGGTTCGCTTTAGTTCTCCTGAATCGGTTTAATGGCACCAGCTGTTTCGGAAGGGAGGGGGGAGCTCATTCCCAGAACGTCCAGGTCTCATCCAGTGCTGTGCAACCAAACTGTGCGTCCCACATTTACTTCACGAGACCACCGGGGAAAATCTTGGGCAGCGGCTCAGACTTCCAGATTAAACCCTAATCCACGGATTATGGAGGTTTTACAATTTATGATGGATGACTTAGTCATACAGTACAGAGCTTGTCAGAAAAATCATTAACGCATGACGTAGGCTGTGATTGGTCACAGGCGGCGTAATGGGCTGGCAAACAATTGTCAGAAAGAGCGACAATGAGCTACAAAATGCCTGTTTGCTGCAGAGACTTTTTGGAGTAAACTAGCCCTCAAGGTACTGGGCCCACCACAGTCCCAACACAAGAACCAAGCACTCTGCTTTATGTCCTGTTGCTTCTGTTCACACCAAACAAAAAAACAGGACATGCTTCATTTTTGTGCAACACAGAATTACATAGAAAGTAAATAAAAAAACATAAAGGGAGCAAAAACACAAGCAATGTACAGTATAGGGCTGCAGCTAAAGATTTTCATAATCGATTAATCAGATAAAAAAAAAAAAAAAAAAACAATTTTATTCTTAAATATCTCTATGCAGTGGTAAATTTAAATAACCAACTATATGGTTAGGGAGCAAAATCTCTAATCCACTCTGAGAACAGACAGAGGAGATATATACTATTAGAGGAGGTATATACACTATTAGGAGGTTGAATCTGGTAAATAGACTGAAAGATCAAATTTTTTTATTTAAAATAAAAAAAATAAAAAGATTAAAGACTCTTTTGCCAAATTTTCAGACAGAACTGTAATATATGCTGGCCATACAAAAACAAGGGCTTCCTTAAAAAAAAAAAAAAAAAAAAAAATAATGTATTTTTTAAAGAACATTCGTTCGATTCTCTAAACGTTAGCGGTGTCAAGTCAGCGTTACTTTTCGACCACAGTGATGGAAATTGGAAGGCGCAGAATAGAAAACTTCTCGGTCAAAAGGAATTTTCAGACAGGGTATGTGGTTTTCGTTCACAAATGACATTCCCATCTTAGTTGTGGGCAGGCAAAGCCCGCAAGCATAAACTTCCGTGATATGGCGCTGTTGTATTACCAGCATGCACCGCCCATTCACGCGCATTCACAGTAAGCGGCGCAGGAAACTTCTCATGTTGCCATCACAACGGGCGGCGGCGGAAGTGCCCGTCCCGTTGTGATGGCAACCAAGATGGCGCTGTGAGCCGCCTTAAAATCACGCCGTTTCCTGTCGGGAAATAACACAATTTCTTCTCACAGTACTGCCCACTGACTCTTGAGAAATGACGACTCACATTTCCCAGGAGCACAGGCGAGGGAGGAAGTGATGCGGAGCGCCGCGGACCCAGGAGGTGGCAGATTAGGAGCCACCACATAACAGGGCATTTCTGGCAAGTTAAAAAAAAATTCACTCCAAATCTTTAATACGAATAAAAGACTGAAAATGTAAAAATGTTTCAGGGTGGAACTCCGCTTTAAAAGCAAGTGAAATTTTCAAACGACATTCTTTCATTCAGCGAATCTGCAAAGATTTTTTTGTATGAATATTCTCCTCTGGAAAATCAATACATGTATGGCTGGCATAAGGCTCTGTTCACACCTATGCAGTTTCCTTTTGATCAGTCTTTACAGTGCTTTTTTGCATTGTGGTCAGTTTGTTGTTGGGCAGATTAAAAACGCAAATTGCTACAAAAACGGACCTCGTGTTGTGCACTGGTGCGCAGTCATGTTGGAACAGGAAGGAGCCATCCCCAAACTGTTCCCACAAAGTTGGGAGCATGAAATTGTCCAAAATGTCTTGGTATGCTGACGCCTTAAGAGTTCCCTTCACTGGAACTAAGGGGCCAAACCCAACCCCTAAAAAAAAAAAAAAAGAAAAAAAAATGCAGCGCTAAAACATTGGTGAGACAGAAAGGGAATGATGTGCAAAACTCTCAAAAAAAAAAAATCATATATGCATATGAAATAAGGATCAGCATATCAAAAAGTGACTAAAGATGATAGCCCATCAAACATTGGTACAATAAATAAATGAAAAAAAATGAGTGAAATTTTTTTTTTGTTTTTAAGTAATTGTGAAAGTCTCACATAAAAGACTAGAACAGATATCTTAAAAAAAAAAAAAAAAAAAAAAAAAAATACAATAGAAGGGAGATTGAAATCCCAAATGATTGTGCAAATATAGTCCCGATAGCAAATAGTGCAAAGATTTCCAAGCTGAACAATCCATATACAATGTGAGTAAAATTCCAAAGAAAAAGTGCTGACAGGCAGATCCAACATCCAAGGTAGTTCACACCCAAGTGAGAGTTGAGGCTCCTTACCAGCTGTAGGTGACCACCATAACAGTGGTCTCACCAGGCATTTGGGAAATTTCAGGTCACCCACTAACCTATGCCGACATCCACAGTTGAGATCGTAATACTCAAAAAACGCTCCCATAGTGTAATAGTGTTAGTGATAGTGATAGTGTTTATTGTTTATTAAGCTGATTGAATTGTACTTACAAAATTCTCCATTCTTTAAAAGAGTAATCATGTGTCAAGGTAAAAGTCGCGGTGTCTCCACGAGCTTCCTCCCGCTTACTGTGTGCGTCCCATCAGTCAGCAAGGAAAAAATGTAATGACGTCAGCATCACAGGCTTCTCCCTACGCGTTTCGTCACAATAGGACAACGTCTGGGGATTGGCCAAGGTTACCTTTCTGTCACACCAGTGTTTTAGTGCTGCATTTTTATTTTATCGGATATACTGAAGTTTAGTATTGAACTTTTTTGTGCTGGCGGCTTCTTCACATTTTACCATCCATTCAAATATTTTTTTAGCGCAGCGTTAACCCTCTGGTTTTTTATGACCTGAAAAAAAAAAAAAAATAAAAAAAAAAAATAACCTCACACCATAATACCCCCGCCCCACCCACCAAATGATTTGGACCAGTGCACAAAGCAAGGTCCATAAATACATGGATGAGCAAATTTGGGGTGGAGGAACTTTACTGGCCTGCACAGAGTCCTAACCTAGAGCCAGGCCTTCTCCAAAATCAGGGCCTTTCCTCACAAATGCACTTCTGGAAGAATGGTCAAACATTCTCATAGACACACTCCTAAACCTTGTGGACAGCCTTCCCAGAAGAGTTGAAGCTGTTATAGCTGCAAAGGGTGGGCCAACTCAATATTGAACCCTACAGACTAAGACTGGGATGTCATTAACGTTCATGTGCGTGTAAGGGCGGGCATCCCAATACTTTACTCAATGATATGTACACTATATTGTAGTGTATGGAGGAGAAACTACATTTGCTGTTGCCACCTTCCCGAATATAGTAGAGAAATAAGTAACCCCCCCCCCCCCAGTACAAAATGACTTTAAGGGCAAACTTTTTGAAGACAATATTTTTAAAAAAAAAAGATAGAAAAAAAATTACATTTAATAAAAAAAAACAAAAAAAAACAAAAAAAAAAAAAAAACAGTATAAATGGTCAGAGATAACAACCGTGCACAAAGTGATAAATAATATACCTATATAGTATATAAGAAAAGGGCACTTCTATATTAGGAGAAGTGCTCTTTTCTTATATACAGATATAATGCATCACGGTTGTTATCCGACTGTTATACTGTTTTCTTAAAATTAAATTTTTCTACCTTTTTTGAAAATATTGGGTCTTCAAAAAGTTCGCCCTGAAAGTCCCTTTTTACCAGGGGGGGGGGGGAATACTTATTTCTCTATATATACGAATATTGAGTTGCCCCCCCCCCTGTTGCAATAGCCCTGACCCATTGAGACATGGACTCCACTACATTTCTGAAGGTGCAGGGCTCTGAAAAAGTATTTGCCACCTTGTTGATTTTTTTTGCACATTTGTCACACTCAAATGATTCAGATCAAATAATATTTATTATTACACAAAGATAGACGTTTTTCAGGATATTTTTGTTATGGTTATTAAAAAAAACTACCATTAATTATACCAAGTCTATGTTAATGTTTTATCACAAAAGTGTAAAAGATCTTCAAGTTATTACTTGAGCAATGTTATTTGCAATCGGACCATCTCTGATGTGTAGTACATCCCAGCAACACGCTAGGCGTGTGAAGATTCTCGCACAGCACCGGTTATTGGTGTTCTGCTGATAAGTGTGGGTGTTCATGCAGAGTTTATGGCGACACTGGTGGGCACATACTACCGACAGCCGCGGCAGGTTCATGGGAGTGCATTCCTATTCATCTCTACAAGCCATTATTCTTATTCAAAACTTTTTTTTTTAATGGTTTTCACTATATAATACAGCCGATTGATGCGATCTTTAAAAAAAAAACATGCGTGGCAAGTTGGTAGTACAACAACGCGGCAGACCTGGCCTTAAAGTGTCACTAAACCCACATTATTAAAAAATGGTGCATTACATGCTGTTCACTATGAGATCCATTTTTTGTATCCTGCAAAACCCTTGTCGATACTGCTGCTCTCCATCTCCCCCTTCTGTCCATGTCCCCAATTCAACTAAGGATTTTGCAGAGCAGTGTTGGCAGTTCTGCACATGCTCAGTTTTCAGTGAGTTTCTATGCTGAGCATTTCCTCCCCATCACACCTGAGCAGCCCATGTGACTATAGAGTCACACATGTGGGAGTATACACAGTGATGAATGACAGCCTACTCCCTCCCCCCTCCATGCCCACTAACCAGCTAAAACACAATGAGGGCAGGATATTACATGTTGAATGATGGAGGCTTCACCTCCCTCTTATTCTAAGACACAGGATGGAGGGGCGGGGCACAGCCTGTGGTTGGCAGAAAATTTATCCACACCATGTTATTGACAAAGATATTAAATGGGCGATTTAAATCTATACATTTGTAGGACAATTTAAAGCAGTTTACTGATAAGGATTTATTTTTACTTTGTATTTCAAAAGGCAGCTTTATGTTTATTTTTATTTTTTCCCGGGTTTTTTTTGAACATGTGACCAGCAGCAGAGGAATAGAAGCTCCTCCTGCTTATGTTTCCCTGCAGAGAGGCTGGGAATGATCTGGGTCATGTGACAGTTGTATATCGATTAGGAAAAAAGGTACTTTAATAAAAATAAAATCATTGCCATCATCCAGATACAGGAATAGAAGGGACAATGTAAATTGAACGGTGTGTGTTTAATATCACTTCAACCACTTGCTGACCGCTCTTATAGCAGTTTTAAGGCTACAGGCAGCTATTTATATACGTGATCCCGCACTTCCAATGAATGCGCGCCGCCGCTGGCTCGCTCCCTCTGCGATTGCACACAGCGAAGGCCGATCGGCGGGTGCTCAATGTCTGCTGATCGTCAGGCAGAGATTTCGTGCAGTAGACAGCGGGGGGCGCGGTGCACGCTGATTGGGCAGAGGCGTCCGCCGGCCACCTGCGATTGCTCCACAGAGACACAGAACTATGAGCTGCCAATGTAAACAAGACAGATTGCCCTTCTGATGGGGGAAGGAGAGATACGTTTGTGTTCCTTCAAAGAAGGGAAAAAAATTCCCTCACTTCTCTTAGTAAAAGCACCTAACACAGTACACAAACACTGGTTAGGCACACACTTGACTCTTTGATCGCCCCCGATGTTAACCCCTTCCCAGCTAGTGTTAAGCTCTGTACAGTTATTAGTACAGTAACAGTGTATATTTTTAGCACAGCATTAGCATCACCGTTCCCCAAGAAGTCAGTACGTCCGCCACAATATCATAGACCTGCTACAAGTTGCTGATCGCCGTCATTACTAGTAAAAAAAAAAAAATTTCCCATAGTTTGTGGACGCTATAACTTTTGCGCAAACCAATCAATATACGCTTTTTTTTTTTATTGGATAGGTTTTATAGCAGAAAAAAGTAAAAAAGAAAACATTTTTCAAACTTGACGGTCTTTTTTCGCTTATAGCGCAAAAAAAAAAAAAAAAAAAAAAAAATACATTTTGATAAAAACACCCCCATGAGTGCAAACTCATCATATTTCTATAGCAGGGAGGAAGTGCGAACGCAAACTGGTGTGGGAAAATAACACAAAATAGATGAAGCTTATTACTAATGCGGGTTTAGCACTGTCACACATACATACATATTTTTTTTATTTATAAATAGTCTATTAGAGTTTCCTCATTGCATTACACTAAGGGCCAGTTCACACCACATGCAGTCCAGTGCATTTTTTTTCTTCCTGTGTAAAAAAAAAAAAAAATGGAAAGTAGGCTATATGATTTGCAACGGCATAGTTCACACCAGTATGGTCAGTTCCAGAAAAAAAAAAAAAAAAAAAAAAAAAAAAATTGGAACACATCAAAAACGCAGTGGGGGGGGGGGGGGAGGCATCTGCAATGCATGTTAAAAAGCGCGCATGCACATACAGATCTGTAATGGATCTGGAGTGTTTTTGTGGGGTGAACCAGCCCTAAATGGAAAGTGTTGATGTGGGGCGGATACAAATACTGACGTAAGGGCTCATTCAGGGCTGGTTCACACCACACACAAAAAAAAAAAAAAAAAAAAAAAAACGCACTGCAGAATAGTTTACTGATGCGTTTCTGTATGTGTGTTTTTAACCCTCGATACGTTTCCGATGCATTTCAAATGCTTTCCCTTGCTCCATTTTTTTTTTCTTTTTTCACTGTACTTGGGTCCGATACGTTTTACTGCATTCCATTACAGTCCAATGCAGGAAAAATGCAGCATGTTTCACTTTTTTTTCTGGAACTGGAAAGCCCTGGAACTGCAAGCACTGGTGTGAACTATGCCATTGGAAACCATATAACCTACTTTCCATGCATTTTTGATGCAGATAAAAAAATATATATTTATACCCACTGGACTACATGTGGTGTGGACTGGCCCCAACACAGCCCGAAAGAAAGGTAATGGTGCAGTTGAGCCACGTTTTTACCACCCCTAGACCTCCCTCAACACAGCAGCGGAAGGGGGTTCTACACCTGCCACTGCAAAGATTCTACCCCAGTTTAAGTGAACGGGGCTGTGCCACAACCGCATGCAATGCGCACAGTTACAGCACCGTGGTGCAGGCTTTTCGGGGTTAAATATAGTTTCCCAGTCATTTGTCAACTGCCCTCTTAAAAGCGATCCACCGCGCACCACTTTTCAGAGGAGTGGTACTAGTGTAAATGAGCCCCAAGTATGCTACTGACCTTGTATTAGAAAGGTCGCATTAGTCTCGGTGCGAATGCAAAACACGGGAGATCATATTTCCCGGAAGGAATAGATCTCTATGGTTATGCATGCATTCAGAAACAAGCGATCGTCCCTGCACACTTATCACTTGCATCCAGAGATGACTTGTGTTGGGGGGGGACCGGTGATTACTGGAACCAGGGTACTTGCTTCCAGAGATGATTGCGGTTGAGGACAGGTGATAATCGCTGAGTGCACGCTACTCGCATCCACAGATTTCTTGCAGTTAAGGACAGATTATTAATGGACGCAAGCTACTTGCTCCCAGAGATTACTTGCGATCGGGGACAAACGATCGTCCCTGGACGCAATATGCCCGATTCAAGAGATTACTGCACTTGGTAACAGATCATCCCTGTAGACCAGCAACTTGCACCCAGAGATTACTTGCGGTTAGGGACAGATGATCGTCCCTGCATGCAAGCTACTTGCCTCCAAAAGATAACTTGCCATCATGAACAGACGATCGTTCCTGTATGCAAACTACTTGCACCCAGAGATTTGCAGTTAGGGGCAGGCGATTGTCCCAGCACACAAGCTACTTGCATCCAGAGAGGACTTGTGGTCAGAGAAGACGGTCAACCATGGACACAAGGTACATGCGTCCATTAATTACTTACGGTTAGGGACAGACGATTGTCCCTGCACCCAAGCTACTTACCTCCAAAAAAATAAATAAAAAATTTGCGATCGGGGAACAGATGATTGTCCCTGGACACAAGATACCCACCTCAATAGACAATTACAGTTGGGAACAGATCATCCCTGGACACAAGCAATTTGCACCCAGAGATTACTTGCGGTTAGGGACAGATGATCGTCCCTGGACTCAACTTCCATCATCTTTTCCTAACCGCAGGCAACCTCTTCACCTTGAAGTTCTGAGGTGTAGGAGGTTGTGCTATATTATATTATATTATATTAGAGTTCTAGAAGAGATGCTAATCAACGCTCCCCCTCCCCTCCAAACCCCCATCCATTTTCCTTGCAAATTGTCTGATTTGGAGAGGAATTTGCTGTGCTTTTATGTGCGGTTATATAAAAACGTACGTAGGTGTGCAGGAAAACACAATTACAGGAGCTATCTCCATCGATGACACAGACATGTGAAGAAAAAAAAAAAAAAAGTGTCTGCGTAATTTGTTATCCAAGTTATCAGCGGCAATGAACCCAACGCAAAGTTTAAAGACTAAATTGAGAAGAACCGGGTTCTAGAGTAGAGTCATAAATACAAACTGCTGTATAGCAATAGGTTTGTAAAGAGCCCCTACAGGCAACCAAATCAGAGAACTGTCAATGCTGTAAAGCCCTTTGCTTGTCTTTATCTGGTCATTGGTGCACCATTCCTCCCACCGACAAGGTCATCCATGGGGCACCATTCCTCCCACCGATGACCCCATACCTCCCACCGATGATCCCATCCATGGGGCACCATTCCTCCCACCAACAAGGTCATCCCTGGGGCACCATTCCTCCCACCGATGACCCCATCCATGGGGCACCATTCCTCCCACCAACAAGGTCATCCCTGGGGCACCATTCCTCCCACTGAAGCCATCAATAAGGCATTATTCCTCCCACCGACACCATCAATGATGGGGCATGGTTTACTCCCACTGACACCAGAGCATTTTCTACTCCTGTTGGCCACAGTCTGCCCCCTCCTAAAGCCTGAAGACGGGGAAAACTGGCCCTTTGTTTAGCAAGTCTGGAGACCCCTGCTATATAGAAAGTGCAAAAGTCCAGTGTTAAAGTGGAGTTCCACCCACTTTTACAACTCTTCAGCATCCCTCACTAAACTGTGCACTGTAAACAAATTGGATATTTTTTTATTTTTTTTCTCAGCACTTACTGTATATCTGCTGTATTCATTTTTCACTTCCTCCTCCCTGGCCGCGGCCCATCGCATCATTTCCTGTTTGCAATGCCTTCTGGGAAGGGGCGGCAACTTCCTCTGAAACTGCCGTTGTTATGGAAACCTGACCTGAAACCTATTACACTGCTTGTGCTGCACTGAGCATGTGCGAGATCTGCAAGGATGAGATCCAGGAAGAAATACAGTCTGGCTTCAGATGCCCACGGCCTGCTGTAAGTTTAAAAAATAACAAACTACTGCTATAAACTAACAAAACAGACCTTAGTTTACAGACTAACTTTACTAGAATACATTAAGCTTGTGTATTATAGGGGTATTTTTATTTAAAAAGTATAATTTCGGCCGGAACACCACTTTAACCAAGCTACACCAAAATTTCTTTGTAAGCAGCATCTCAAGGTTTCCTTTTTCAGTTTTGACCGGCATGTACTTTACCATTTTTCACTGCCAGAGACTCTTATACACGCACACAACACATTTTAATAATTAAAAAAATATATATATATATATATATATATATATATATATATATATATATATACACACACACACACACACACACACACACACATACATACATACACACACACATCAAATATATACCTTCTGAAAGCAGAGACCCTGATGGTAGCTCCAAAGTTTTATGTTGCACAATATTAACACAATGGTTCAAGGGCAATTGTTTAGTACACAAATACAACATAGTGCCTCTTTTTTTGGCAAATATAAAAAATGAGGTTGCGCCGAGTAAATTGATACCAAACGTGTCAAGCCCAACTCCAGGTTTACTTTCATTTTAAATTGGTTCGTTTGGGCCAAGTTAGCACAAATAAACTTTTTCCTTTAACACTGGGTTCACATCTATGCTAGGTGAGGTTGATGCATTTTTCCAGCAGCTCTTTGCGATGCGTTTAACATTTTTTTTTCGTTTTTTGGCCATTTGGAAAGTATGACACTTCTGTTCATGGAATGCGACTGATGTAACTTTACACTCTCTGGCATTCAATTAGGCCCCTTTCACACTGGGACGGGAAGTGTGCCGGTGGTAAAGCGCCGCTATTTTTAGCGGCGGTATGCGGCCGCTAGTGGGGTGGTTTTACCCCCCGCTGGCGGTTGAGAAAGGGCTGCAGAGGCGGTATAGCCGTGGTGCCCCAGTGATTTCAATGGGCAGGGATGAACGAGCGGTATACACACCACTCCTAAGATTCTGCTAGCAGGACTTTGACCGTCCTGCTAGCGTACCGCTCCAGTGTGAAAGCCAGACAAAGCAGCGGCTGTTTCAGGTCAGTTTGCAGGCGCCATTTTTAGCGAAATAGCACCTACAAAGCGACCCAGTGTGAAAGGGGTCTTATACGATTGTTTATAGCAGTGTATTTCATTGCTATAAGCAAGCATTTTTCTGACTGAAACTGATTGTGAGTTTTGTTAGCAAGAGCTAATCACATGGTACAGATGGGCTGTGATTGGCCCTGTCTGTACCATGTGACCACACTGATCAATCACAGCTAGCAACACAATTGTACACAATGGATGGCATGAAAGGAAGCCAGCCATTGCTTACCACTGTCATGTGACCTGCTGTGATTGGTCACATGGTACCGGCAACGAGCACACAGCTGGCGACAGCGCACGCCACGGCGCACACACTAGTAATTGGTGCGATCAGCGATTTTTTAGCGGGACTCTTTTGGGAACCACTGACATTACAGTGATCAGTGCTTAAAAAAAAATAATAAAAATGCACTGTTTCTGTACGAATGACACTGGCAGGGAAGGGGTTAACATCAGGGGCGATCAAAAGGTTAAATGTGTCCCTAGGGGGTGCTTTCTAACTGTGTTGGGTGGGAGATAGACTGACTGGGGAACACAGAGATCCGTGTTCTTGCTTAACAGAAACACAAGATCACTGTGTCCTCCCCTGTCAGGCAGATCACCATTCTGCCTTTCTGGGGAATGTTTGTCGGGTCCCGGCGGACACTGCGTCTGCTGGACCCGCTGATTTGCTCCCCTTCTGGCCAATCGGTGCCTCCGGCGACACGTGCGTGCACCCCCGCTATTTCGCGAAAGGACGTACAGGTACTTAGTTTCACGCAATAGAGCCGCCCTGACGCAGTATATCTGCGGTAGGTGGTCTTTAAGCAGTTAAAGCCCATCTCTGGGGAAAGGGAAAAAGGTTCCAGCGCTGGAAAAATTAAAGTGGTTGTAAAAACTCTTCCATATACCTAGTGAAGGGACTGGGTGATATACAGATGAAACAAATCCTACTACGCAAGTTGTACTAGTTTATCTGTAGGTCTTCTCTTCAGCCGTTCAAAGCCCAAAAGTATCAAGCTTGTCCGAGCTTGCAGAGGAGGAGGAAAAAAAGGAAAAAAAAAAAAAGGAAGGAAGGAAGGAAAAAAAAAAAAGGAAGGAAGGAAGGAAGGAAGGAAGGAAAAAAAAAAAAAGGAAGGAAGGAAGGAAGGAAGGAAGGAAAAAAAAAGGAAGGAAAAAAAAAAAAGGAAGGAAAAAAAAAAAGGAAGGAAGGAAAAAAAAAGGAAGGAAGGAAGGAAGGAAGGAAGGAAAAAAAAAGGAAGGAAGGAAGAAAAAAGGAAGGAAGGAAGGAAAAAAAAGGAAGGAAGGAAGAAAAAAGGAAGGAAGGAAGGAAGGAAGGAAGGAAGGAAGGAAGGAAGGAAGGAAAAAAAAGGAAGGAAGGAAGGAAGGAAAAAAAGGAAGGAAGGAAAAAAAGGAAGGAAGGAAAAAAAAAGGAAGGAAAAAAAGGAAGGAAGGAAGGAAAAAAAGGAAGGAAGGAAGGAAGGAAGGAAGGAAGGAAGGAAGGAAGGAAGGAAGGAAGGAAGGAAAAAAAGAAGGAAGGAAGGAAAAAAAGAAGGAAGGAAGGAAAAAAAGAAGGAAGGAAGGAAAAAAAGAAGGAAGGAAGGAAAAAAAGAAGGAAGGAAGGAAGGAAGGAAGGAAGGAAGGAAGGAAGGAAGGAAGGAAAAAAGGAAGGAAGGAAAAAAAGGAAGGAAGGAAGGAAGGAAAAAAGGAAGGAAGGAAGGAAGGAAAAAAGGAAGGAAGGAAGGAAGGAAAAAAGGAAGGAAGGAAAAAAGGAAGGAAGGAAGGAAGGAAGGAAAAAAAAGGAAGGAAGGAAGGAAAAAAAGGAAGGAAGGAAGGAAAAAAGGAAAAAAGGAAGGAAGGAAGGAAAAAAGGAAAAAGGAAGGAAGGAAGGAAAAAAGGAAAAAAAGGAAGGAAGGAAGGAAGGAAGGAAGGAAGGAAGGAAGGAAGGAAGGAAGGAAGGAAGGAAGGAAGGAAGGAAGGAAGGAGAGGGCAGAGAGAACTCAAAATTACACTCTGCAGAGCTCAGTCAGGAGAGCTCAGAGAGGTGACTGGAGGGAAGGGACAACCCCCTCTTTAGAGCACACTGGAATAGAGCTGAGGCTGTCAATCACAGGCTGTATGCTGGAGATCACTCCCGCATCATCACCTTTTTTCTCTTGGTGTCAGGAAAAAAAAAAAAAAAAACTTGTCAGAAGTGACAAATGCTGATAGATGAAGGAAGCAGCAGACAGAAATGACACTTCGTGCTCTGGATAGAGACAAGTTCACACTTTAGAGGGATATGCTTTGTTCATATTTTATTTGAGGTTTACATACCACTTTAAAGTGAAACTTAAAACCTCTCTCAATCCACATTAAAGCCTCGTTCACATCTGAGGAATGCTACCACATAGACAGACATCATAAGCCATATACTATGACCAGACAAGAAACAGGAAGTGGGCTGTAAAATGTATTTATTGGCAGAAAAAAAATAAAAAATGGTTTTACTACCCAAAGTTAAAACAAGGTCAGAGGATTTAATATATGGAAAGTTGAAAATAAAAAAAGACGACTGAAGGTCCGCTTTAAGGAGATTCACCCCTCTATATTTGTCCCGTTTACCATCATCATTGAAAAGTAAAAGAATAGCACAAATTTTGGGTTGTCCCCAGAAAAGTAATACAGGGGATATTTACCAATGGGGACACTAGTTCTGGTGACCTGACCTGGAGGTCCCCAAGGAATTCCCTTAATTTGCTAGGATTTCCTCTCACTTCCCGTTTGCTTATGGGAACAGGAAGCGAAGGGAAATCTCCCCAATGGGACACAGATGTCAAAAAAAAAAAAAAAAAAACCGACAGGGATTCTAAACCTCCCCTACTCTATCCAAAAAGTCTAGGGGAGGCTTCCGCTCCCCTCTGATCCAGCAGTGGACTACCCCTCAAAATCCTCATGCTATGGGCTCGCTCTGCATTAAACATGATGTCCTTTTTTTGGACAGGTACCTGCTCCCACTTTGTCAATCTATGCCTAGGTGAGAATGACGTGTACTTGGGCACACACCCCCTGCCCACAGCCTCCTAGGGCACGTCACAAGAGGCTGCAGGACCAGTCACACTGTGCTGTGGGTTCTTGCACCTGCATAGCGGGGAGCCAAAAATGGCAGCACCAGAGACCTGAGGCAATAAGAGGTACCGGCTGCGGGAAGACAGCACCGGACCCCAGACATTGGTAAGTACCAGAAATTTTAAAAGTCAGCGGCTACAGTTTCTCTTATGAGTAAAGTTCAATTTTTTTTAACCCTTGCAGTGCAGGGGCAGCTGCCACCACAAGGGGAGGATTTTCACTATATGTATGTAAACCCGAGCTATGAACTTCTATTTGTTCCCTTCCAGTCTGTTAAATAGACCACTGAAAGCATTTTGCTATATCTGCTCAATTAGGGAGGGGGGGGGAAAAAAAAAAAAAAAAAAAAAAAAAAAAAAAAATTTACCCGTTAGGGCTCGTTTACACTTGCTTCAAAACATTTTTTGTGATACGGCACTGCGTCGCTTTAACTGACAATTGCGCGGTCGTGCGTCACTGTACCACAAAATTGACGTCCTTTTCTTCCCCACAAATAAAATTTTTTTGGTGGTATTTGATCACCTTGGAGGTTTTTATTGTTTGCAAAAAAAAAAAAAAAAAAAAAAAAAAAAAAAAAAGCGACAATTTTGAAAAAATTTTTACTTTAGTATCCAAGAAAAATAAACAACTAAATAATTTATTCATCAGTTTAGGCCAGTATGTATTCTTCTACATTTTTTTTTTTTTTTTTTTTAAAACAAAAATAAGTGTATATTGATTGGTTTGCGCAAAAGTTATGGTTTCTACAAATTAGGGGGATAGATTTATAGCATTTTTTTTTAGGTTTATTTTTATACTAGTAATGGCGGCGCTCTTTAGCGGGACTGCGACATTGCAGACAGAGCGGACACTTTTTTGGGAACATTGACATTTATACAGCAATCA
Source organism: Lithobates septentrionalis (assembly GCA_037952835.1). Classification (NCBI taxonomy): domain Eukaryota; kingdom Metazoa; phylum Chordata; class Amphibia; order Anura; family Ranidae; genus Lithobates; species Lithobates septentrionalis. The sequence continues at coordinate 735,726 of JBBDGP010002483.1, forward strand.
ATGCTATAAAAATGCACCAATTATTGTGTAAAATGTCACTGGCAGGGAAGGGGGCGATCAAGGGGTTAACCGTGTTCCCTGGGGAGGGGTTTCTAACTGGGGGGGGAAAAAAAAGGGGACTTACTGGGGGAGAGGGGGAGAGGGAGAGATCGCTGTTCCTAATCACTAGTAACAGTAGACTTCTCTCTCCCCTACCCTGTCAGAACGGGGATCTGTTTACATTGACAGATCCTTGTTCTGGCTCTTTTCCCACAAACGCGGGTGGCCGGCGGACATTACGGCCGCTTGCCATGCGCATCGGGCGCATGCCTTCTATGGTTCTTAAAGGAGCCGACGTACAGCTATGGGCGATTCGCAGTAACGTGCCGACCTGCCCGCAGCATAATGACGGCGGCTGGTCGGCAAGTGGTTAAAGCTCTCTTAATGCCAGTCAAAGCCCGTCCCTAAATAAAAATGGTTTACAGGCCTGTTTACACCTTGCGTTTGCTTCGCTTCAAAAATTAAACCCCATGTCGCTTTAGTGGTGCTTCAAAGCCTCCATAGAAGTCTGTGGCAAAGCTCGCTTGAAGCACCTGCAGCTTTTGAGAGGCTTTAATTCAGCTTTAGGTTCGCATTGTTTTGCAAAAATTGCTGGTATGAGACACACACACATGCCAAACTTCAGAGCTTCAAAAGAGCATCACTGAAGCTTCATCAAAGCATCAAAAACACATCATAAGAGCATGTTGAAGCGGTAGGTGCTTTAATGTGTGTTGAAGCCGAAGCAAGTGTAAAGGAGCCCTAAAGCGATGTGGGGTATAAATTCTGAAGCAAAGCCAAAGCAAGGTGTGAACAGGACTGTAAGCGAACCCTTTTATTTAGTGACAGGGGCTTTGACTGGCGTTCAGAGACAAAGCCTGTCCGAAGCCTTGTTTTGAAGCAAGTGTAAAGCTGCATTCATACCTACGCATTTCAAAGTTGTGCGTTTTCATTCAGGTCACCAATGTAAAAAGGCAAAAAAAAAAAAAAAACCCGTAATCTGCCCCATGTTCTTTTTTGAGCTTAGGGCGTTTTGCGTCAGGGGACAAAACGCTCAGATGTGAACTGGTGCCATTGAAATGAATGGGATTTTGCTTGTTGGGCGTTTTACGAGTTGAAAACCTTCAGGTGTGAATGCAGCCTAAACTAGCCAATAATCCGCCAGAAATGTGGGGACTTCCCGTGCTCTCCGTCAACTGTTCTCAGCTACAAAAGTTCCCTGCTATCACCAAGAACTACAGAACACTTCCCCTGTAGGTTATAAGGAGGGGGGAGGGGGTGTTCTGTCGTCCTAAACCACTTCCTGTCTAGGGTGACAACTGCTGTCACCTCCATAGACACAGCACAGTGAGTGTTGTCACCTTAGGACAGGAAGTGTGTTACTGACAGGATCACCGGGATAATATACTGTAAAAAGGAAAATAGAAAGCCTGAAAAAAAAAAAAAAAAAAAAAAAAAAAAAAAAAAAGCCAAGTCAGACACCTCATTTAAGGACCAAAAAGCTGCAATTGATTCGATTTTTGTTCTTGCCTTTAGATATACTTGAAATCACACTGGGAGCATGCTGGCTCTTAATCTTCAGCCAAAAGCGGAGCATCTTGGAAGACGGGTAACAATTTTACAGGGACATGTAGACACTAGAAGCATTTTTTTTGTAGTCTATAGATGCCCTTCAGTGGCTGACCATGCTGGGACATGTAGTCCTCCTGTATCTGGAGCACCATAGATTGCCATAACCTGTTATAGCTGCTCCTATCAGGAAATGCCGAGTTCTGGGCTGCATAAAGCACGTGTCTTCCTGGCAGTAAATACTGGTTATATGTAAACACTTCCAATGACTATTACTTTTACAAGCATTACAGTTGCCAAAACACAAAAAACGCAATGTGGATACAAGCAGGACCCAGGAAAGTTCTCCTACCAAGGGAAGCATAAGTCCCGGGTTCACACCAAACGCGGCTTTGAAACCGCGCTACACAGCAGAGACTGAACCATGTCAGGCGTTTGTGAATGCAGCCAAGAACTGCACAGGCACCAGGATTAACCCCTTGTTGGACACTGATGAGACGCAAAGTCGCACATTACAAGTGAAAACACATTTCAATGGAGGCCATTCCAAATCAGTGGGACTCCAAGTCACTGCGACTTTTAAAAAGGTTCCTGCACTATTATGATGCAACTTCGAGCCCCATCAATTTCAATGTTGCATGAAAGTCGCAAGCAAATCACACTGGGGGGAAAAAAAAAAAAAAAAAAAAAAAAAAAAAAAAAAAAAAAAAAAAAAAAATCGCACGACGATGAGGTTGCAGAGGATTACTGAGCGGGCATCTCAGTCTAGGGAGTCGATTGTGACCCTCCTGGATGATGCCTGAACAAAAAACGGCGTCCTTCTGGAGAGGAAAGCACACGAGGGCATTGTCTGGGGGGGGGATCAGCATACATTTTAAATTGTATAATCTCCTTTAGATCGACCATTAACTGTAGTGCAAGGCCCTGCCTGGTTTTATATTAACTGAATAGATTGTTAAGGTTTGAGTGACCTCATATTACATAGTATTGGTAAATCTAAATGTGATTTTACAGTCTATGGCCAGCTTGACACGCAACATTTAAAAAAATAAAAAAAATCTGATATTAGGTTCACGTTAAGCATGAGCAGCAATAGTCTCGATTTTCGTTACAACACACTTCGCAATCCCACAACGCCGTCCCCTGGCAGTTTTACAACATCTGCGCAGTTTGCGGTTGAAATTAAACATCCATTATCCCCGTTTCACGATGTGCGCATTATAGTATTACAATCGTAATAGAAGATTTCCGAACCACTGTCAACCAACTTTGGGCAGATAATTACAAGTCAGCAATACCGGCGCCCCGAGTACATGTCAATCATATCGGAGAGAACGAAGAATATTCCGTGCACACAATCCTGTATGTGGACGAAAATCAGATCTTCGGTTCGGGGAGATGGTCGTTCTTATCCGTCCAATCAATCTTGGTCTAAGCAGGCCAGTAGTATCCTGCGTACAAGGATAAAATTGAGAAAAACTCAAGGGTAAAATTAGTTGGGGTAGTTGAGCCGGGTTTTTACTGCCACCGACACAACACCACTCCCGCTTAAGCGTCAAAAAGGTGGCGGATGAGATGTACATATGCCGTGCCCCATAATGCTTTGCTTCATGGCGGTGGCAAGAATTAAACCACCCTGTGCTGTTCGGTGGTAAGTACCATCCACCAAGTTTTACCTATTCAAGTGCATCCACCTGCGCTGCAACCATCTATTTATGTGGCATAAATAGGGTGGCACAGTGATAGTAGTTTCACCTAGCAGTAAGAAGGGTCGCTGGTTCGAATCACAACCACGACACTACCTGCCTGGAGTTTGCATGCTCTCCCTGTGCCTGCGTGGGTTTCCTCCGGGTACTCCGGTTTCCTCCCACACTCCAAAGACATGCTGGTAGGTTAATTGGATCCTGTCTAAATTGGCCCTAATATGTGTATGTATGAATGTGTGTTAGTGACCTTAAGAGTGTAAGCTCCTTGAGGGCAGGGACTGATGTGAACGTACAATGTATATGTAAAGCTATGTGTAAATTGACGGCGCTGTACAAGTACCTGAAATAAATAAAAATGTGCAATGAAATGTGATCGAGCCCTGAAGAAAATAAAGCAGAATCGTTTGCTTACATCTTGCATTTTACCCAATCAGAAGATAGAAAGAACCATACAGATGCCAATGCTGATCCCACTCTGAAAATACTACTCAACTGGCTGTGTCGGGCTACAAAAATTTTAACTCACCGGCTAAAACAAGAATTAGAAAATGTAATTAATTTAACTCACTGGCCAAAACAGCAACGTCATGGCGCCAGATTTGCATTCTCGTTGCAGGTCCAAGATTCAAAATACTGGCACCAATGGATCCACTCGGCAGCCAGGCAACTAGCATTTTTTTCAGGGGGGGCAGCAAAAGGAGACACATAGGGGGACATTTACTAAAACAGGTGCAGCTGTGCATGGTAACCAGCGTCTTCAATTAAGCTTTGACAATAAAACCTGGAAGCAGATTGGTTACTATGCCCAGTTGTACCAGTTACACACACTTTTCAGTAAAGTTTTCTATTCAACCAAAGAATTAAAATTTACTTTTTAAAAAAGCTATATGGTCTTTGCCAGTCCGAAATCCTCTTCTACGAGTCCCTCTGAGCCCAGTTTCTCCTGATGACTAAATACTCAACCTCTCTGACTTCAAGGCATGATAAAGGATCCCCGGAGCACTGTGGAATAGTCAGACTCAGATTTTCCTGAATTGCAGTTCTCTGGATGGTGCTTGAGGCACTTTCATTGGACAGAGGATGACAGGCAGGCAGGACTTTGCCATGCGGTCATGCTTTTAGGTTGGTCACTCACATTTCCACATATATTGGTTGCACAGTGGATAGCACTTTCGCCTAGCAGTAAGAAGGGTCGCTGGTTCGAATCCCAACCACGACACCACCTGCCTGGAGTTTGCATGTTCTCCCTGTGCCTGCGTGGGTTTCCTCCGGGTACTCAGGTTTCCACCCACACTCCAAAGACATGCTGGTAGGTTAATTGGATCCTGTCTAACTTGTCCCTAGTATGTATGAATGTGAGTTATGGACCTTAGAGTGTAAGCTCCTTGAGGGTAGGGACTGATGTGAATGTACAATGTATATGTAAAGCGCTGGGTAAAATTGACAGCGCTATAAGTACCTGAAATAAATAATCAAACTATAAGTGTTGAGTTTTATTGCAATAATGGGTCATACATACCCACAATCAGAATAGCAACACATCAGATTATAGAACAATCAGACTGAAATGTGTGTGTAAAACTTTACCAACTGTGAAACCATATCAGAGGGGGGCACAGAAGACACCTTGCGGTACCTACAGTTGAGGTCAAGTACACTGCTCTATGCACACTACAAATGCCTCCATAGTCCATCTCAGGAGCGAGAGAGTGACTACCTTCCTACATACAGAGGGACCGTGGAAGGAATGTAGCCACCCTCCAAGAGGAAGTCAGATCACAGCAGCGAAATACAGGAGATGTGAAGGAGGCTGAGAGCAGCAACAAGAGAGACTTTTCTAAGTTAGGAAAATGTAGTTGAATAGAGTTTATTTTTCAGATGTCACTTATGGCCCGTACACACCATCCGAATATCGTACGAAAGCGATCGTCCGAGGAAGAATCGTACGATTTTCGGATCGTGTGTACACTACTGTCGAGAGCCGATCACGGCAGTTCATCCGATATTATTCGATCAGACAAGCACAAAAATTTTCCTTGTACGATACCAGATCGTACGATTTTCGTTTAGTCAGTATAGCGGTCGTCCGAAAATACAAGACAAATACATTACAACACATGACATCACTTCCGATTTTTTTTTTTTTTTTTCTGTCGTACGAGAATTTGTGACTTTATCTACCTATTCAATTTCTACTTGCGACTTTTAAGCGAAAAAAGTCGTACGATCTGTTGTACGATATTCGGATCGTGTGTACGGGCCCATTTCAGGACATCAGACGTGGGTACAAGCGTTCCAGCTTGCGATTTTAAAAGGGCGGTTTACACACAATTCTGCGTGTCCCACATAGGGCAGCCCAATTCACTTCAACAGGTCGCCCCATGTGCGTTTGTTGCCCAAAAAGAAGCTCCCGGTACTTTTTTTCCACGACAAGCCCAATGCAATTTTTAAATGCACTTTTTGCCGTGTGAGTCGGTTCGCATAAAAAAAAAAAAATAAAAAAATAAAAAAATCGCAGCAGAATAGCGCAGAGTTTGGGGCAACACCCAGGCACTCGTTTTACTGCGATTTGGAATAGTGGGCAGCATTGCAATGTGAATGGGGCCTTAAACAGAAGTTGTGGCCGAAGTCAAAACGTTTATATTTAAAATGGATACATTTGGTTTTCTTTGCATTATAAATAAGTATAATATAGAATAAGGCTCGGTTCACACTGCAGCGATGCGGGGAACCCTGCGAATCCACTGCGGGTTCCCGTATCGCATATCTCATGTTCACACTGCCCTATGCGAACTGCTGTGGGCGCCAATTGAAAGTTAATGACACCCCCAAATCAGTTCGCATATCGCAGTGCAAACTGCAAATTCGGACAGGAAATCGGATCGCATTGGAGTGAACACCCATGCGATTCGATTCTGCTGCGGACCAAAAAAGAAAAAAAATAAAAAAAAGTCCTGTGCGATGCAAATTAAGCCATACAATCTGCATGGCTGAGATCGCATCGCTCATAGATGACATGTGCTTTGCACTGCAGTGCGAATCACATCTAATGTCTTACGTCGCAATGGTGTGAACCGGCCCTAAGGCTCGTTTCACACATATGCATGCATTTTGACCCGCATTTGATTCGCATGACATGTGAACTGAACCGGCTTTCTATGGAGCCACTTCACATCTGTCTGGGGCGGCCGCTGTGTTTTTAAAGAGCCCTGTACGTTTTTTCCAGTCCTGATTAGGTGCGCTGTCAAGTAAAAATTTGCACCTGAACTGGTAAACGAAACCGCACCGGACTTTTAAAAATTGCATTGAAACTGCGCCTGGACATATGTGAACCGGCTGTAAATAACACCCCCCCACTCCCCCCCCCCAAAATGAGATTTGGCATGTCACTTTTTTGTGGGGGGGGGGTGTACTTTTTTTCATGGGACTTCCCGCTTCCTATCTTCGGCCGCCTAGGCGACACCTCCTCTCGCCCTAGGCAGCCCCTCCCTGCCAGCAATCTTCTGGGACACAACTCAGGTCCCAGAAGATCAGCTGGCCAATAGGAGAGGGCAGCGCGACCCGCGCATGCGCAGTACGCGCCCAGCCGCGAAGCCGCAAGCTGTCACGGCCGTGTGCCCACAGTTACCATGACGGTGCCAAGGAGAGAAGGGGGAGAGGATCTAGCCTCCGGGACGGCCACATCGCTGGACCGTGGGGCAGGTGAGTGTTGATTTATTAAAAGTCCACAACTATGCTTTTTGTAGCTGCTGACTTTTAATAAAAAAAAAAAAAAAAAAAAACACACGGGTGGAACTCGGATTTAACTCTTTCATTACCACAAAAAGTTAACCCCTTCCCAGCCAGTGTGATTAGTACAGTGTCAATGTATAGTGATCACTGTATTAGTGTCACTGGTGAGGTCAGTGGAAGCCAAGCAGTTCCCCCAAGCGTCAGTTAGTGTCAGATTGACCGCACTATCACAGTCCCACTGGAAGTCACTGATCATTGCTAGTATTAAAAAATGAATAGTAATAAAAATACACACACACACACACACACACACACACACACACACACACAAGCTTGTAGATGCTATAACTTTCATGCAAACCAATGAATATACACTTAATGACTTTTCTTTTTCACCAAAGACATAGCAGAATACATAGTAAAGTAATATACAAGGTAAATAGAAAAGTAAAAAATATAAATATAATATTTTTTTTTTTTTCTTCAAAGTTCCCCCCCCCCCCCCCCCATTTAGATTGCAAAAACAAAAAAAACAGTGGTGATCAAGTACCACCAAAAGAAAAACTATTGGTTTGAAAAAAAAAAATAAAAAAGTTGTATAAAATTGCATTAGGGTACAGCGTTGCATGACTGCCCAATTGCCTTCTGGAGCCGAGGTGGATAAAACACAATATATCATCATCATCATCATCACTACTAATAAAAATATTATATCATTATTAATACACAATGTTATCATTAATAAAAATAATTTGCTATCAATAACAAAACTACTAACAAAAATATTATATTAATAATAATGTTATAATCAATAATAAAATACAGATAGTTAAAAGAAAAAAAAAAAAGAAAAAAATCAATAAAGGGTTAGGACTGCAGAAGCCCACCAATGCCCAAGCGGCGGTTGCTTCTCGATCAATCACCGATCGATCGATTCGGTAACGCTACAGAACACTTTAGCAGAACGGCAGAAGACGTCTCTCGCTTCCCAAGAGGTTTTGCAGCAGCTGTGCCGCTGATCAGTGATGTCCAACTAATGCGGCTTCCTATCTGTATCCAGATCTGGGCCACTCGGATTAATTTGGCCTGCAGTGAAAAATCTGTCGGCGGCCCCCGGGAGTGGGTCAGATGGAGGCACGGATGGCTGGGCGGCATTCCTGCGTGGTAGTGGGGGGGGGGGGGGGGGGTTGGGGCTCTGTGGGGGGGGGGGGGGGGGCTCAGGCTGCATCCTATAAACAGTCACACTGTAACGATTCTCAGGGACACTTTGTAGCTGATCTGTGACCCGACTTGTGGCACCCCGGTTCCAAAAAACTGAACTAATCATTCTTCACCACTTTCTGGACTAGAGAGTTTGTAAAATCGGTCACAGAACTTTAAAAACTGTCTTTTTCCGGCATGCAAATCGGGCAGATTTCCGTCCCCCGGAATTATTCGATCTCCACGTTCTATCAGATTTAAAAATGCTTCCAGTGTTTAACCTCCGATCATCGATAACACACACACAGCACATTAATTGTTTGTTGCAACTAACTTTTGCCACTTTTTTTTACTTCTAAAAATGCAGCAAGAGGAACAAGACTTCCCTGCAGCTGAAGGAGTGAGACTCCACAATGAAAATAATAATAATAATAATAATAATAATAATAATAATAATAATAATGCGGGGGGGGTCCTGTCACCAGAACCCCCCAAAGGACCGAAGAAGTTGACGATCCAACCTACCCATCAGGACCTTCCCTGTGAATTTACCACCCCCCCCCCCAAATCAGGAACGCAGCAAAATGAAAAGAAGACTTTCTTGCAGCTGAAGGAGTGAGACTTGAAGTCTACGGCAGGGGGATCTGCTCACCAGGACCTTTAAAAAGACCGGGACCTATAAAGGGGTCTCCCAGCCCTGAAAGGATAAAATAAAATTAAAAAAAAAAAAAAAAAATTATGGAGAGAGAGTGAAACTGGTCAGATGCCAATCATCAGATAAAAATAAATATTGTTTGTTGATTTATCACAGATGAAGTTTGTTGTTGTTGGTTATTCAATATTTAATTTTTATCTATCTGATGAGCAGCAGCTGAACAGTCCCACTCTATTCATCACTCCTTTCTGGGATTTTTTTAATCTTTTTTATTTATTTAATTATAATGATAAAGAATGCAGCAAGATGCACAAAACTTAATTTGCAGCAGAAAAAGTGAGACTCAAAAAGTAAAAAAAAAAAATACAGCAGAATGATCTTGGTGCCAGAACCCCCAAAGCGCAAAATGAGCTGGTGGTCCAACCTACTCATTGGGACCTCGCTGTGTGTGTATGTGTGTATATATATATATATATATATATATATATATATATATACACACAGCAAGAGGAACAACACTTCCTGTGCAGCCAAAGAAGTAAGACTCAGAACAAAAATATATAATTATTATTATATTAGTACACGGGGAGAATCTTGTCACTAGAAACCCCAAAGCACAGAATGGGCTGGTAGTCCAGCCCAGCATTTCTCAACTCCAGGCCTTAAGGCGCCCCAACAGGTCGGGGTTTCAAGATTTCCATTATGTTGCACAAGTGATTAGTGTCACTGCCGTCGTAATAACCCCAGCCATTTCATCTAAAGGAAATCCTGAAAACGTGACCTGTTGGCGCGACTGGAGTTGAGAAACACTGGTTCAACCTATACATCAGGACCTCCCTGTATTTTTTTTTTTTTTTACAAAGAAGAATGCAGCAAGAGGAACAAGACTTACTTTGCAGCCGAAGAAGCAAGACTTCAATTTAACAAAAATAAGAATATAGCAGGAGGAACTGGTCACTAGAAGCTGCAAAGAACAGAATGAGCCGGGGGGTTAGCAACAAGATCCCTTGTGGCATTTTCTTTTTGGAAAGCTTAGAGCCTTATGCTGGCCATACACTATACAGAAAATCGGCCGAACCCATTTTCGAAAAACGAACGTTTGACCGTGACCGCAAACGATCGTGCCATCATATAATGACCGATAAATTGTTCAGTGGACATGAATAAATAATTTTTTGTTCGTTTTTTTACATATACCTAGTGCAGGCAATTCGGACGGGAAACACATTAACCTTGCAATTTATCGTACGTTCGGCAGAAATTTACCAAACTTCCCGTTCGTTTTTTTACCACAAAACGTCACAAACGATTATCGGTTTGTGCCCATTAACTTGCCGAAAAACGAACGAAGTGTCTATACGAACGATTTTTCGTATAGTGTATTACTCCTTCCGCTGCAAAAAAAATAAGGCATAAAAACCCCACAAATCCCCAAGGGAATTTTATTGCCATAATGAGCTGGTGGTTGGTGGTCTGACTTACTCATCAGTACCCTCCCGGTCTTTATTATTATTATTAACTACTATCAATACAAGAGGGTGATCTTGGTGCCAGAACCCACAAAGGATAGAATGAGCTGGTGGTCCAACCTACTCATCAGGACCCTGTCTGATTTTTTTTTTTTTTTTTTTTAAAAGAATGCAGCAAGAGGAACAAGACTTTCGAGGAAGTGAGACTGCAAAAAAATAAAAATAAATAAATAAAATAAAAAAAACACACAAACACCCCAACCACACAGCAGGGGGATCTTGCCAGCAGAACCTCCACAAGACAGAATGAGATGGTGGTCCAACCTACTCATTGGGACCCTCTCTGATTTATAAAAAAAAAAAAATAATAATATATATATATATATATATATATATATATATATATATATATATATATATATATATATATATATATATATATATATATATATATATATATATATATATATATATATATATATATATATATATATATATACGCAACAAGAACAACAAGACTTCCTTTGTAGCGGAAGAAGTGAGACTCCAGGTAACAAAAAAAAAAAAAAAAAATTATCTATATATATTTATTTTTTGTTTTGTTTTAATATACAATTATTTCTATTTATTTTTTTAAGATAAAATGATATACAGCAGAGAGATCTTGTTGCCAGAAGGATAGAATGAACTGGGGGGGGGGGGGGGGGTAGAGGTTGGCAACAAGATACCCCCACTCAATATTTTTATTTTTATTTTTTTAACCTGAGGTCTCATTCCTTCTGCTGCAAAAAAAAAAAAAAAAATGCAACAAGTGGATTTTTTTTTTGGATCTGGCGGTACAATTTAGGATTTTGCAGCGATTGGCTGACCTCTCTCCACCCTGATGTGACAGCAGCCCAGATGTTCCAGAGGGGCGATCCCAAAATCCAGAGGTCACAGGGCGGGGGGGGGGGGGGTGACACCTGGGTACCCACAGGGCTTAGCTGCAGCCGGTCCAGCACACAGCCTGCCCAATCCAGGATTAAAGGGACATCCCATAAGAAGCCTACACCTCCAGGATGTGTCCCCGGCTCACAGGTTGGCTCCCCCTCCTCCGCCCCCCATGGACCCGTCCATTCCTCCCCCCCCCTGCACTCCCCGTGTATTCCCCTTACCTGGGGCGGGATGCAGCGCTGACACGTCCGCTCAGGATGAGCCCTTTGTGCGCTCTGCTCTCTCTCTCCGCTCTCCCAGCGGCAGCAGCCAGCCCATTCCTCCCTGCCCAGCACTGATGTCAGCGCAGGCTGGGAGGGGCGGGGCCGACACTCAGCGCTCAGCCCGTGGCGGCGCGGGAGGGCGTGTGCTTGTCGGAAGGGGTGGGCGTGGCCTGCGTTCAGCGCTGTCCTGGGAGATGAGTTCATTCACTGTCACAGGACACAGGGGGGCAGAGGCCAGCCAATCAGAGCGCGATCTGGGCACAAGGGGGCAGCGGGCAGCCAATCAGAGCGCGATCTGGGCACAAGGAGGGGGCAGCGGGCAGCCAATCAGAGCGCGATTTGGACACAGGGGGGGGGGGGGGGTCACCAGTTGAATAAAGCTGATCACACAGCAATAGATTTCCTGCAGGCTCCATTCATTCCTATCAGTTTTTATCACTGATACATTTTTAGGCCTCATGCATATAAAATTATGCTGCATTTTTTTTTTCTAACAGAACTTGACAGAAAAAAAAAAAATGCCCAATATTCGGCCCATGTTTAATTCACGTTTACGGACGTATGTATGAGAATTTGCGCACGCACTGCGTTCAGGTGTATGAGCGCAAACTCATTCTACCGCCTACAATATTAATTTATTTTAGCCATTAGAATAAATGTACGCACATATGTCTGTGTTTAGGCACGTTTACGCAGCTATGGGCATAAATTTTGTTGGAAAACTCCTCTCTGATCGTCGGTACGAGGCTTTTTTTTTTTTTTTTTCCATGCACTAAAATACGTCTGTAAACGACACAATGGGGTCAATTCACTAACGTTTACCGCATGCGATAAGGGTATCATGTTACTCATTTGCATAAATTATTGCATGCGGTAAATTAAGTCCAATTCACAAAAAAAAATTTTTTAAATGTGACAGTAAATATTGCATAAAAAGCTCCTAAATCCAATTTACAAACAGACCATAGAGTAAAAAAAGCATGCAATAATTACCACCAGGGTTTTGCTGGAGGTATCAAATGCTATATTTGTCAAAAAAACAGCCTGGGGGGTGGGGCGGGGGCCCCCCAGGCTGTTTTCTGACAAATAGCTGGTTGCTAAACAGCGGGCCAAGAAGGCGGCCGCCGCATCCTTAACAAATGATGACTTATCAGCTGTCAGCGGGCTCCTCCACTAACAGCTGCTGGTAAAAAAAAAAGGCTGACAACTAAAAGGTTTGAAAAGAAAAAGGTGTGGGGTCCCCCCCAAAATCCATACCAGACCCTTATCCAGACATGCAGCCTGGCAGGTCAGGAAGGGGGGGGCAAGCGAGCGCCTCCCTACTGAACCATACCAAGCCACATGCCCTCAACATGGGGGTGCTTCGGAGCAGGGGGGACTCTGCCCCTCCCCCACCCCAAAGCACCTTGTCCCCATGTTGATGGGGACAAGGGCCTCATCCCCCACAACCGTGGTGGGTGGCTGTGGAGGTCTGCGGGCAGGGGGCTAAGCCCCTGATAGGAGGCTTCCTGATGGTGATCTATTGCATACCTGGGGCAGTCCACAGTTATAGAGGGAGCGAGCTGGATTCTGGAGCAGCTGTGCAGGTCCAGTATAGGATCACTGTACTGGACTTTCAGCTGCTGCCCATGTGACATTCAGGAGGACAAAGCGGGAAAACATTGTAATTGCGAGACTGTCCCTCAGAAACCGGGACGGTTGGGAGGTATGCGTTGTCTATGCATATTGTCGCACATTGCAAGAAATGCTGTATTCAAGACTCATTTACACAGGATGCTGCATAAGGCTCCATTGACACTATGCAATTTGGAGTCGCCAGCAGAATCACCACGATTGAATGAATGGCTTTCCATTCATGACAGCTTGCTTTCTGTTGACATGCTATGCTACGATTGGCTACAGCTAATCACATGGTACAGGGTGTCAGGTACCATGTGATAGCTGTGGGCTAATTACAGCTTCGCAAAAGAAAGCGGGCAGTCATGAATGCAAACTAATAATGACCGATTACATTGAAATCATGTGATCGCTATGATGACCAATGACAGCGATCACATATTACCCCAGCCACTCACAGCGGCCAGGTACCGAGCGCCGTGATCTGCTGTGTCCACCTGATAGAGCGGCATCAGGATCATGCTGCTGTGTGCCCCAGGGGGAGGGCTAGTGCGCATGTGCCACAAGGGGTTAGAGGTCCTCTTGTTGTTTGTGATATTGTACAAAGGTAAATGTCATTGCTGATTGCTATTCTGTATGTTACTTTGTAGGGGGCATTTCCCCCCCAAAAAACCCTCCTTCCTCAGACTTGGCGTGTCAGAGGGTGGGCCATTGCCAGAAGGGTCCTTGTAGTCATCAGGGGACCCACACATCAGCAGCTCCTTTCATGGTAAGTGCTACAATCATAATCGCACAACTTTAAAAGCCACACAATCAGTGCGATTTTATTGTGGCTTGCGACTTCACACAAAAAATTTCTATGCAAGTTGGGAAGAAATAAAGGTAAAAAGTAGTGCAGGAACCTTCTTCATAATTGCCGTGACATGAGTCTCGGCGATATAAACGGTTCCATTGCCGACAATGTGGTGTGACTTGTAATTGCCACATCTCATGACAAGTCGCACCAGTGTAAACGGGGGCTTAATATATTAATTTGATTTCAAAAGGCAATTTCAATATTTTTAAACCTGTTGTTGTTCAGTCCTTCAGTTGTGTCCGACTCTTCGTGACCTCATGGACCATAGAGCGCCAGGCTTTTCTGTCCTCCATTGCCTCCCGGGGCTTGCTTAACTTCATGTTCATTGTTTCGATGATGCTATCTATAATCTTATTTTCTGTTGTCCTCATCTCCTTTTTCCTTCCATGCTTCCCAGCATCAGGGTCTTTTCCAATGAGTCCTCTCTTCGCATTTGGTGGCCAAAGTATGCGAGTTTTAGCTTCAGGATCTGTCCTTCCAGTGAATATTCAGGGTTGATTTCCTTCAGGGTTGACTGGTTGGATCTTTTTGCCATCCAAGAGACTTTCAAGAGTCTTCTTCAACACCATAGTTCAAAAGCATAATTTCTTTGGCGTTCAGCCTTCCTTATGGTCATAGCCAAAGGTTAATACTGCGAATACCATAGCTTTTACTATATGACACTTTGTCAGGAGGGTGATGTCTCTGCTGTTTTATAATATTGTCTAGGTTTTGCCATTGTTTTCCTCCCAAGAAGCAAGCGTCTCTTAATTCCATGGCTACAGTCACCGTCTGCGTGATCTTGGAGCCAAGGAAGATAAAATCTGTCGCTGTTTCCATTTCTTCTCCTTCTATAAGGAGTGATGGGACCAGTTGCCATGATCCTAGTTTTATTAATGTACAATTTCAGGGCAGCTTTTGTGCTCTCCTCTTTCACCTTCATTAAGAGATTCTTTAGTTCTTCATCACTTTCTTCCATTAGTGTGATTCACATTAAAATATATTACATTATGTGTGCTATTTATTTTCCCCTTTAGCTTAAATTTGTTGGACTTGGCCTGCGCTGCTATGGCTCGAGTTTTCGGGCTAAACACCGCCATGTCTAGGGAAACAGATAGTTTAGCGTCCTGTTTTCATGGCATTGGGTATTTAGGAGCGCTTGGGCTACGTGCCTCCGATCCCCCTGAAGAAGTCCCGCCCACGGATGTAATGTGTATGTGGGGGAGGAGTCATGAGTGACGTCACCCGTGGACATCTGTCAGAAACCATGAAATCAGACCGAGACAGAAGTACAGTTAAATCACACTTATTTAATAATAAAAGTAAATAGAACAAAACATAGTCAAAACATAACCAGATACCATCACTTCCACTAGGTTTGTCATTAGCAATGCTTTCTAAGGCCCACTTGACTTCACTCTCCAGGATATCCAGTTCAAGGTCAGTGATTGCATCATCGTGTTTATATGGGACATTCAGGTCATTCTTCTATAGTTCTTCTGTGTATTCTTGCCCATTCTGTTGTTTTCCTCTAATTCTTTTCTTTGATTGCTTAAAGTGGTCTTCTTGACTCTTCTTGATATCCACTGAAGTTTGCATTCAGTTGGGTATATTTTCCTCTTTCTCCATTGCATTTTGCCTTCCTTCTTTGTTCAGCTATTTGTATGACCTCATCAGATGGCCACTTTGCTTTGTTGCATTTCTTCTTCTTTGGGATTAAACCTGTATTCAAATTAAATCTGATTTTCCTGCCACAAGCGTTCAGGCACTTCCTATCATAGAGTGCCCTTTCATCACATATTACACGGTCATGGTCCACTGTTGCCACCATCAGAAAACCTGCCCTGAGAAATGCCAAAGAGACAAGAAGCCTACTGATCTAACTTTAAAAAAGACATTTATCTCCATCCAACATCTGCTGTACTGCTGTTTGTTTACATCCAGCACTGCAAATCTACACTGTCCTGGCTGCGTCTGCACATTACAGCCCCATACACATGGGGCGAATATTGGGCAGTATCGGTCGGCTTCTATTGAACCCGTGTGCACGGCAGCCGGTCTGACAGAAGCCGGCCAAATGTTCAGCTTCCGTGGAAGGAGCATGACCGAAAAAGGTCTGCAGATTGGCCTAGGATCAGTGCTCTTCGCCAATGGCGGGGGAGTTTGCTGTACTAACATCAGATTGTTAGTACAGGATCTCCTCCCGAGCTCTTCAGATTTTTTTTGTTCAGCACACTGAGTTGAACGCAAAAAAAACTTCTAGTGTGTACGAAGATTAAGGGGCTGTAATGTGCAGATGTGGTCAGGACAGTGTAGACTTACACCACTGGAGATGTCCGATCCAGGGAATATCTGATTGTCTTCTGGGGGAATTAGGAAAGAATTATTTTTTTCCCTGCTGGAGTAAATTGGATCAGGTTTTATAGGGTTATTTTGCTTTCCTCTGGATCAACTGTGGGTAAAGCATTCTGTATATGGAGTTTTTGTACATATTCTATTTTTCTCCTGTTGGTTGAACTAGATGGTCTTTTTATGTATTTCTTATTTATTTATTATATATTATTTTTGTATTTATTTTATTATGTATTATTTTACATTATTATTATTTACGTTTATATTATTGTATATATATTTTTTTATTAATTGTTTCTATTTATTCTATTTTTTGTCCTATTGGTTGAACTAGATAGACGTTTGACTAGATGGTCTTTCTTCAATCAGATTATTTATGTATTAATTATTATTTCTTATTTATTTTTATATTTATTTTTGTATTATTATAGATTGTTTTTTTATTATTTGTTTCTATTTATTCTTTTTTTTTCTCCTATTGGTTGAACTAGATGAACTTTTGATTAGATGGTCTTTTTTCAACCTGAATAATTATGTATTAATTATTATTATTTATTTTTATATTATTTTTTTATTATTATATACTTTTTATGTATTATTTGTTTCTTTTTATTCAAATTGTATTCTCCTCTTGGTTGAACTAGATGGACTTTGACTAGATAGTTTTTCTTTAACCTGATTAATTATGTATTAATTATTATTATTATTATTATTTATTTATATATATTTTATATATATATTATATATTTTTATATATATTTTTGTTATTATTATATACTATTTATTTATGCTTTGTTTCTATTTATTCTTTTTTTTTCTCTAATTGGTTGAACTAGATAGACATTTGACTAGATGGTCTTTTCTTCAACCTGATTGATTATGTTATAATTATTATTATTTATTTTTAGTTTTTTTTTTTTACTATAATATACTATTTATTTAATATTTGTTTCTATTTGTTCAATTTTTTTTCACCTGTTGGTTGAACTAGATGAACCTTTGACTAGATAGTCTTTAACCTGATTAATTATGTATTAATTATTATTATTATTTATTTATTTTTGGATTTGTTTTAATTTTTTATGCTTTGTTTCTATTTATTTATTTATCTTTCTTCTATTGGTTGAACTAGATGGACTTTTGTCTAGATGGTTTTTCTTCAACCTGATTAATTATGTATTTATTTTTATATGCAGTATATATTTTTTATTATTATTTAATATTTATTCATTGTTTCTATTTATTCTTTTTTTTTATCCTATTAGTTGAACTTTATGGACTTTTGACTATATATATATATATATATATATATATATATATATATATATATATATATATATATATATATATATATATATATATATATATATATATATATATATATATATATATATATATATATATATATATATATATATATATATATATATATATATATATATATATATATATATATATATTTATTTATTTATTTTTTATTTACTATTTATTCATTGTTTCTATATTTATTCTTTTTTTTTTTTCATCTATTGGTTGAACTATATGGACTTTTGACTAGATGGTCTTTCTTCAACCTGATTAATTATGTAACCATTAAATGCCAATATATGAGAACATTTGTCCTATAATAGAAGCAATATTGGAAATGAAACGCAATCCTACCATCACAAGGGCTTGAGTGAATATGAAACTAGGCTGCTAAAGGAAAGCAGAAGTGTGTATTTTAATCGCTGGTCAACGTGTTTTGCTGATTGCGTAGCTTCCTCAGGACCAACTTACAGATATAGGTCTAATGATCCCTTACAAAGATAAAGATAGGAATACCAATTTAGAACCAGATAGTATTGATAGATAACCCAAGCAGGAATGGGTATAAATCAGACCTATATCTACCTCAACTTTGATAGTCTTAAGATACAGGAGGAGCTTCAGTCCCTGTGTCCCCCCAACCCCCCAAGGTCTAGTGCCATATATGACTCTTCGCCATACTGTCTGTTAGTAGCCATGGTGTACTACGTACTACATTGATGAATAATACATTTTTAGATTAAAAAAATCTTTTGTATATAAAATGAATTGATATGTATTCTTATTGTATTTAGCAGAATATCATACTCTGTAAGTTGGTCCTGAGGAAGCTACGCAATCAGTGAAACGCGCTGACCAGCGGTTGAAATACACACACCTCCACTCTCTTAGTTTGGAGTACAAGTATACCAGTAGGAGGTGTATGTATAGTGGTCCCAAGTGGGACCTTTGTATCATATTATGATGTCAATGGTTTTAATGATTTTATTTTACGCATTGTGCGTTTTTTTTGTTTTTTTTAAATGTTGTAAATAAAGATTGATATGTTTTTTATAAATTGGATTATGTCTCATGTGGGTGCCAAAAAAAGTCTATTATCATTAGGATTGGTTCTTGCAAATTGTTTGCATCCTGATTATGGGGGTTTATCTGCCCAAGCATTTGTATTTCTGTCCATCCAGTCCTGTGATTAACATGGCTCTGTAATACAGTACAGCCCAGACCGGCAGCACAGGAGACCTGATTTTCTTTCACTGCTATTCAGTAGCTGTCAGAAACCATGACATCAGGCCGAGACAGAAGTACAGTTAAATCACACTTGTTTAATAATAAAAGTAAAAAGAACAAATATACAAACATAGTCAAAACATAGCCAAAGTTCAGTAACCGGAACGGATAGTCAGCCAAGCCAGAAGTCAGGGATCAATGTAGTGGAATGGCAAGCAGGATCTGGAGCCAGAAGGGATGTCAGCAAAGCAAGTTTTGAACAGGATCGCAGGAGATAGTTTCTGTGATGTTGACCAAGTGCGAAAGCAGGGATCCTCTGGACTGGACGGCTTAAGTAGGCAGGACTGACGAGCAGGATATCATCAACAGCTGAGTCACTGTGGAGAGATAGGAGCTGGCATTTAGCCGACAGCTGAGCGGCCAACTCAGAGAAGGAAGGGCTGAGCCCAACCCTCACAGTAGCACTTATAGGTCTTGTGCCTCCCCCTGCCTGTGATTGGACAGTGAAAGGAGAAGCAGCAAACTGATGATCCCATCTCTGTGCTCTTCTCTCTCCTCCTATCAGCATGCTACTTACACTGCAGCAAACAACTAATTGGCCCTTTTTGCTGCTTTTCTCTCCCTTCTTGAACTATAAGAAACTGATAAAGCCAAATGCAGGATCAAACACTGCTTGCATTAAAAGGATACATTCAATGATATATGAATGATCACAAAGTGACATTCCTTTCTTTTATTTCTGCCTAGAGCTCAGTTTTAAATTGTATCTTAACCCAAAACTTTACTTAATTTTGGATGGAATAGGAAATGGTTATTTTTATTTACTCTCAATGGGGACACATACAACAAAAAATAACCTTTCCACGCTCCATCTACATATGAAAAAAAAAAAAATTGGGCTAGAGTTACACTTTAATCTTTTGCCACCTGCTCACAGTAGATATACTGTGAGTGGGCGGCACAGCCGGGCACTGCGATGGACCCGTACATCGCTTTGTACTTCCTAGTTTGGCAGCGCGCATGCGAGCGTTCCCCTGCTGACCGCCGCTGTGATTGGACACAGCACGAGTTTGTTAGCAGATTTCAGCCAAGGATTTTGGCTAAAACCTGCTGATCAGCTGTCACCCATCACAGCAAACACACAGAACTCTTCTACACAGACAACAATCTGTCTGTTTCCTCCCCCTGAAGTCAACTCTCAGTTCAGGGAGAAAAAGCAGCCAGATCTGTTAGTAAAAGCAGCACAAGTTACACACATTACACTTTGTTGGGCACACAGTTAACCCCTTGATTGCCCCTTGATGTTAACCCCCTTCCCAGCCATTGTCATTAGTACAGTGTACAGTATTATCACCATAGCTCCCAACTGTCCCTGATTCCAAGGGACTGTCCCTCATTTTGAAGTCCCCCTGTCCCTCTTTCCTCCTCATTTGTCCCTCATTTTTGGGCTGATCTCTATAGTTGTATATAAAATGCACTATTTATCTGCCCAAAAGGTGTTCTCCAGAGCTAAGCCTTTCATCCAATTTCTAAATTGCTGTATCTGTAAATTCCAAATCCAAAATATAGGAATATTAGTGGTAAAAAAAAAACGAAATTTTTATCGTGTTTTTGAGACAGATAGAGCTATCTTATGGGGTGTTTAATCACCACTGGGGTTTGTATTTTTTGCTTAAAAGAAATGTAAAAAGACTGAAAATGTTTCTTAGTTTCTGTTATAAAATTTTGTAAATTAGTCATTTTTTCCCCTTCACTGAAGGGAACTGATGAGGTGCCACTGATCAGGAGGCACTAATATGCAGCATTGATGGGCACTGATAGGTGGCACTGATATGCAGTGCTGATGGGCACTGATATGCAGCACTGATAGGTGGCACTGAATAGCCAGGACTGATAGGTGGCACTGATGGGCACTGATATGCAGCACTGATAGGTGGCACCAATGAGCACTGATATGCAGCACTGATAAGCACGAATAGGTGGCACTGATAGGCGACACTGATGAGCACTGATATGCAGCATTGATGAGCACCGATAGGTGGCACTGATAGGTGACACTGATGGGCACTGATATGCAGCACTGATGAGCAAGAATAGGTGGCACTGATAGGCGGCACTGGTATGCAGCGCTGATGGGCACTGATATGCAGCACTGATGAGCACGAATAGGTGGCACTGATAGGCGACACTGATGAGCACTGATATGCAGCATTGATGGGCACTGATAGGTGACACTGATAGGTGGCACTGATAAGCAGCACTGATAAGCAAGAATACGTGGCACTGATAGGCGGCACTGGTATGCAGCGCTGATGGGCACTGATAAGCAGCACTGATAAGCAAGAATACGTGGCACTGATAGGCGGCACTGGTATGCAGCGCTGATGGGCACTGATAAGCAGCACTGATAAGCAAGAATATGTGGCACTGATAGGCAGCACTGGTATGCAGCTCTGGTGGGCACTGATATGCAGCACTGATAAGCAAGAATAGGCGGCACTGATAGGTGGCACTGATAGGCGGCACTGATATGCAGCACTGATAGGTGGCACTGATGAGCACTGATATGCAACACTGATAAGCACGAATAGGTGGCACTGATAGGCGACACTCATGGGCACTGATATGCAGCACTGATGGGCACTCATAGGCAGCACTGATATACAGCACTGATAAGCATGAATAGGCAGCATGGATAGGCATCACTGATGGTCACTGACTGGCATCACTGATGGGCACTGTTGGGGCCGCATTGGTAATGAGGACACTGATTATCTGTGGAGATCTTCCCTGTAAGGAAATGCTGCTGGTCGGCCCTCCTCATACTCTGTCAGCATGAGGAGAGGAAAGATGACAGCCGGCATTTCTTTGCCCACATGAATGGACACAGCTGATCACATTGGTAAAGAGCCTCGCCGTCGGCTTTTTTACCAGGATCGGTGATGCGCCATGTCCCAAGGATAGAGTGCACCACCAATCAGCGCACCGCGTGCCCCCATGGGGGCGCATGCATGATGAGAGTGGAAGGATGCCACATGACATCCTCCCAGAATGAGAGAGTCGCCCTCTGCCCATCAGTTGACAATATGTCAGGCGGGAGGTGGTTAATATTTGCTTCTCTAATAGCTTAGAAAAAAAACAGAAACCACCTACATATTACCTGTTAGAGCTGAAGAGAGGCTTTTCAGCTGTAAAAATGCTCCAACGCTGAAAAACGCAGAAAAACGCAGCTATCCGGTGTTTATGAGTGTTGAGCCCCAAGCTTTTGTGGGAATATCGTTTTTCAAAAAGTACGATAAAAAGGCAAACGCGGCAAAACGCTAATGCAAAAAAAAGGCTGAAAAACGCAGCCAAACTCACGTTTTTAACGTGACAATCTACAGCTACTAGTATTTTTGTAACATCCAGTGTGCATCTTGCCTTACCCTCAGGAGCCCAGAAGCAACTAAAAAAAAAAAAACCTGGAAACCGTACAGAGTCAATGTTGTATTATAGAGCTGCCCCAATTACAAGGGGCTACGGGGGATGGGGGCTTTGGGGGCGACCGATTTTTTTTTCCAGCCGCTCCCCTTTCACGCCAGTCGAATCGTTTCCTTAAGTCTACACTGTGCAGACCCCCTGGGGAATATTTATAATTAGATCTCAGAATAAAATGTCCGCAGGCAGTTTATCTCTACCCTGCCTGCCACAATATCCCGGTGCCATGCCAGGCTAATGCTGCTTGCCATGCAGAAGGACGGGGCGATCAGTGGAAGTCGCAAGAAGTGTTTTTGCTTTGTAATTGAGATCCCCCCCCCCTCCATCCATTTCTGCTTCCAGAAAGCCCCTCCCCTCCTGACCCTTTGGCGAGATTCACTAATGCCTTTATATATCTCCAGCCCCGAGCGTGCAGCAAAAGCGTCTTGGCGAGCCAGCAGCAGGAGAGCGTCCTTAGAATGAGAATTATTTATCATAGCCCTGGCAGGGACGGGTGCTCTGCCGCTCATTATCCAGCACACAATATGGATATAAATGGGCCGGCGCGGGTCGTAAAATACATTTTTCACCGTCATTGTTATATATTTAGATTACTGGGAAGCCGAGACAGGCAGAGGAAGGGCCGCCCGGCGGAGGGGAAGGCGGCATGCAACCTGGGCTGTGGCTCTCTATATGATAAGCCACAATCCAAATCATTATAGGGCCCCCCCCCCCCCCGAGCTCTGCAATTAGGGTTGCCACCTGTCCGGGATTCACCCGGACATTTCGGGTTTTGAATCATGTGTCCAGGTTTCAGTCCACCTGAAACCCGGACACAATATTCAGACAGGAATGTGGCTCAGAACAGGGCCCCATAGGAGGGTGAGGGGGCACCAGTGGCGGCCCGTGCATGCCACCCCCTCTATCACCAATAGATAGATTCATGCATTGCATGAATCTATCTATGGCCGCCGCTGCCACCCGCTATTCAGGCGCCCGGCCCCCTTTCGGCTGAAGTAAAGCGGCAGGGGTGTTTTTGAAGCACCTGATAAGAGCCGTAGGCTCTAATAGGCATCAAAAAAAGTGACCTGCGAGCGCCATGCTGGGCACTCGCAGGTCACTCAGCTGTGTTAGAAAAGATGATGACTATTCGCTTTCCTAACACTAAACCGCCTCTCCGCCAATCAGGTGCTCGGATTTGTTACCTGTCACCTGACTGAAACGACAGGCGCCGCTTTTGGACGCCTATCAGGAGGAGAGGACGGGAGATGAGGACGGCAGGAGAGGCATTGAGGACCCCGCTCGTCACTGTCACCCGCTGCCCCACCAAGACAGGGTAAGTGCCGGGCAGACGGCGAGTGGGCGGGGGTCACACTGGGGGCATTCAAGGGCATACTGGCAGCATTTAATGGGCACACTGGCTGCATATGATGGGCATACTGGCAGCATATGATGGGCACACTGGCAGCATATGATGGGCACACTGGCAGCATTTGATGGGCACACTGGCAGCATATGATGGGCACAGTGGCAGTGTTTGTCACAGTGGCTGCGTTTGATGGGCACAGTGGCAGCGTTTGGCACAGTGGCTGTGTTTGATGGGCACAGTGGCAGCGTTTAATGGGCACAGTGGCTGCAATTGATGGCACAGTGGCAGCGTTTGATGGGCACAGTGACAGCATTTGATGGGCACAGTGGCAGCGTTTGATGGGCACAGTGGTTGTGTTTGGGCACAGTGGCAGCATTTAATGGGCACAGTGGCAGCATTTGGCACAGTGGCTGCAACTGATGGCACAGTGGCAGCGTTTGATGGGCACAGTGGCAGCGTTTGATGGGCACAGTGGCTGCAATTGATGATTTTTTCTCAAAATTTTTTTGCGCCCCCCCCCCCCCAAAAAAAAACCTTTTGAGCACCAGCCGCCACTGGGGGGGGGGGCACCATGCACGCCACATTACTATTCTCTTTGGAGCGCCCAAAGGTGTCCCGGGTCTTTTACAATCCTACAATGCTAAAAAAAAAATATGTATTTTTGCTGTGCGCCGCTAAAGTGTTGGGGTTTAGCTTGAAGAAAAAGTGGCGACCCTATCTGCAACATTCAGATAAAGGGCCCAATGCGTTTTGCATAGAGGGGAGTCTTTTTTGTAGCATTAAGCGGGTGCGCTGTCATGCGCCAACATGCGTTTCCCTTGCGTCTTGACGCACTCCGGTGCGTGTTTTCAATGTGATTTTGTATTAAAAATTTGGAGTGGATGGGGTTAACAGCCATTGACCAAGCTTTGTTGATACCTGTTAGCAACGCTTTGAAACGCAGTGTATGCGTTTTGACACGCTGCCATGGACTTCTATGGGCTTAAAATGCAGAAGTGTTAGACATGTTGAAGTTCATGCAGGGGCTTCTATTGGGTTTTTAAAAAATAAATGGGCTGTCCTGAGTGAAAACGTATGAAAAAAAGCATGAAAAACATTAGACATGTGCGGATTGTTTCATTCCAAATGAAAATTCACACAGATGTCAGCCAAGTCGCACTTGAAGTTGCAGGGATTCAGTGTGAACGGGTATTAAGTGTCATTTCTATCTGTTGCTTCGTTCCTCTGCTATCAGCATGAATCACTTCTGACAAGTTTTCCTGACACCAAAAGAAAAATGGTGACAGGGAGGGAGCTCCAGCACACAGCCTGTGATTGACAGCTCTGTTCCTGTGAGCTGTGTGAAGGGGGTGTGCCCATTCCCTCCAATCAGCTTTCAGAGCTCTCCCAAAAGAGCTCTGCAGAGTGTAACTTCAGCTCTCTGCCCCCTTTCTTTTGACAGCTCAGACAAGCTTTATCAATTCTGGACTTTCCACATAATTCACTTCAGACACGTTTTCCTGACACCAAGACAAAAATGGTGACAGAGGAGGGAGCTCCAGCACACAGCCTATTATTGACAGCCTCAGCTCTGTTCCTGTGTTCTGTGTTAAGGGGCCCATCTTTCCAATCAGAGCTCTCCTCACTGAGCTCTGCAAAGTGTGACTTTAGCTCCCCCCCTTTCTGACAGCTCAGACAAGCTTTATAAATTTTGGACTATCCACAAGAATCACTTCAGACAAGTTTTTCTGACACCAAGACAAAATTAGTGACAGAGGAGGGAGCTCCAGCATGCAGCCTGTAATTGTCAGCATCACCTCTATTCCTGTATGCTGTGTGAAGGGGGGTGTGCCTATTCCCTCCAATCACCTTTCAGAGCTCTCCCAAATGAGCTCTGCAGAGTGTAACTTCAGTTCTCCGCCCACTTTTTTCTGACAGCTCAAACGGGCTTTGGAAATTCTGGACTTTGAACAGCTGTAGAGGATAGAAGACTGCAGATAGACAAGCAGGGGCGTAACTACCACCATAGCGACCCATGCGGGCGCTATGGGGCCCGCAGCCGAGTGGGGCCCAGTGAGGATAAGAGCACCGCCGGCACAGTCTCCCAGCCAGGGGAAGAGAGAGGAAAGGAAGAGGCGAGCTGTCCGTATCAGCAGAGAGCTAAATTGCCCGATGTAAGAGCTTTCATTAGAACTTCCAGTGTTCCCGGGGCTCACGTCACATAGCTCCACCTTTTGGCCCGGTGCCTTTGATAGACAGAACGCCGATCCAATGCGGGACATGTGACGTCATCAAAGGTGTCAGGCCAAGAGGTGGGGCTATGTGACGATGAGCCCCGGGCAGACGGGAAATTCAAATGAAAGCTATTACAGCGGGCAATCCCGCTCTCTGCTGATCCGGGTGGCTTGCCTCTTCCTCTGCATAGGTGGGGCTGCATGGGGCACAGGCAGACAAGGCTGTATTGGGCACAGGTCACGTTGTATTGGGCACAGGTCACGCTGCATTGGGCACAGGTCACGATGTATTGGGCACAGGTCACGCTGCATTGACACTAGGGCAGCTGTGGGGGGGGGGGGCTGTTTGCAGGGGGGCCCCATACAACATTTTGCTATGGGGCCCTGCTATTTCTAGTTACGCCCCTGTAGACAAGTACAACTTATGTAGGAGGATTTGTTTCATCCTTGCCTTTTGTATCATCTAGTCACTTCACTGGGTATATGTAATGGTTTATAACCATTTTAAATCAGGCGGTGAGGAAGTGGCATATCGCCACCTCACCTCCCGTTAACCACTTCCTGCCCGGCCTATAGCAGAATGACGGCTTGGCGGTGGTTTCGTTATCCTGACTGGGCATCATATGACGTCTTTCAGGATAACGAGCCGGTGCGTACCCGTGGGGGGCGTGCAGCGCGGCGATTGGTGGCGTTGTGTGTCAGTCTGACACACCGCATCTCCGATCGTGGTAAGGAGCCTCTGACGGAGGCTCCTTACCACGTGATCAGCTGTGACCAATCACAGCTGATCAACACGTGAACCAGAAAGTGCCGGTAAACGGCTTTCCTCTTTTCCTGCTGACAGGGAGAGCCAATCGGCGGCTTTCCCTGTCAGAGGGGGGGTCTGCGCTGATAATCAGCACATTGATTATCAACACAGCCCCCATAAGAGGTGCCCATCAGCTGCCAATCAGTGCCCATCAGCTGCCAGTCTGTGCCCAATCAGTAACACCTGTCAGTGCCCATAAAAGTTCCAATCAGTGCCCATAAATGTGCCGATCAGTGCCCCATCAGTAATGCCTGTCAGTGCATTTCAGATGCCAATCAGTAATGCCTGTCAATACCTCCTCATCAGTGCTGCCCATCCAGTGCCACCTATCAGTGCCCATCAATGCCACCTATCAGTGCCCATCAGTGTCGCCTATCAGTGCCCATCAATTCTACATATCAGTGCCTCCTCATCAGTGCCACCTTATCAGTGCCACCTTATCAGTGCACATCAGTATTGCATATCAGTGTAGCCTATCGGAGCCCATCAATTTTACATATCAGTGCCTCCTCATCAGTGCCACCTTATCAGTGCTCATCAGTGAAGGAGAAAACAAAATTTTATAACAAACGAAGAAAAACTTTTTTTAGTTTGTTTAGCAAAAAATAAAAACCGCAGAGGTGATCAAATACCACCAAAAGTAAGCTCTATCTGTGGGGAAAAAATGATAAAAATGTAATTTGGGTACAGTGTTGCATGACCGCACAATTGTCATTCAAAGTGCGACAGCACTGAAAGCTGAAAATTGTCCTGGGCAGGAAGGGGGGAAAGTGCCCGGTATTGAAGTGGTTAAACATCTCTGCAAAGCAATCCGAGCATGGATCTCTTTTCAGAGGAGGGGCACTTGGGAA
This sequence comes from Lithobates septentrionalis, assembly GCA_037952835.1. Lineage (NCBI taxonomy): Eukaryota > Metazoa > Chordata > Amphibia > Anura > Ranidae > Lithobates > Lithobates septentrionalis. The sequence continues at coordinate 763,307 of JBBDGP010002483.1, forward strand.
AAGAGATCTGTTGGTGACCAGGAACTGAAAACAAAAAAAAATGGCTGCAGACATTAAAAATGGTGCAGCAATTTTAATAGTTTTCCGAACTGTGTGCTGCAGTAGAAAATTTAGTATGGAAGCGGAACATCCTACACAGTCCATAGCTGGCTTCTGACCAATTCTGCGCACACCTGAAAGAACAAAAAACAAAAAAAATCATTTATTACATATATTATATTATTGCCAAGAAACACAGAGGGGCGGAGCGGCCCTGAAGATAAATACTTTCTATGAGCCCGGAGCTGTCTTTGCTACTAATCCACATTCCTATTGTGACACGCTCTGTGCCTCTCCTGGAGGTGAATGTCTCCCATAGTTCACAGCTCTGCTGTCTAAAAAAGAAGTGACAAAGTGACAATTGTGGTGACACCCCTGATCCACACACCTTGTCCCTGCGGCCCCCGGGGCTGGGCTATTTTTGGGCTCTGGTATGTTCTAGATTCAGTGTTTAAAAATCACATCTGCCAATGTCACGCTTCTTCAATCACATCAGGATGCCAGTCCTTGCCACCCGCGGCTCCTGTTTTAAAGACCAACTCCGACCTAAACTGAAGGGCACATGGGCCAAATCACCTATTTGTTTCTTATTTCTTGTTAAAGCACATCAGTGCTAAGATCTTTACCACCGGAAGTGATGTCACATCTGGGGGGGGGGGGGGGGGTGCGCAGTTCGGGGAGCGTGGCTATGTGTTTCGGGGGGGGGGGGGGGGGGGGGTAACTGCCTCTTTTTTCAAGCATTTTTGTACATCAGCCAAAACCTTGGGACCCCCTTGCAGATTTCTGGAGGTTGCTTGTGCGCATGCTCCAGTGGGACAACATTGAACTAAGAAGTGTGGGAATAAGGATGGCAGGCATAGAAATACCATATATTGGCCTGGTGCCCAACCTTTAGCGTTTAGTACTTATGGTGCCCCCCCCCCCCCCTCAGGCTGCAGGACCAAGAGCAAGTGGAGCATTGATTTGTATGGCCCCGTTCACAGCTGAGCGATTTTCAGCTTGTAAAACGCTCAGCACTAAAGCTTCAAAACGCCCAACAAGCAAAATTCCTTCATTTCAAACACCTGAGGCTCCGTTCACATCTTGGCATCCCGGATCGCGGGCGGGGCTGAGTCCAGCATTAGTGTCTGTCGGAGCGCGCCTGCAAGGTAACCCTCTGGGGAGAGCGTTTCTCCTAGGGGGTATCTGTTGCGGGGAGGAGCCGCCAGGGGACCACAGAAGACGAGGTTCGGGGCCACTCTGTGCAAAACGAGCTGCACAGTGGAGGTAAGTATGACATGTATGTTATTTAAAAAAACGAAAAAAAAACAAAACGATCCTTTACAATCACTTTAAGATACCCCAGGCAGCTCCACCTCTCTTCCCCTCTTCCCCTTCTAGAAAATGCCAGAAAAAAGAGGGAGGTAACCGAGAAGTGACGCTGCCTGTGAGTCATCAGCTGCTACCCTGAGCCACTCCCAGCCCCAGAATCAAAACAAACAGGCCTAGCAGCTAGCTAGGCCTGCCTAAATTTACCTACACTGCCAGAGAAAAACCTCACTCTAGCGCCTCACTAACTAGAGGGTGTTACATGTATATACTGTATATATTGCGCCAGCAATTTACACAGCGCTTTACATACCGTACTGCACATTGACATCAGGCTCTGCTATCAAAGAGCTTACAATCTAAGGTCCCTACCTCACATGCACAGACAGGAGCCAATTAACCTACCCGCACGTTTATGGAGTGCTGGAGGAAACCAGAGTACTTATACGAAAACCACTTAAGCACAGGGAGAACATGCAAACTCCATGTTCTGGTTGGGATTTGAACTGAGGACTGTTTTTGCAAGGCAGAAGTGCTAACCAATAGGTGGCTACCAGAAAAAAACAAGCATAAGCGCCCCCTTTCACACGGGGGGCGGACGCCAGCAGCGGATCTGCGCACTCAGCAAGGGATCACTCCACTGAGCAGGCGGATAACAGGTCTGTGTCGGCTTCGATGATGCAGAGCAGACACGGACACAAACGGCTGTTCTCTATGGGGCAGTCGGATGGAAATAGACAACCTGTCCCGTTTCCACCTGACAGTCATCCGATCCTGATTTTTAGCGGATTGGAACGGTTCGGATGCCGGAGGTGTCAGCATGTGGTGTCATCTGCCGCTCCATAGAGAAGAATGGAGGTTCCGATCGGGTCTGCTGAAAAACTGACCTGATCGGAACATCCGTGTGAAGGGGCCTTAACCCACCAGCGTGTCTTTGGAGCATGGAGGGAACAGGAGTATCCAGGGGGTAGCCATGCAAGCACAGGGAGAACATGCAAACTCAATGTAGACAGGATCCAGTTGGAATTTGAACTGAGGACCCAAGGCAGAAGTGCTAACCACTGAGCCGCTACCAAAAAAAAAAAAAAAAAAAACATGATAAAATTTAGTGGCCCCCAACAAAATAAATAAAATTAGCTATTTATTTTTCCACTAAGGCTTCATACCCTCCGTCTTTGGCGCACCATAAAGGATATTTATGGAATGCGGTGTCACAATACGACGGGGATCATTGTTATGTGACATATGGGCCCGCTAAAATCTTAATTACATTATAATACGCGCATTGAGCATCGCGCCATCTGGGAGCCTTCCTGTGCTACGAGTCACCACCTGTCTCCGGTCGGATCCTATTCTAGGTATGTAAACGCGAAGCTCGGATCCCCAAGGCGCGCTGTTACTATTATTACACGTAACCTACATACATACCATCCAGGGTGAAATATTTCCACCTTCCTAGAAATCATTTCACAATGCGATGCCCTCATTCCGAAGATGGATTCAGAAGGATGGGAAAAGAGATGTCTTCTATTTAAAGGTTAGAGGGACATCCATGCAGCAAGTGAAATCTGTTCAATGATCTGCCATCGTTCGCTGAACTCCAGAGACGGATCAGACTAACTACCGTACATGGGGACTGTATCACCTACCAAAGGCTTTGAATTTCTGTCCATCCAGTCCTAAGATTCACACAGCTCTGCCACACAGCACAACCCTGTCTGGCAGAATGAGAGACCTGCCACAGTTCCCCAACACTTAGGCTGCTTTCACACTGAGGCGCTTTACAGGCGATATAGCGCTAAAAATAGCGCCTGCATAGAACCTGTAGAGAGCCGCTCCTCTCACTTCAGTGTGAAAGCCCGAGTGCTTTCACACTGGAGCGATGCGCTGACAGGACGCCAAAAAAAAAAGTCCTGCAAGCAGCATCTTTGCAGCATTTCAATGGGCAGGGGCGCTGTAGGAGCGGTGTATATATACTGTACACCGCTCCTACAGCGCCCCTGCCCATTGAAATCAGTGGGCAAACGCCGCCGAAGTGCCAGCAAAGTGCTGCTGCAGCAGTGCTTCGTGGGCGCTTTTAACCCTTTTTTCGGCCGTTAGCGGGGGATAAAAGCACCCCCGCTAGCAGCCGAAAAAGGCCGCAAAAACGGCGGTAAAGCTCCACCAAAGATAGTGGCGCTTTACCGCCGACGCCCCCAACGCCCCAGTGTGAAAGTAGCCTTGCACGTCTTGTCCCTCCCCCCTGTGAGCAACTATTGAAAGGAAAAGCAGCCAACCGATAGATTTATTTCTCAGTCACTCTGCTCTCGCCTTCTATCAACATACTCTATGTCAGCATACAAGCTAATTGGCTCGTTGTGTTGATTCTCCCCCTCCTAGTTTGAGCTCTGCTGTACAAGAGTCTGATACCAGCCCAAATTAAGGTGCTGGCACAACTTGCATTTAAAAATGTATTTTTCTTACACCCCTTATTAATGATGCTCATAGTTATTAATACGTATGTATAAAATGTTCACTGTGCAGATGTGACCAAGATCTGCACATTAAGCCAGTGTATTTTCTCTAGTATACACTATATAACCAAAAGTATTGGGACACCTGCCTTTACACACACATAAACTTCAATGGCATCCCAGTCTTAGTCCGTAGGGTTCAATATTGAGTTGGCCCACCCTTTGCAGCTATAACAGCTTCAACTCTTCTGGGAAGGCTGTCCACAAGATTTAGGAGTGTGTCTATGGGAATGTTTGACCATTCTTCCAGAAGTGCATTTGTGAGATCAGGCACTGATGTTGGATGAGAAGGCCTGGCTCGCAGTCTGTGTTCTAATTCATCTCAAAGGTGTTCTATCGGGTTGAGGTCAGGACTCTGTGCAGACCAGTCAAGTTTCTCCACTCCAAACTCGCTCATCCATGTCTTTATGGACCTTGCTTTGTGCACTGATGCGCAGTCATGTTGGGACAGGAAGGGATCATCCCCAAACTGTTCCCACAAAGTTGGGAGCATGAAATTGTCCAAAATGTCTTGGTATGCTGACACCTTAAGAATTCCCTTCACTGGAACTGAGGGGCCAAGCCCAACCCCTAAAAAACAACCCCCACACCATAACCCCCCCCCCCCCCCCTCCACCAAATGATTTGGACCAGTGCACAAAGCAAGATCCATAAAGACATGGATGAGCGAGTTTGGAGTGGAGGAACTTGACTGGCCTGCACAGAGTCCTGACATCAACCCAATAGAACACGATGGTCGCCCGGACCTGCCGATCGTTCCAAGGAGAGGCAGAGCGGCGGTCTGCCTATGTAAACAAGGCAAATCGCCGTTCTGCCAGAGAGGAAAACAGCTTCAGCAGACAGAAATGACACTTAGTGATCTGGATTGAGACAAGTACACATTATAGAGAGATATGCTTTGTTCATATTTCATGTTTGAGGTTTTCAACCATTTGAATATAGTGCTGGTCATTTACACAGCACTTATTCACATCAGTCTTTGCCCACAAGGAGCTTACAATCTCCCAGTCTAGTATCTCACATGCACACCTACACATACTAGGGCCAATTCAGACAGACATTGATTAACCTCTTTGTAGTGTGGGAGGAAGCCAGAGTACCCGGAGGAAACCCAAGCAAGCACAGGGGAACATGCAAACTCCATGCAGATGGCTTCCTGGTCGATATTCAGATTGACGACCCCAATGGAGAAGTGCTAACCACTAAACCATTGTACTGCTTATCTTTGCTTGCCAGTCTTAAATATGTAGAAGTATCAGTATGGGTCAGTTTATAAAGAATTGGCACAGCTGTTCGCCCAGTGAAAGTGCATAAACATTTGTTCTGTGCTAATGGAGTTATAAAAAACAAATGTAAGTAGAATATATCCTGTGCTGTTTGATTGTGAATCATTGATTGCAAAATGAAAATGCCTCACTTGGCCACTAAATGTAGTATTATAGGAAACTCCTATGAGACGTAGCTCCATCTAGTGGTCAAATGCTGTCTTTTCTGTTTAAGATCAATGATTCACAAACAGCACAGGATATAGTCTATTTATATTCGTTTTTTTTTTTAACTACATTAGCACAGAACAAATGTCCATGCACTTTCATTGGGCGAACAGCTATGCCAATTCTTTATATGTTTTCCAACTCTTTTTTATCTTTTTTTTTAAAAAAAACCTAACGTTCAAAAAGTTCAAAAGGACTCAACATATAAAAAAACATCCATATAAATTACATGTTTACATAACACATTACCAATTCTTTATAAATCAGCATCTATGACAGTTAAGAGAATGCTTTGAGAAATTTGCAAGCGATGGACACTAGATGGAGCTAAGCATTCAAGGAAACTCTTATTAGACTTTGCTCCATCTAGTGGCCAAATGCTGTCTATTCTGTTTCAAATCAATGATTAACAATCAAACAGCACAGCATCCAGTATACTTACATTAGTTTTTTGTTTTTTTTAACCCCATTTAAACGGAACAAATGTTCAAGAACTTGCACTGGGAGAAAGGCTATGATGACAATTCTTTATAAATTAACATCTATGACAGTGAAGAGAATGCATTGAGAAATTTGCAAGCAATGGACACTGTTATTATTATTATTATTATTATTATTATTATTCAGGATTTCTTTTATATAGTGCCAACAGTTTGCGCAGGGCTTTACAAAGTTAGGGCAAACAGTACAGTTAGGCCGGCTATACGCGGTTCGAATGGTCAGGCTGAATGTACCAAGTTGATCGATTGATCAACTTGGGTACAACCAGCCTGCCGGATTCTCTTGGGATTATCACTAGCGGCTGCTATAGCCGCTAGGGAGATAATCACTGTCTTCTCCCAGCGGGGACAGCTTCCCCCCGACCACCGGGAGAAGACAGGTGCTCATCAGGAGGGATTACCCTGTCAGCACTGTGCTGATTGGGGAATCAAGTAAATTTCTTTCTTGCAACCCGTGGTTACAGGAAAGAAATTTGCTCCATGTATGGCCAGCCTTACATTACAATTCATTAGAGGAGGAATCAGAGGGCCCTGCTCCTTAGAGCGTACAATCTAAAAGGGAGGGTCAAGTGATACAAAAGGTGATAACTATGGGGGATAAGCTGACGGAGACATTAAAAATACACTAGGTGGAGCTAAGTATTCAAGGAAATTCCTATGAAACTTAGCTCCCTCTAGTGGCCGGCCAAATGTGATATTTCCAGTTCAAAATGAAAGTGGAGTTTCACCCTAAAGTGTAACTTCCACTCATTTGTCTCCTCCCCCTTTCCGGTGCCACTTTTGGCAACTTCCGGAAGGAGCGGATATCTGTCTTTGACAGGTACCCTGACCCCACTTCTGGGAGACCAGGCCGTGGCTAATTACATCAGCAGCTCGTCTCCCTCCTCCTTCCCCCTCCTTCGGGCCAGTAGAAGAGCGCAGCGGTGCCTCGCGCATGCGCAGTAGGGACCCGGCGTAAAGCCTTAATGCTTCACTACTGGGTTCCCTTACTGGCAATGGCGGCGACAGCACCTGACAGCTGATGGAAACATCAGCTGCGGTGCTTAGAAATTTGAACGGAAAGAGTTTCCCAGAATGCATTGTTCCCGGGGAATGTCTGCGAGCCGTTTAGTGTAATGGCTCTTGCCATGTAATTTTTTTTGGCATTGCAATTGTTTGCACAAATGAGATGTCAGTTTATTACCTACTAGCAAACACAGCTGTAGTTTGGAGTTTAGTGCGTGTTTATACACGTCTCCATAACATGTCGCTGTCGGGCTTGAATATTTATAATTCTTGGAAGTTTTGATTCTTTGTGAACATTTTCTCCACACTCTGAATACACAATATATATAATAGTGGACTTTTGACCTTGAGAGCTCTCAGCTACTCACTCCATCCGCTGACCGAAATCCCAGATTGTTATCTTTTTTATATATAATTAAATGCCCCGTGTTTAGCAAATGACTCCTAATCCCCCCGGCTTCTCATAATGGCCTAGGATTTGCACAGACTCAGAATATGGACATTTCGAGAGCAGTGATAATCAGGGTGAAGCAATCCACGTGTGACGTAACTGACCTCATCCGGACCATCCTAAGCCCATATAAGGGCACTGACATCACAGCCCCCAGCGACAGCCTTCTACATCTGGCCAATGGCTTTGCTTACTGGAAGTCGATGAGTGCAATTAGAGACATGCACTGCGGGATGACAGGTGTCAAACTGGCGGCCCTCCAGCTGTTGCCAAACTACAAGTCCCATGAGGCATTGCAAGGCTGACAGTTACAAGCACGATTCCCAAAGACAGAGGCATGATGGGACTTGTAGTCCCTCAACAGCTGGAGGGCCAACGTTTGACACCCCATGCTGCCAAATCAATGTATCACTTCCTAAATGGATCTCAGGACCAGAGTCAACTGTTTTGTTAATCTGCACTCTGAGCAGAAATATTGTACACAATTGAATGCAGATCTGCAAGTGAAAGTGAAACTGCAACACAAAGGAAAAAAAAATCAGGTCCGTCACCGTAAGACAAGGCTGTGCTGAAATGCAGTGCCGGTGTCTTGCCGAATAAGTTCCCTCGGCGGATAAGTTCCCCCCCTGTACTGCGCAGGCGCAGCGCCTGCGCAGTACGAACTAATAATTATATAATTATATAATATATATTTTGAACTGGAAATATCACATTTGGCCACTAGAGGGAGCTAAGTTTCATAGGAATTTCCTTGAATACTTAGCTCCACCTAGTGTATTTTTAATGTCTCCGTCAGCTTTTTTATATATAATTCGCCGGAGATAGCCGAAGCTCAAAATCCACAATCAGCTGTACACGGCGCCTGCGCTCTGGGTCCAGGTTCCTTCCCTACCATCCAAGTGGACCTAAAGGGGGAATCTAAAAGAGCCGAGTGCATCGAGGCCGTGCCCGAAGCGTGGCGAGCGGAGCGAGCCCGCGAGGGGCCCTCTTACAGGCGCCGTGTACAGCTGATTTGGACCTATTCCCCTTCGGCTATTTCCGCCGGATCCTACTGCGCAGGCGCAGCGCCTGCGCAGTAGAGGGGGGTCCTTATCCGCCGAGCGGAACTTTCTCGGTAGAACTCCGGGACAAGGTCATCTAGCACCCAGGGTGAATATGCCAGACTGCAGCCCCCCTCCCCAAGATGCATACCTCCCAACTGTTGTAACTGTCAGCCTTGCAATGCCTCCTGGGACATGTAGTTTGGCAACAGCTGGAGGGCCCGCCAGTTTGACACCTGTCATGATTTGGAGCAATGTCCCTCTGTCCCTCATTCCTCCTCATTTGTCCCTCATTTTGGTCTGATCTATATAGTTGTATATAAAATGCACTTTTTATCTTTCAAAAAGTGTTTCCCAGTGCTAAACCTTTCATCCGATTTCTAAATTGCTGCATTTGTAAATTTTAAAAGCCAATATAAAGGAATAGTAGTGGTTAAAAAAAGCACTTGGGGATTTAATTAACCTTTTTTTGTGTTAATTCTCCTTTAAGGGGGTGTGGCAGGGGGCGTGCCCTATGCCTACATGCATTTGCTAGTAGGTGTCCCTCATTCCCATCTCAAAATGTTGGGAGGTATGAAGATGTATGAGCATTATATGCCAGCATAAAATTCCCCTCCTCCAGTACAAATCCCCCCCCCCCCAAACCCCTAGTGCCCCCACCTCACATGATACCACAATGCCCAGGGCAGCCATCCCTCCTGCCCACCCCTTGTTCCGGCTGTATGGCAGAGCTGTGTAAAGCCTTGAACACACGGTCAGATTGTTGGACGAATTTTCGTGTTGTGTTGAATTGTTTTATATGTGTTCTTTCATTTCTGAGCATGCCTAGTCTTGCTCTTCAGATTTTTTTTTTTTGGCAGAAAACCATACTAATGAAAAAAAAATCGGACTTTGTGGTCACATCAGACAAAAATTTTGGAGCCTGCACATCCAATTTTTAATACCTCCCAACTTTGGGAATGATGGGAATGAGGGACACCTATCAGCAAAAGTATGCAGGCAAAGGACACACCCCCTTTCCACGCCCCCTTAACCGCTTCAGCCCCGGAGGATTTTACCCCCTTCCTGACCAGAGCACTTTTTGCAATTCGGCACTGTGTTGCTTTAACTGACAAATGCGCGGTCGTGCGACATTGTACCCAAACAAATTGATGTCCTTTTTTCCCTCACAAATAGAGATTTCTTTTGGTGGTATTTGATCGCCTCTGCGGTTTTTATTTTTTGCGCTATAAACAAACAAATGCGACAATTTTGAAAAAAACGCAATATTTTTTACTTTGTGCTATAATAAATATCTCCCAAAAATATATAAAAAAAAAACTATTTTTTTCCCTCAGTTTAGGCTGATGCGTATTTTTCTACATATTTTGGTAAAAAAAAAAATCGCATTAAGCGTAAATTGATTGGTTTGCACACAATTTATAGTGTCTACAAAATGGGGGATAGTTTAAGGCATTTTTATTTTTAATTTTTTTTTTTTTTTTATTAGTAATGCGACGATCTGCAATTTTTATCGGGACTGCGACATTATGGCGGACACATCGGACAGTTTTTACACTAATTTGGGACCATTGTCATTTATACAGCGATCAGTGCTATAAAAATGCATGTAAATGACACTGGCAGTGAAGGGGTTCACCACTAGGGGGCAGTGAAGGGGTTAAGTGTGTCCTAGGGAGTGATTCTAACTGTTAGGGGGCTGGGCTTTAACACACAGGACAGTCATCACCGCTCTCGATGACAGGGAGCGATGATCTCTGTCCTGTCACTAGGCCAGTGGTTCTCAACCTGGGGGTCGGGACCCCCTCGGGGGTCAAATGATGATTTGCCAGGGGTCACCGAATCCTGGGCTGTTGCTGAAGCCCGCACCGCTCTCCCAGCCTTTTTGCAGCTGCCCAGCTGGGCTATCCCTGGAACCTGTGGCTGCCCAGCTGGGCTGTTCCTGGAGCCCGCGGCCACCCACTCAGCCTTTTCGCAGGCGCCCATTCAGTTTACGGCATGGCTGGGGAGCAGAGACTAGAGGTCAGCTGACTGATGAGGAATCAGAAGTGGGAGGGGCTGGAGGAGACCCTATCTCCTGATTTCAGCATAGGTGTCACTGCTACGAGATACCACAAAGTCGGAGACACAGTGAATCCGGATACACAGTGAGTAACACTACCTGTGATTATAGTTGCCATTAAAAGGACTCAGGGAACGCTAAATGTCCGTGGGTTAGGGGCGCATTACTTGTCTTGCCTTGGGTGCTTGACAACCCACACTCCGAAAATAATTTTACTGTTAGGGGTCCCCACAACTTGCGAAATTTTATCAAGGGGTCACGGCACTAGGAGGTTGAGAACCACTGCACTAGGCAGAACGGGGAATTGCTTCGTTTACAAAAGCATCTCCCCGTTCTTCCTCTCCGTGACACGATTGCGGGCACCCGGCGGACATGAAGTCCGCGGGACCCGCGGTCACGGAGACCGCGGCGGGCGCGCGCCCGCGACACCGCTTCTTAAAGGGGACGTACCTGTACGCCCTTTTGCCTACCAGCGCCATTCTGCCAACGTAAATCGGTGTGCGCTGGTCGGCAAGTGGTTAAAGAAGAATTTTACAAAAAAACAAGATTTAGTTAAACCCACAAGTGCTTTTTTTTTTACCACTACTATTCCTTTATATTGGCTTTTGGAATTTACAAATGCAGCAATTTAGAAATCGGATGAAAGGTTTAGCACTGGGAAACACTTTTTGATAGATAAAAAGTGCATTTTATATACATCTATATAGATCAGATCAAAATGAGGGACAAATGAGGAGGAATGAGGGACAGAGGGACATTGCTCCAAATCAGGGACAGTCCCTCCAAATCAGGGACAGTTGGGAGCTATGAATTTTTGTCTGCCGAAAATTCGTAATCAGATGTCAAAAGCAGCATACTAACAATCAGAAAATCGGCAGATCGTTCATTGGACGAAATTTAACTTCAGATTTTCTGACCGTGAGTAGGGGCCTTAAATCTCAGAATTTAATAGACAGAATACATATCCTCTTGTGGCTTCATACAAGGTTGCAGTTTTATCACTGGATGAGGGGCGGGGCACTGAGGAAATGCTTCCTCTTGCCTTTAGCAGAATAGTGACATCATCTCAGCCTAGGCAAAGTCACCTGGCTGGAGTTTAAGCTGCAGAGCATTGGACCCTTTAATCAATTTAATCTAATACTGCCAGATCAATGTATCGCTTACTAAATGTATCTCAGGACCAGAGTCAACCATTTTACTTATCTGTAAAAATCTGATCTGGTAATCTGAAAAAAACCCTGAAAAATACCTGCAAAACAATAGCATAATGTGCTAGTATGCATTGCATGCCAAATCGATGGCAGTCGCCGGCAACGGCAGCGTCCCAATCGGTGCGGCGCCGCACTGATTCCCAAAAGTAGTTTCTGTACTACTTTTGGCGATTTTGAGGTGCGATTTCAATTGACGTCTGTGCAGAAACCCGTACAGATGTCACTGAAATCGCCCCCGAAATTGGGGCTGACATGCGGGAATGAAATTGTGCCAGTTCAGCTGAACTGGCTAGATTTCATTCCCGCGGTCAGTGTGAACCTGGGCTCCGTCTCTGCAAAGTTATCCACTGCAGGGTGCGAATAAGCAACAGTTGGCATTCAGGATACCACCCTGGGTGAAGGATGAGTGTGGGCAGCGGTGCCTCCCCCCCCAGGCTCCATCTGCCTGCCCTCACCCACCCAGGATGGCAGTGCCTCTCCCCAGGCCCCACCACCCGCAGAGCATGGCAGCATGTGAACAGCAACCTTTAGCTGTAATGTAAGCTACAGGTGGGGGGTCACAAGGCAGTAGAAACACGGCTCAACCACCTGTTTTTACCACCCCGGGCCTCCCATGTGAAAGAGACCTTAGTGCACAGGTGTGGGCAGCACCAAAAATTTGGGGCAGAAGAACAGTAATCATGGAGGAGGACACTACTGTCATGGAGAGACCAGTAAGTAGCTGGGTGGGGGGTGTCTGGGTAGGATTTAGTAGGGGCTTTGGGGACTAGAGAGGGTGGGATTTTTTTTTTTCAAAAAAAGACAAAAAACATCAGCATAAGACAGCTAGCATTTTTTTCAAGGCCAGAAGTGAAGTCAGGCCTCATGCAGATTGGACGTTATAAAAACGCCAGTAGTGTTAGCTGTAGAAGGAGTTTTTATGCATTTTTTTGAGTAGCATTTTTATTTTTATTTTTTTTTTTTAGCAAAACTTTACTCCCACTAAAGCTTATTGCTCAAAAACGCTGATAAACGCCAAATAGCCACATATTTCTGCTTTTTTTTAGCATTCTTCTGCTTTTTTTCAGCGTTTTTACAGCTGAAAAACTCTTAAACCCCACTAGTGCTGTTTTTTTTTTTTTTTTCTGGCTAGAAAATGCTCCTGCCAAAAACTGCTGCTAACAGCCTATGTGTGCATGGACACATAGGATAACATGCTTGAGAGTTTACTGGCTGCAGAAAAAAAAACATCTGAAGCCAAAAACAGCAGCTGTATTAGCATCCAGTGTGCATGAGGCCTAAGGCTACGTTTCCACTAGTGCGACTTGGGACTGCAAAGTCGCATGACAAGTCGTACCTTAGGATTTCCAATGAGTACCGTTCACATCTGTGCGACTTCAAAGTAGTCCCTGCACTACTTTGGTCCCACTTTAATGCGACTTGAGGTCCAGAGACCTCAAGAATACACAGGCTTTGCTTCAAGTCGCATCAAAAATCGCGCGACTTTCAGGTCGCAATAGTGGAAACCTAGGCTAAAAAGATATATTTAATTAGCGGATGTTGCTTTCAGCTGCTGCAGCATCATTACCAACTTTCAGTGCAGAGCCGATGCTTATCTGATTAGCCTCTCTGCTCTAAAGTTGGGCTCACAATGTGTTTCTGTACAAAGTGCACCATCTAGTGTCTATTGTGTGTATAGCACTATCTACACAGCACCTTCCTTCTCTCCTTATATCTAAATCCAAAAAGGACAAATATGTAAAATATTCCAGTGGCCGCATTCGTTTTTGTTTTTTTTGGGGCTTTTTATTTTTTAGGCTATCTATAGCAGGGGTAGGCAACCTTGGCCCTCCAGCTGTGGTGAAACTACAAATCCCATCATGCCTCTGCCTCTAGGAGTCATGCCTGTGATTGTCAGGGTCTTGCAATGTCTCATGGGACTTGTAGTTTCAAAACAGCTGGAGGGCCGAGGTTGCCTACCCCTGGTCTATAGGGTCAGCCATGATCACACAGGCTGCACTACAAACATGTATGCCTTTGTTCATCTCCATTGTTGATTTTATTTATTACAAGTACTTATATAGCACCATAAACTTACATGGCATTTTACATATATTGTACATTGTCAGTCCCTGCCCTCAAGGAGCTTACATTACATTGTTTACGTGAGCCCAATGCCTTTTCAAACCCAGATATAACCTTGTAAAATTAGCATCGACATCATCACAGTGCTGTACATAACCTGTGCAGAGAGCAGAGCTGTGGGAGGGGCCCGGCAGGCTCCACCCACTACTGGCTGCTGCATTAAACTACAGGAGGGGGCGGAGACAAGACCAGTCACCCTGTACAGCAGGGGTCTCGAACTGGTGGCCCTCCAGCTGTTGCGAAACTACAAATCCCATGAGGCATTGCAAGTCTGACAGTTACAAGCATGACTCCCACAGGCAGAGGCATGATGGGACTTGTAGTTTTGCAACAGCTGGAGGGCCACCAGTTCGAGACCTCTGCTGTACAGGGAGAGAGAGCAGCAGTGGGCGGTCTTTATTATTGAAGTCGCACACTGGATTACTGCACAGATCTGGAAGAAATGCACAAAAGCACACCCAGATTCAAGGAAGAATACACACGAGGAATGTATTTATATAAATATATTTTTTGCACGGAATTCATCTTTAAAAATTGCAGAAATTTGTGTATCAATTATATAGATTTTTCTAAAAAACCTTTACAATGTATGTCCAGCCTGTGTGTTTTTTTTGTTTTTTTTTTTAGATTTCCCCTCACTAGTCTGGTGACAAGTGAGGAAAACTTCTATCAGCAACAGAGTATAGAAATATATAGATTTTTTTTTTTTAATTTCTTACTAACGTAGGGGATGGCTAGAACCCCTATTTTATTGCCGAGATGCATGCATAAAAAGGCAAAGGATCCCTTATTTTGATATCCAATGTTGTGAATGACCAAATTAAGCCGACTCACTTCGGCAAGGCTGTTCACATACACCAGAACAAGAGGGGGGGGGGTTCTGAGGAAAACCCCAAATTTGTAACTGTAGTAATGAAGCTTCATAGAGTTTTTACACAATTAGTTTTGATGATATTTATACATATGAAATCAGGTAATGTCATCAGCAGATTGTACAACTCATTACACAATCTATGGATGATGAGATCACCCGTTTTTTGGATTCTGTATGTATAAATATCATCAGAACCCTATTGAGTCCAGTCAATTTTGAGTACAAACTATTTATAGCCTTATTTTTTTTTCTTTAAATCAGCACAAGGGACGGCACTTAAATTTAATGAAAAGTGTTCCTTGTGCTGGTTGCTGCTGCTGCAGTTGGAATCCAAAGACCTCCACCAACCCCTTCCACCAATACGCCCGCAGTGGTTATCTTCTGGTGCTGTGAAGAGTGAAAACAGCTGCTGGACCCATCATAGGCATTCAAGAGTGCCAACTATGCCTGTCCCTTCTGCTCCCCTCCTCCATTCAGCCATCAATTAAAAATGCTCTATGAATGGAGGAGGACCTTTCAACCACCTGCCCATCCTCTATTCATCGATTGCTTTTCATTGATGGGTGAATGAAGGAGGGGGGCTCTTGACGAGTACCTATGATAGGTTCAACGGCTATCCCCTGCAGCATCTGCTGATTACTGCTGCAGTGGTATGGGGGAGGGGGGGGTGCGGAGGATGCAAGATTTCAACTAAAACAGCAACCAGCACCACAAAGGACACTTATCAATCAATGTAAATGCTGTCCCTTGTGCCAATTTAAAAAAGAAAAAAAAAAAAAAAAAAGAAGGAAAAAGAAAAAGACAAACAAAAAACACAGGTTTTAAATGAAAGAGGAGGGTCTGAACTTCCGAAACGCGTTGGATTTCTTTTTCTATCACGTAATTAAAAACTTTACTGCAGTCTATGAATGTTGGGGTGGCGCCATTACTGCTTTTGAACACACTTTATTTTTCAGTTTAGCAACGTCAAAAAAAATAAAAGAAATCAAAGTTAATTTCTGTTGTGGGTCATATTTTTATTTTATCAATATCTCCTTGAAAATATTCTCACATAAAGTTTCATCAATTAAAAAAAAAAAAAAATAATAGCCATAAACACAATATTGAAACAGTCAAAAGAATAAAAAAAGGAAGTCGTTCTAGAGACACGATAACACAAAACAAGTACAAGAAACGATTGACATATAAATCACAATCACACACCCAGAATGTACTGGGCTGGCGATATTCCCATTCCCGTTGTTTTCCGGCCAGATCTTCTCATCTATCGCCAAACTGGGTAGATCTGACAATCGGGAATCGAGCAGAGTACTGGAATCAGTCAGTTATGGACCATCCATACCATGGTCACATATATAGACATGCAGTCATTCAAGACCACTCTACAGTCTTCCCCATTCATCACACGACTTTCTCCCGTGGGGTTCGGATTGGAGTTTTTTTTTACCGCCATCGTTCAGAACAATTAGTAGCAGGTTAGGCCTAAAACGGCCTAAAACACCACATTAACAAAACGGAGTCCCTTCACTGGTCCGTGTTCACCCGTCTAACAGCTTTAAGATGCTCTCCCTTTCCTTCAGAGCTTTCCAAGCCTGGTCCTTCTCCTTCTTGGTCGGGGTCCGCTTCTTCTGCCGGGCAGCCATTATTTTTCGGAAGGCGTCCATGACTTCGTTGTCGGCCATGCGCACCCTGTGCCTCAGTTCTTGTTTATTCATCTCCTCCTTTGCCAACCTGAAAAGGTAGAAGAGCTGGTTAGAGAAGCACCCGGGAGAATGGGCCCTTTGGTAGACCAGAAGCAATCCAGCCATAAGGAATTAGTGGAGCCGCTGAGAACGCTGCTAAAGCACAACTCCAGCCCCCCCACCCAAAAAAAAAAAAAAACTTATAATAATAAAATATTACCATGATAGATAGATAGATAGATAGATAGATAGATAGATAGATAGATAGATAGATAGTGGCAGAAAAAAAAATACAGAAGGAGAAATTTGAATTTAAGCGGAAATTGCAGCTGGTTTTATTATGTTATCCTTTAATAGGAGATATACAGTGCCTTGAAATTTTCCACATGTCATGTTACAACCAAAAACGTAAATGTGTTTTATTGGGATTTTATGTGATAAACCAACACAAAAGTGACACATAATTGTGAAGTGGAAGGAAAATGATAAATGGTTTTCAACATTTTTACAAATAAATATGTGAAAAGTGTGGGGTACATTTGTATTCAGCCCCCCGGAGTCAATACTTTGTAGAACCGCCTTTCTCTGCAATTACAGCTGCAAGTCTTTTTGGGGATGTCTCTACCAGCTTTGCACATCTAGAGAGGGACATTTTTGCCCATTCTTCTTTGCACAATAGCTCAAGCTCTGTCCGATTGGATGGAGAGCGTCTGTGAACAGCAATTTTCAAGTCTTGCCACAGATTCTCACTTGGATTTAGGTCTGGACTTTGACTGGGCCATTCTAACACATGAATATGCTTTGATCTAAACCATTCTATTGTAGCTCTGGCTGTATGTTTAGGGTCGTTGTCCTGCTGGAAGGTGAACCTCTGCCCCAGTCTCAAGTCTTTTGCAGACTCCAATGCCCCGTACACACGATAGGATTTTCCGATGGAAAATGTGTGATAGGACCCTGTTGGAAATTCCGACCGTGTGTAGGCTCCATCACACATTTTCCATAGGAATTTCCAACACAAAATTTGAGATCTGGTTCTCAAATTTTCCGACAACAAAATCTGTTGTCGGAAATTCTGATCGTGTGTACACAATTCCGACGCACAAAATTCCACACATGCTCGGAATCAAGCAGAAGAGCCGCACTGGCTATTGAACTTCATTTTTCTCGGCTCGTCGTACGTATTGTACGTCACCGCGTCCTTGACGTTCGGAATTTCCAACCAACTTTGTGTGACTGTGTGTATGCAAGACAAGTTTGAGCCAACATGTGGAAAAAATCCCATGGATTTTGTTGTCGGAAAATCCTAATGTGTGTACAGGGCATTACAGGTTTTCTTCTAAGATTGCCCTGTATTTGGCTCCATTCATCTTCCCATCAACTCTGACCAGCTTCCCTGTCCCTGCTGAAGAAAAGCATCCCCACAACATGATGCTGCCACCACCGTGTTTCACAGTGGGGTTGGTGTGTTCAGGGTGATGTGCAGTGTTAGTTTTCCACCACACACAGCGTTTTGCTTTTAGGCCAAAAGGTTCAATTTTGGTCTCGTCTGACCAGAGCACCTTCTTCCACATGTTTGTTGTGCCCCCCACATGGCTTCTCGCAGACTGCAAACGGGACTTCTTATGGCTTTCATTCAACAATGTCTTTCTTCTTGTCACTCTTCCATAAAGTCCAGATTTGTGGAGAGCACGACTAATAGTTGTCCTGTGGACAGATTCTCCCACCTGAGATCTCTGCAGCTCCTCCTGCTCCTTCTACCATGGGCCTCTTGGCTGCTTCTCTGATTAATGCTCTCCTTGCCCGGCCTGTCAGTTTAGGTGGACGGCCATGTCTTGGTAGTTTTCTCAGTTGTGCCATACTCTTTCCATTTTCGGATGATCAATTGAACAGTGCTCTGTGAGATGTTCAATGCTTGGGATTTTTTTTCTTTTTTTATAACCTAACCCTGCTTTAAACTTCTCCACAACTTTATCCCTGATCTGTCTGGTGTGTTCCTTGGTCTTCATGATGCTGTTTGTTCCCTAAGGTTCTCTAACAAACCTCTGAGGGCTTCACAGAACAGCTTATTTATACTGAGATTAAATGACACACAGGTGGACTCTATTTACTAATTAGGTGGCGTATGAAGGTAATTGGTTCCACTAGATTTTAGTCAGGGATATCAGAGTAAAGGGGTCTGAATACAAATGCACGCCACACTTTTCAGTTATCTATTTGTAAAAAAAAAAAAAAAAAAATGAAAATCATTGATCACTTTCTTCTACTTCACAATTATGTGCCACTTTGTGTTGGTTGATCACATAAAATCCCAATAAAATACATTTACGGTTGTAACATGACAAAATGTGGAAAATTTTAAAGGGGTGTGAATACTTTTTCAAGGTACTGTATATGAATGATGAAGAACGGCTTTAGGTGAAGCTCTTATAGTGTAATCAGTCCCAGACACCCGCTTACCTTAACAGCTCTACTTTCTTAGCCCTGTTGTGGGCACTGAGAGCCTTTAGCTCAGCCTGCCTCTTCCTCAGCTCGGCCAACACTTCATCTTCCGAGTCCTCAGCTGGCCGATCCTCGGACTCCAGCAGGCCCTGAGCTATTAACTCCTCTTTAATCCGGATCTCTAAAGACTTGGTATGCGGAGCGCTGCAACAGAGAGAGGTCACGTCAGTCTACAGGGTGTTCTTATCCAGCAGCACTTTATGGTTTAATCTAAAATCAAAGCTTTGTATTTAATCATGGCTGGAGTGAGGAAGGGTAAGAACCCCTGTGCAGTTTTTATTGTCCCCTCCTAAAGTTTAACCCCCCCTCTCGTCTATTTGTCCTGGTGACAACACCAAAGTAATGGAAAATTCACAATTTTATAGTTGTCACAAGAGCAGGAGGCAATGGGATTTTTTTTTTTTTTCAATGATGACACCATTCACTTCCTGTTGCATGTCCTAGACAGGAAGTGAAATGAAATCTCCCCGATGGGCCACCGACTGGATAAAAAAATAAAAAATAAAAATAAAGTTTGGGCAGGACAGACAAGTTATACTTAACCCTTTAATGCCTGAAAGTTAAATAAATCTTAATGCCTGGTTTTGCAACTTCGGCATGCGTTAGTAAAACTGTACATATCATCGCAACCAGGGCTGCCGATAAGGGGGGTACCACTGGTCCTCCCTTACAGGGCCTGGGCAGCAGGGAGGATAATCACTGTGGCGGGGGGGGGGGGGGGGGAATTGCTGGAACCGATTCCTGCTGTGGCTCTTTCTGCAGCAACTGAAAGCCAGCAGGAGGAAGGAGGTGTATAATCCGGCTTTCAGCTACTGCAGAGAAAGCCATAAAGTGAATTGGTTCCAGTAATCCCCCGCCATTCCGATCACCTGCCCTGTGTACCATCCTCTTCCCCCTGCTGCCTGGGCCCCCCTGTGTGCCTGCAGCTGCTGGGGGGAGAGGAGGGAAGCCAGCAGCGCTGTGGGTGGGGGGGCAGAAGCTCCTGTTCATTCCTTTTCTGAATGAACACAGCGAGTGATGGGTAATGATCACTCACTCTGTTCATTGATAACGAAAGCATAGTAAACACAGCTTTCTATGCTTCCGTTTGTGAATGAACAGGAGTCTCTCCACAGTGTGCTTTCTGTTCATTCACTGTTCAGTACACCTGAGGCTGCAGACAAAGGGAATGAGGAATTTATATCCGCAGTCCCTTTCTCTGTCACAAAAGTGATACCTCAGGAGTCTGTTTAGACCCCTGGTATTTTAAAAAAAACTATTTTAGTGTATTTTTTGCAAAAGCTCAGATTGACTTGCTCAGAACTATTTAGGGTACCTGTGCGTTTTCTTAGGATATACTGGGCCTTCATCCAGTGGTGAAATGTTAATGGCTACCTCCTGATGTTTGTCATTATTGGGCCAGGAAAACTGGCCTAATAAAAAAAAATAAAAAATAAAAAAAAAAACACACCACACACACACACAAAAAAAAACAAAAAACGAACTAACTAACATGTCTTCTCATTTGTGACAATACCACATACGTGTGGCCCTGCTAGGGCCAAGAAACAATCGTGTGCATTTGACTTTTTCTTTTTTTTTTGTCCCATCTAAAAACACATCGACCTTTGACTCTTGATCTTTGACCCCGACACAAGCTCTGGTCCGTTTTAGCTTTGTTAAATTGGTGGGCTTTACAGAGTCATCACTGTAATAGCCAATCACAGCTTATCACAGTGATCACATGATTGAAAGCCAGTCAGCGACAGCACAGCCTCAATGCCAGGAGTGTGCTATAAAGTGCGCTTCCAGCACAAATCCCGGCTCTCAAATATGTGACACCTTGGAGGAAGACCCAGTTCCGCAACACAGCATTTATGTGTGACGCCAGCAGCAATGGTTAAATACCTAATCAACCTGTCCTCAAAACACCTTAAAGTGGTCAATCCACCCAAAAATTGAATATTACTGAAAAATAGAGCCTTGGGTTGCTGCGCCTGCCCCGTTTTTTTGTTTTTTTTCCCCGTCTTTGTGCATTTTTTGAATTGCCCTACAAGTCAAAACTATGCAGCAGGAAGAAGAGAGTCTCCTTGGTGGGGGTAGCCAAGCTAAAAGGTAGTGAGTGATTGAGCCCACCAGTGTGCACATATATCAATTTATTCCCGATGTGTGCGAGGAGCGACACAAGGAGGTCAGAACCAGAATTTCAAGTTTAAGCCCCCGTACACACCAGTGCGACTTGTCATGCGACTTCAGTTCCAAATCACATAATGACATGTTATACCAGTGGCGCCTCTGTCCATTAGGGGCGCCTGGGCACCACCCCCTCTCTCCACGCCACCCCCTATATGACTAATGGATAGAGTCATGCATAACATGACTCTATTCATGGCCACCGCTGCCACCCCCTATTCAGGCGTCTGGCCCCTTTCAGGACGCCGGGAGCCCAAATTACAGCAGCGGAGGTGTATTTTTGAAGCTCCTGATTAGAGCCATAGGCTAGAATAGGCTTCAAAATATGTGGGCTCGTGGTGCAGAGCATTGTGCTACGAGCCCACCCAGGTGTTACAACAGCGAATGAATATTCGCTGTTGTAACACTAATGCTCAACCTGGCCAATCAGAAGAAGTTTTCTGATTGGCCGCCGAGGAGTAAACAGAAGCCAGAGCCGTGGCTTGTGGAGATTGGAGAGCAGGGGAAGGGAGAGCTGCGCCGCTGCGGGCCTGGGAGAAGCGCTGATGGGGTAGGTGCACCAGACCCACCCGCCGATCGACTGGGGGGGGGGGGGGTTTGACGCCCCCCAAGAAAATTACCACCGGCCGCCACTGTCGCACCATGCTGTCGGTAATGGAACTGTTTGAATTGGTGTGACTCCGACTTTGCAGTGCCACACTGATTTAAATTTAAAAAAAAAAAAGTTGCTGTACTATTTTTTTGCGATTTCATGTGCAACTTGCATAGACATCTGTACATGAAGTCGCACAGATGTCAGACAAGTCACACCTGAAATTGCACTGACCTGCGGCTTTGAAATTGTGCGACTTCAAGAGAAGTAGCATTATTTCAAAGTCGCAATCTGCGGCGGGGTAGGGGGGCGGGGGGACGGCGCAGAGTAGAGAACTGGTAACTGACAGTCAAAGGCAGCAGAGCCTTAAATCTTACATTGTACATACAGAACTTTGAGGCTGAAGGCACAGGAGTGCCTAGGCACACTCACATACCAGGAAGTACACCGCCATTGTTCAGGAGGCACCATTAATCTTTTTTTGAGTTTAGTTCTACTCCGGTGAAATATCAGCTTTGGATGGTGTGATCCTTCAACCAGCACCATAGTTAGTCTGCTTTCTGATCAATATATATTTCACATTACCTAAAAGGTTTCATTTGACTTCGAGGTGAGGTACTGGCTCCGTCCATTCCCGATTCCTTGTCAGGAATTGGGGAATCTTCAATAGGCGAAATTATATTTTCCTGAAAAAGAACAAACAGTATAAATAATCAATGTATATAGTCTGATACAGACATGTGCAGAATGAAAACAATTTTTCCTTAACTCATTTAGTTATGTTTATTCGATTGCGAATTCGACCAAATTCAAATCAATTTGACCGAATTCGAGAACTCTAATTTTTTTTTCCGATTCCAATGCCAAAATTTTTCACATCTAAGAACTGCATTATGTTTACATTTCGTTTCCGAATTTTGTTATTTCGGACAAATTTAGTTGTTATTTCAGGGGATTTGTTTACATTCGTTACTGTTGCGATTTGGAATTTTTACGAAAAATTTGTCATAATTTAGATTCAGAACGAAACGAATTGCACATGTGCACACTGCAGCAGCTGTGCATAACAAGCAATCCGCTTCCAATTGACTGGATGCAACCAACTGCCTTGAAAAAGGGAGAGCTTTGCACAAGAAACGATCGTCGGCTGGAAGGGTTTTCATGGTTTGTTGCCCTTGGTATATATCAGTGATCTCCAAACTGCGGTCCGTGGGCCAGATGTGGCAGTTTGCTTGCCTTTATCTGGCCCTCGGGACACCATTCCTGCCACAGACACCAACGATGGGGCACCATTCCTGCCACAGACACCAACGATGGGGCACAATTCCTGCCACAGACACCAACGATGGGGCACCATTCCTGCCACAGACACCAACGATGGGGCACCATTCCTGCCACAGACACCAACGATGGGGCACCATTCCTGCCACAGACACCAACGATGGGGCACCATTCCTGCCACAGACACCAACGATGGGGCACCATTCCTGCCACAGACACCAACGATGGGGCACCATTCCTGCCACAGACACCAACGATGGGGCACCATTCCTGCCACAGACACCAATGATGGGGCTATACTGAATTTTTTAAACAAAATAGTAGTTACCCTGTAAGGAACAATGAGTGGTTTGGAGGATTCACCTCTACCAGCAGCCGCAGTCTATACAGGGAGTGACTCTGGACCCGGCTGTAGCATTGTGACAAGCGCTCTTTCACTTTGTTTCTATGAGAGTTGCCATTTTACTTTTCTTGTTTTCAATAAATGCATCTTTATACTACGCTCAGAGTGCGCCCTCTTGTGTCCGCTTTTGCTTTTTCTTTTCCACAATGAGCGGACTCTGCCTGCAGTGATTTTTCTAATCTTGCATCATGGGATTAGTTAAAATGCTGAAAAGGACAAAGGATGATGAACTACCTCCACAAGAGCCTGCAACAGACGCTGCGTCAAATGACCGAATGGGCAGCCGTCCTCAGGCTGGTCATGTTGAGATTCAGATTTCTTCATCAGCGAGTCGACATCTGGAAACAATAATGGAATACAAGAATATGACCGTACATTATATTATTACAAGTATCAAATCGTATTATAAAAAAGGCACTGGAGTCACACTTTTTACTGTCCCCCTTAAAGGGGTAGTAAACTGCAGAATTAAAGTGATTGTAAGGGTTCGTTTTTTTTTTTCTTTTTTATAAATAACAAACATATCATACTTACCTCCACTGTGCAGCTCGTTTTGCACAGAGTGACCCCGAACATCCTCTTCTAGGGTCACTCGGTGGCTCTCGCGGCTCCTCCCCACATCAGATAACCCCCTAGGAGAAGCGCTCTCCCAGAGGTTACCTTGCGGGCGCGCTCCCAAGTTCAGCATTTGCGTCTATAGACACGAATGCCGGATTCGGCCCCGCCCCCCCGGCATCCGCATCATTTGATTTGATTGACAGCAGCAGGAGCCAATGGCTGCGCTGCTATCAATCTATCCAATCAAGAGCCGAGAACCCCAGGCAGAGAGACAGCGCGTCCCCGGCGGGACAAGTTTCATGGCTCAGGTGAGTAAAACGGGGGGTTGGGGGGGGGGGGGGTGTTCGGGTCACTGCCAGGTGTTTTTTCCTCTTAATGCATAGGATGCATGAAGGTGAAAACACACAAAGGTTTACAACACCTTTAAAAAAAAAAAAAAATCCTGCGCAAAAGCAATGGCATAATGTGCTAGTAATCATCGCATACTAGCACATGAAATACCAACCTTAGAATGACAGGGCTTCCATTTTTCCCCCGGCGATGACATCAGTCCTGCGCATACCGGACCTTCAGAGCGCATGCAACGGTGATGTCACTGGCTGCATCCAGTGTGAATATGTCCTTAACGGTGCAAGTTTAGGAGATATTCATTGGACCTACAAGTGAGCCTCATTAAAGGCTTACCTGTAGGTTCAAGTTAAAAAAAAAATAAAAAATGACTTTCCTACCGCTTTAAACTGCAGCGGCAATCAGATTGGACTGAATGCAAGGCGTGGTCACGATGCTTTGCTTCGGCTAAAATTTACACCCCATGTCACCATCGGCAGGCAGTACCGCTGCTGACCTAATCAAGTGAATGGGACCGTGCCACAAGCGAGAGCCAAACGCTAGGTATCTGATTCAAAATGTCTATTTGAAAAAAAAAAAAAAAAACACATTTAGGAGACGGCAGTATCACCTTCTGAATGTCTGGAAGCCGCTTCTGTTCCACTCTGAAAAGTGATTCACAGCAGATTATTTTCTTAGATGGGTGGTAAGGGCTACACGTCCATGTGACAAAGACCTTAAAGTGATTCTTAAATGGTTTTTTTTTTTTTTTTCATAGAGCAGCCCCAATCCTCCTCTTCTGCATAAAACACACTGACACCGATACCAATTTAACTTTTTTTTTTCTACCCAAAATATGCTGACTGTGACCTTTGACCCCCAACCTTGACCCCAACACTAACCCTGGGAAACGTTGATCTTGTTATTTTTTACTATATTTTTCATTCTTTATTATTTTTTTATTTTATTTACACACTTTTTTATTTTGTATTTACAGCTTCATTTCCTGTAAGGAGAGGAAGATGCAATGTATCTATCCATTCAGAAGAGGAGGTAAACCCATAGGGTGGGCTCACCGTGACTGTTCACTGTGATAGCATATCAGGTGATCCAGAACCAGGAGTCCCGGGTCCCCGATCGTTAGTGTGGGAGTTGGAGGCGTGCACACTGCCCACAGACACATTGGGGGATTGATGTACTAAACCTGGAGAGTGCAAAATCTGGTGCAGCTCTGCATGGTAGCCAATCAGCTTCTTACTTCAGCTTCTTCAGTTAAAGAGGAAGTAAACCCTGCAAAGTAAGGCATAATGTGCTAGCTTGCATTGCATACTAGCACATTATGTGACACTTACCTGCAAACGAAGCCCGCGCCGTCCCCATTGCAGGCCACATCCATCTTCACCTGTCCTCATTCCCAGGGCCACGGACTCCAGCTCTGTGAAAGGCTGGAGCAGCGTGATGTCACTCCCACGCATGCGAGCCGCCGGTTACGGCACACTCGTCTGCAGAAACGGCACGGGCGGCCATGTAGAGCTGCACCAGATTTTGCACTCTTCAGCTTTAGTAAATCAACCCCATAGCATTGGTGGTTGAAATCCTTGCGTCTGGCGCCCTGCATGCAGATTAGCTGCTGAGCGCATGGATTTGGGGGGGGGGGGGGGGGGTTGGCGCCCCTGCACTCTCAGTGGAGCAGCCACAATTGGTGCCACCTGTACTAATAAAGTTGAAGTCTAATCTGGAATATTTTGCCTTCTTTGGTTGCTCTTCCCTCCCCTTCACCACCATGCTAATTACATTTTTAAATAAAACCTTTCCATTTTCATTACATACCTTACTATAGACATTGATGTAATTATTGGGTCTCTGTGCTTCTCTATGCAGTGCTTGCAGATCTTGGCTGGTGGGAGGGGCTAGCAGGGTGCTGTACATAGCTTCTTAAAACCATCCCAGCACTGATGCAAGCAGTGGGCTGGCTCTTGGGAGGAGTAATGTAATTATTAAAATGCCTTGGATGGGCGAGTGGCAGGCTGGAGGAGGAGTTGGTGTTCCTATGTAACTGCATGCAGACCTCCCACATGTAAAGCTGAGCCTCCATGATTGACAGAACTGAAAACCAATAAATGAAAAGGGGCGGGCCCAGGATAGATGATGCTGGATGTCCTCCAGCCAGGAAATGAGGCAGGTTCTATATGACTTGCTGCACCTTCTAAAGCACATTGTGAGAAGCTCACAGTGTGCAGTGAAATAAAAAAGGAAGCTATTTCATTCCGGGAGAGGAGCGAATACAACTGTGCAAGACTGAAGGGGAGGCCGGAGTTCAGCTTTCAAAATCACTATAAATCCTACCCAGCTATATACAATCTATATACAGTCTATATACAATCTATATACAATCTATATACAGTCTATATACAGTCTATATACAGTCTATATACAGTCAGGATCCAACTCTGCAGATTAGGAGTCCCTTACCTTTGGAGTCCAACTCAGTGAGTGGCCCCAGGGCCCCTTTCTTCTTGTCTGCTGCCATGGAAGCTCGGGCTCCATCCTTCTGTTCCTCCTGCAGATCCTCCTGGGCCCACCGCTGTGAATAATGCTTCCCCAGGGGAGGAATCTGAAATAAATGGAATAGTTAAAAAGGAGGGGAGTCAAATTTTTTGGGGAGATTTCCTATCTGGAGGACACAGACAAAATATTCATTCAGTTGAGTGGGAAGGGGGGCTAGAACACATGTCGTTTTATTTTATTCCAGTCTGTGCCTTCCTGTCCTGTCCCTTCCTGACAACTGTTCGTCTCACTTCTTTTCTGGTGTCACAGGGACAGGAAGTGAGGGAAAATCATCCCAATGAGGTCACAGATGGAAATAAAAACCCAAATGAAATCTTAGCTCTCCCCTACTTTATAAAAAAAAGACATAATAATACATTTTATTATATATGTAATATATATACACACACACACATATTTATATTATATATACACATATTTATATATATATATACTATTTATATATATATACACTACCGTTCAAAAGTTTGGGGTCACCCAAACAATTTTGTGTTTTCCATGAAAAGTCACACTTATTCACCACCATACGTTGTGAAATGAATAGAAAATAGAGTCAAGACATTGACAAGGTTAGAAATAATGATTTGTATTTGAAATAACATTGTTTTTACATCAAACTTTGCTTTCATCAAAGAATCCTCCTTTTGCAGCAATTACAGCATTGCACACCTTTGGCATTCTAGCTGTTAATTTATTGAGGTAAGCTGGAGAAATTGCACCCCACGCTTCTAGAAGCAGCTCCCACAAGTTGGAATGGTTGGATGGGCACTTCTGGCGTACCATACGGTCAAGCTGCTCCCACAACAGCTCAATGGGGTTCAGATCTGGTGACTGTGCTGGCCACTCCATTACCAATAGAATACCAGCTGCCTGCTTCTGCTGTAAATAGTTCTTGCACAATTTGGAGGTGTGTTTAGGGTCATTGTCCTGTTGTAGGATGAAATTGGCTCCAATCAAGCGCTGTCCACTGGGTATGGCATGGCGTTGCAAAATGGAGTGATAGCCTTCCTTATTCAGAATCCCTTTTACCCTGTACAAAGCTCCCACCTTACCAGCACCAAAGCAACCCCAGACCATCACATTACCTCCACCATGCTTAACAGATGGCGTCAGGCATTCTTCCAGCATCTTTTCATTTGTTCTGCGTCTCACAAACGTTCTTCTTTGTGATCCAAACACCTCAAACTTGGATTCATCCGTCCACAACACTTTTTTCCAGTCTTCCTCTGTCCAATGTCTGTGTTCTTTTGCCCATCTTAATCTTTTTCTTTTATTGGCCAGTCTCAGATATGGCTTTTTCTTTGCCACTCTGCCCTGAAGCCCAAAATCCTGCAGCCGCCTCTTCACTGTAGATGTTGACACTGGTGTTTTGCGGGTACTATTTAATGAAGATGCCAGTTGGGGACCTGTGAGGCGTCTGTTTCTCAAACTAGAGACTCTAATGTGCTTATCTTCTTGCTTAGTTGTGCAACGCGGCCTCCCACTTCTTTTTCTACTCTGGTTAGAGCCTGTTTGTGCTGTCCTCTGAAGGGAGTAGTACACACCGTTGTAGGAAATCTTCAATTTCTTTGCAATTTCTCGCATGGAATAGCCTTCATTTCTAAGAACAAGAATAGACTGTCGAGTTTCAGATGAAAGTTCTCTTTTTCTGGCCATTTTGAGCGTTTAATTGACCCCACAAATGTGATGCTCCAGAAACTCAATCTGCTCACAGGAAGGTCAGTTTTGTAGCTTCTGGAAGGAGCTAGACTGTTTTTAGATGTGTGAACATGATTGCACAAGGGTTTGCTAATCATCAATTAGCCTTCTGAGCCAATGAGCAAACACATTGTACCATTAGAACACTGGAGTGATAGTTGCTGGAAATGGGCCTCTATACACCTATGTAGATATTGCACCAAAAACTAGACATTTGCAGTTAGAATAGTCATTTACCACATTAGCAATGTATAGAGTATATTTGTTTAAAGTTAGGACTAGTTTAAAGTTAGCTTCATTTAAAAGTACAGTGCTTTTCCTTCAAAAATAAGGACATTTCAATGTGACCCCAAACTTTTGAACGGTAGTGTATATATATATATATATATATATATATATATATATATATATATATATATATATTTTTATTACACACACCCAGTCACTTTATTAGGTACACCTGTTCAATTGCTTGATAACACAAACTGCTAATCAGCCAATCACATGGCAGCACCTCAATGCATTTAGACATCTAGACATGATGAAGATGACTTGCTGAGGTTCAAACCGAGCATCAGAATGGGGAATAAAGGGGATTTAAGTGACTTTGAACGTGGCATGGTTGTCGGTGTCAGACGGGCTGGTCTGAGTATTTCAAAAACTGCTGATCTACTGGGATTTTCACACACAAACCATCTCTCGGGTTTACAGAGAATGGTCCGAAAAAGAAAAAAAAAATATCCAGTGAGCGGCAGTTGTGTGGAGGAAAATGTCTTGTTGATGTCAGAGGAGAATGGGCAGACTGGGTCCAGAAAATAGAAAGGCGACTCAAATAACCACTCGTTACATCCAAGGTATGCAGAATACCATCTCTGAACGCACAACACATCCAACCTTGAAGCAGATGAGCTACAGCAGCAGAAGACCAAACCGGGTGCCACTCCTGTCAGCTAAGAACAGGAAACTGAGGCTACAATTCGCACAGGATCACCAAAATTGGACAATAGAAGATTGGAAAAACGTTGCCTGGTCTGATGAGTCTCTATTTCAGCTATGACATTCAGATGGTCAGAATTTGGTGTAAACAACATGAAAGCATGGATCCGTCCTGCCGTGTATCACTGGTTCAGGCTGGTGGTGTATTGTTGTGGGGGATATTTTCTTGGCACACTTTGGGCCCCTCAGTACCAACTGAACATCATTTAAACACCACGGCCTACCTGAGTATTGTTGCTGACCATGTCCATCCCTTTATGACTACAGTGTCCCCATCTTCTGATGGCTTCTTCCAGCAGGATAATGTCACAAAGCTCCAATCATCTCACCACTGGACAATGAGGTCACTGTACTCCAATGGCCTCCACAGTCACCACATCTCATCCAATAGAGCACCTAGAACTGGAGATTGGCATCATGCATGTGCAGCCGACAAATCTGCAGCAACTGTGTGATGCTATCATGTCACTATGGACCAAAATCTGAGGAATCCAACACCTGGTTGAATCTATGCCAGGAAAAATGAAGGCCGTTCTGAAAGCAAAAGGGGGTCCAACCCGGTACTAGCAAGGTGCACCTAATAAAGTGGCCGGTGAGTGTATATATATTTTTTAATTTTATTTACATGCTGCAGATTGCAGCACCTCGCACGCTCTCACGTGACATGCATATATGACCCTACTTTGTAATAGTCAGCTTCATCATCTGGAGTCTTCAGAAGGTCTTCCAGCACTTTGATCTCTTCTGTAGTTATGTCCGCACAATACGGTTCCACCGAGGCCCAGAATCTGAGGAGTGACATAGAAAAGTCAGTGAATGCTCCTTTGTTATAAAAAGGGGGGGGGGGGGGTACAGTGTGATGCTGGGAAGACTATTCCACATTTTCCCAGCTTTTACCTTAAAGTGGGGGTCCACCCAAAAAAACAAAAATACATAAAAATTCCTAAAAAAAAAAACAACAAAAAAACATTTGGATATTTTTTTTTTTTAAACTTACCTCTAAATGCCTGTTGCTAGGTGGTCCCTCGTAGTCTGCCCCTTCCTCAGCCTGGGCTGGTGACATCACTTCCCCCTCGGCACAGGAAGGGCTCCGCTCTGCTCCCTCCCTCCTGTCAATCATCTGGGACCCATTACAGGTCCCAGGTGACTGAGCGACCAATCACGGCGAGCGGCGCCGCTCGCGCATGCGCAGTGGGTGCCAGGCTGTGAAGCCACAGCCCGGCGCCCACAGTTGCAATGCCGGCGCCGCTGAATGGAGGGGGAGACGAGCGGGGCTTCGATCCCCCGCATCGCTGGACTCCAGGACAGGTGAGTGTCCAATTAAAAGTCAGCAGCTGCAGTATTTGTAGCTGCTGACTTTTAATTTTTTTTTATTTTTTTATGGCCCCCCCTGGGTGGAACTCCTCTTTAAATAACCCTTTCCGTATGTGGAGGTCAACTGTAAAGCTGATTTTTATTATTCCTTATCTGGTCCCCACCAATAAAACAAGGAGAAAAAGGGGAACCAAAAGTTCAGGTTGTCATGGCAGGTCCAGCAATGAGGTCAATTCCGAGGACCTGCTACTTTATCTAGAACTAAGAAACCAAGTTTTGGAAGCAGCAATCCCAGATGAAATCCCTATGTTCCCTTTAATTGCTGCCACTGGTAGCTCAGCCAGTCAACAGAAAAGTGATATTTTATTTCTAAATTGATGGATCCTGCTGGGCCAAGGCAACCCCCAGCTTCTTATACAGTCCATCCGGAAAGTATTTACAGAGCTTCACTTTTTCCACATTTTATTATGTTACAGCCTTATTCCAAAATGGATTAAATTTATTTTTTTCATCAAAATACTACAAGCAATACCCCATAATGACAACGTGAAAGAAGTTTGAAATCTTTGCAAATTTATTAGGCCCCTTTCACACTGGGGCGGTGGGGGCGTCGGCGGTAAAACGCCGCTATTTTTAGTGGCGCTTTACTGTCGTTTTAGCGGCGGTATTCGGCCGCTAGCGGGGCGGTTTTAACCCCCGCTAGCGGCCGAAAAAGGGTTAAAACCACCCGCAAAGCGTTATGCCGGCGGTGTAGCCACGCTGCCCCATTGATTTCAATGGGCAGGAGCGGTGAAGGAGCGGTGTATACACTACTCCAAAGATGCTGTTTGCAGGAGTTTTTTTTCCCTCCTGCCAGTGCACCGCTCCAGTGTGAAAGCCCTCAGGCTTTCACGCTGGAGACACAGCAGCGGCAGTTTCAGGTCGGTTTGCAGGCGCTATTTTTAGCGCAATAGCGCCAGCAAACCGCCCCAGTGTGAAGAGGGCCTTAAAAATAAAAAGAATAAAATAAATAAATCACATGTACATAAGTATTTACAACCTTTGCCATGACACTCAAAATTGAGCTCAGGTGCATCCCGTTTCCACTGATCATCCTTGAGTCCAGGTTCACACTGGTGCGACATGACAGCCGTCCTACTTTGGATCCGACTTTGCCCTGCGACTTGAAGCCGACATGCGTCCGACTTTCAATGAACGGGGATCCGACTTGGATCCCCGCCAATACCAGGCACTGTGTTTGGTATGAATCTTGAGAGGGAACTCCATGCCGAATTTTAAATAAAAAAAAAGGCATGGATTCCCCCTTCAAGAGCATACCAGGCCCTTCGGTCTGGTATGGATTTTAAGGGGAACCCCCTACAACGGAAAAACGGCGTGGGGGTCCCCCCAAGATCCATACCAGACCCTTATCCGAGCACGCAGCCCGGCCGGTCAGGAAAGGGGGTGGGGACGAGCGAGCGCGCCCCCCCTCCTGAACCGTACCAGGCCGCATGCCCTCAACATGGGGGATGGGTGCCCTGCGGCCCCCCCCACCCCAAAGCCCCTTGTCCCCATGTTGATGAGGACAAGGGCCTCTTCCCGACAACCCTGGCCATTGGTTGTCAGGATCTGCGGGCTGGGGGCTTATCGGAATCCGGGAGCCCCCTTGAATAAGAGGGCCCCCAGATCCCAGCCCCCCACCCTATGTGGATGAGTATGGGGTACATCGTACCCCTACCCATTCACCTAGGGAAAAAAAATTGTCAATAAACAAAAAAAAAAAACACACTAGACAGGTTTTTAAAATAATTTATTAGGCAGCTCCGGGGGTCTTCTTCCAACTTAGGGGGTCTCTTCCTTCTCCGCGGTCTCTTCCTTCTTCTCCGAGCTCTCCGGCCTCTTCTCCGCGCTCTCCAGTTCTTCTCCCGCTCTCCGGTATCTTCTGCCGGACTCCTCCGCTATCTTCTGCAGTGGGAGAGAGCGTTGTGTCAACATCGGAAGAAGAGAAGAAGGAAGAAGACGGCAGAGAAGACCGGGCCACCGCTAGCAAAAGAGCAGAAGATAGCCGAGAACAGCCTGGCAGAAGATACCAGGGAGCGGGAGAAGAACCGGAGAGCGCGGAGAAGAGGCCGGAGAGCGCGGAGAAGAGGCCGGAGAGCGCGGAGAAGAAGGAAGAGACCCCCGAAGTCGGAAGAAGACCCCCGGAGCTGCCTAATAAATTTTAAAAACCTGTCAAGTGTGTTTTTTTATTGACACTTTTTTCCCTAGGTGAATGGGTAGAAGTACGATGTACCCCATAACCATTCACATAGGGTGGGGGGCCGGGATCTTGGGGCCCCCTTATTAAAGGGGGCTCCCAGATTCCGATAAGCCCCCCGCCCGCAGACCCCTACAACCGCTCACTCGTCCCCACCCCTTTTCCTGACCGGCCGGGCTGTGTGCTCAGATAAGGGTCTGGTATGGATTTGGGGGGGGCCCCCACGCTGTTTTTCCGGCGTAGGGGTTCCCCTTAAAATTCATACCAGACCCAAGGGCCTGGTATGCTCTTGGAGGGGGAACCCATGCCGGTTTTTTTATTTAAAATTTGTCACGGAGTTCCCCCTCAAGATCATCTGAGCACAAGTCGCATGCCAAAGTCGGATCATGCAAGACAGCGATCCGACTTTGATCTGACTTCAGTGATAGTCAATGGGATGAAGTAGGATCAAAGTCAGACCAAAGTAGTACAGGGAGCACTTTGAAAGTCGGACCGACTTGTGTCGGACCAGTTAGGACGGCTCACAAAAGGGAAACATTTATTTTCACACGTCATGCGACATGAGCTCCCAATGACGGAGTGTTTGTCGCACTAGTGTGAACCCGGCCTGAGATGTTTCTACAACTTGATTGGAGTCCACCTGTGGTAAATTCAGTTGATTGGACATGATTGGGAAAGGCACACACCTGCCTATATAAAAGGTGCCACAGTTAACAATGTCAGAGCCCAAACCAAGCCATGAAGTCCAAGGAATTGTCTACAGACCTCAGACAGTTATGTATGGAGGCAAAGATCTGGCGAAGGGTACAGAAACATTTCTGCAGTATTGAAGGTCACAATGAGCACAGTGGCCTTCATTATCTGTAAATGGAAGAAGTTTGGAACCACCATGACTCTTCCTAGGCCGACCAGCCAAACTGAGCGATCGGGGGAGAAGGGCCTTGGTCAGGGAGGTGACCAAGAACCCGATGGTCACTCTGACAGAGCTCAAGTGTTTCTCTGTGGAGAGAGGAGAACCTTCCAGAAGAACAAGCATCTCTGCAGCACTTCAATCAGGTCTGTATGGTAGAGTGGCCAGACGGAAGCCACTCCTCAGTAAAAGGCACATGAGAGCCCACTGGAGGGACCCAAAGGACTCTTAGACCATGAGAAACAAAATGGTCTCTGGTCTGATGAAACAAAGATTGAACTCTTTGGCCTGAATGGCAAGCGTCATGTCTGGAGGTAATCAGGCACCGCTCATCACCTGGCTAATACCATCCCTACAGTGAAGCATGGTGGTGGCAGCATCATGCTGTGGGGATGTTTTTCAGCAGCAGCAACTGGGAGACTAGACAGGATTGAGGGAAAGATGAATGCAGCAATGTACAGAGACATTCTTGATTAAAACCTGCTCCAGAGCGCTCTGGATCTCAGACTGGGGTGAAGGTTCATCTTCCAACAGGACAACAACCCTAAGCACACAGCCAAGATAACAAAGGAGTGGTTATGGGAAAACTCTGTGAATGTCCTATAGGCTGGGTTCACACCATGGCAAATTGGATGCGGCTTCTCCGCATCCCATTCGCAATAGCAGGATATTTTGACCAGCTCTTTATGGAGCCGGTTCACATATCTCTGCAGCAGGTCCGGTGTATTTTGCAGAAAAACGCTGTGCGTCTTTTGGTCCGTTTCAGGTCCGAACGCAGCCTGAAATCAGACCTGAAACAGTGAACCTGGATGCATCGGACCCCTGCTGTGAGATGGATGCGGTGATGGTGTGAACCCAGCCTGAGTGGCCCAGCCAGAGCCCAGACTTGAACCCCCGATTGAACATCTCTGGAGATATCTGAAAATCTGAGATATCTAAAAATCTGAGAAAATCTACCAATGGCGTTTGAGAGGTCCCGTAAAGAAGAATGGGAGAAACTGCCCAAAAATAGGTGTGCCAAGCTGGTAGCATTATACTCCAAAAGACTTGAGGCCGTAATTGGTGCCAAAGGTGCTTCAACAAAAGTAAAGAGCAATGCCTGTGAATACTTACGTACATGGGATTTTTTTTTTTTGTTTTTTTTTGTTTTTTATTTTTAATACGTTTGCAAAGATTTCAAACAAATTTCTTTCATGTTGTCATTATGGAGTATTGTTTGTAGAATTTTGAGTAAAATAGTGAATTGAATCCATTTTGGAATAAGGCTGTAACATAACATGTAACACGAACCCGGAAGGAAGACCTCTGTAAAGATGGAAGCCTCTGCAGCAGTGACAGCGTGCTGCTGGAGTGCTTCGTTTCAAGGGAAGGTCTTTAATAATGCTGCTTTTTATGCAACCTTGCAAAGGAGAGGTTTTTTTTTTTCCTTCCATGTTTACTACCACTTTAACCACTTCACCGCTCCCGACATAACTATTATATGGACAGCAGCACCTGCACAGCAGTCTTTCTACTCTTTGCTGCCAGATTTCTTGTTGAAGTTATTCAGACAGCTATAAAGCTGTCTCATCACTTCTACATTCACAGTAATGTGCCAGCTGATTACCCCCATCATAGGACTTGGGTGCCTGGATAGAGAGCGGCTCAGCAGCTAGAGTAAAATCTACATAAAAAACGGAATGCAATGATTTGCAAATCTGATAAGCCCATATTTTATTCACAACAGAAAATAGAAAAAACATATCAAATGAGAAAATGTATCATTTTCAGAAAAAAAAAGGTAAATTTGAAATTGATGTCAGCAACACATCTCAAAAAAGTTGGGGTGGTGATCTTCTTTTACCAACACTCTGTAAATATCTGGGAACTGAGGAGACCAGTTGCTGGAGTTTTGTGGGAGATGAATGTTGTCCCATTCTTGCCTGATATAGGATTCTAACTGCTCAACAGTCCTGAGTCTTCTTTAAAATTCTTTGTTTCAAGATGTGCCAAATATTTTCAGTTGGTGAAAGGTCTGGACTGCAGGCAGGCCAGTTAAGCACCCGGACTGGTGTTGTCATAACAAAAAAAAAAAAAAAAAAAAAAAAAAAAAAAAAAAAAGGTGCTTCTACCCCAAATCACCTGAATGTTCTCCTGAGCTGTCGGGTGCAGGATAAGCAGTTACACAGCTGCCAACACAATAATCAGTAAAAGGTGATCCACAACTCCATAAACGCTCTTCAATCTTTTCAAATTTATTGGATACCCCATAAAAAACAGCTGGGTACAGAAGATGTTAACGCGTTTCAACCATGACAGCATTGTTTGTGCTGTTGTCATAGATGCAGTATGTGGTTTAGCATTGTCCCGCTGAAATATGCAAGGCCTTCCCTGAAAAAGACATCTGGATGGAAGAATATGCTGCTCTAAAACCTGGATAAAATCTTTCAGCATTGATGGTGCCTTTCCAGATGTGCAAGCTGCCCATTCCATACACACTAATGCACCCCCATACCATCAGAGATGCTGGATTTTGAACTGAGCGCTGATAACAAGCTGGAAGGTTCCTCTCCTCTTTAGTCCGGAGGATGCGATGCCCATTGTTGCCAAAAAGAAAGTCAAACTTTTATTTGTCTGACCACAGAACCGTTTTCCACTTAGCAACAGACTATTTTAAATGAGCTTTGGCCCAGAGAAGATGGCGGCGTTTCTGGCTCATGTTCAGATATGGCTTCTTCTTTGCATGATAGAGCTTTACCTTACATTTTTGGATGGCACAGTGAACGGTGTTCACAGACATGGATTTATGGAAGTATTCCTGAGCCCATGCAGGGATGTCCATCACAGAATCATGCTGGTTTTTGATGTAGTGCCATCTTAGGGCCTGAAGATCACAGGCATCCGATATGGTTTCGGCCTGGTCCCTTGTGCACAGAGATTTCTGCAGATTCTCAAAATCTTTTGATGAGATTATGTACTGTAGATGATGATATATTTAAAGTCTTTGCAATGTTATGTTGAGGAACATTGGTCTGAAATTGTTCAACCATATTTGGACACAGATTTTCACAGATTGGACATCTTTACTTCTGAGACTCTCCAACATGCTCTTTTTATACCCAATTATGTTACTGACCTGTTGCCAACTAACCTAATTAGTTGCAAAATATTACTTACTTTGCCAGCTTTTGCCTTGTCCCAACTTTTTTGAGACGTGTTGCTGCCATCAATTTCAAAGTTAACTTACTTTTTTTTCCTAAAATGGAGTATTTTCGCAGGATTAAACATTTGATATGTTTTCTATTGTGAATAAAATACGGGTTTATGAGATTTGTAAATCATTGCATGCTGTTATGTAGATTTTACACAGCGTCCCAATTTTTTGGGATTGCATAACCCTAGAAGCGCTCACTCAGCCCTGAGCACTTCCAGGTTCAGATTTGCAAAAACCCGGTCACTATGACCAGGAAAGAAGCTGATCTAACACAGTCTGCCAATCATTCCCCAATTGATGAAGCTGACTAATCTGTGTACCTATTTGGGGCATCATTTTTGGGAATCCTGGGCACGTCCACGGGGTCATCTGTGAATTCGTATTCCTGGATCTTTGGCTGTATGTTCCTGGACTTGGGTCTTCCTGGGCCTTGCCCCGACGCATGACTTCCCTTTCCTTCGAGCTTTGGCTTCTTGGGTTTGTGTTTGACGGGTGTGCCGGGTTCCTGTTCTTTCCCGAGCTTCAGAAACCTCCGGTCCCCCTTCTTGTCCTGCCAGTCTGTCAGAATCTACAGTAAAACAAAACAAAGGAGTTCAGATGTATATGAAGTACATACCAAACATATTACATTGCACAGAGCAGGTAAGTAGAACATGTTTGTATATTTTATTTTTTTTTAGTTTAAAATCATTTAAAAAAAAGGTATGGCAAATTTTACATTGGTCCACCTTGGATACAAGCTGGACACGTTGTAGATACAGGAAATAAGGGGAAAATTTTCCAATGGGGACACACATAGCAATAAAAAGGCAGACAGAGCTTTTACAAGTTCTGGCTTTAACGACACAATGAAAACATCTTGATTTTAACTAAAAGTGAAATTCCCTTGTAAAACTGCGCCTCACCTGTGTCTCCGCCTCCAACACACGTAGTCGCCGACTGGCCGAGGACAGGAGTGTTTCCAGTTCCAGCTGAAGGGTGTCCAGCTCTTCAATTCCGATGCCATCGTCTTCTGACCGGGACAGCACCGCCGTGTACCTGGGGCAAAGCTTCACGTGATCCACAGACTTGAACTCGTGGAACTGCAGCGGGCAATCCTTTAACTCGCTCATCCTATCAATTGGCACGCTGCAAAGTAAATTCAAAAATTTACTTTAAGATCAATACACAGGTTCAAAGCCAATGGACTCCTATCCTCAGCTTTGCAGCCAATGGACTCCTATCCTCAGCTTGGCAGCCAATGGACTCCTATCCTCAGCTTGGCAGCCAATGGACTCCTATCCTCAGCTTGGCAGCCAATGGACTCCTATCCTCAGCTTGGCAGCCAATGGACTCCTATCCTCAGCTTGGCAGCCAATGGACTCCTATCCTCAGCTTGGCAGCCAATGGACTCCTATCCTCAGCTTGGCAGCCAATGCACTCCTATCCTCAGCTTGGCAGCCAATGGACTCCTATCCTCAGCTTGGCAGCCAATCAAATTGTATGCATGCAGAATGAAACCATACAGCACAGAGACTGAGCTGTGATAGATAACCTGTTTCCCCGAAAATAAGACCTAAATAAGCCCTAGTTAAAGTCCTTGTAGGTCTTATTTTCAGGGTAGGGCTTATTTTCAGGGGAAACAGGGTAGGGCTTATTTGGGGGGTAGGGCTTATATTGCAGCCATCACTGACAATCACGCTAGGTCTTATTTTCGGGGAAACAGGGTAGCTCTTGATCCCCCACAAATGATCGTTAGCCGGTGGGATCAGCTCCTAATCATGTGACCACTGTGACAGCCAATCACACTGGTCACGTTATCAGCCAATCTGCATTTAGAACACTTTAAAGCAGGGATCCTCAAACTACGGCCCTCCAGCTGTTACGGAACTACACATCCCATGAGGCATTGTAAAACACAGGCATTCAGACATGACTAGGCATGATGGGAATTGTAGTTCCTGAACAACTGGAGGGCCGTAGTTTGAAGACCCCTGCTTTAAAGGGATGCTGGGGCAGGCGGGAAATGGTTAAAGTTTAGCCGTAACAAAAATAAAAAGAATCTCTATAGCTTTAGTCAGCTAACTTACCTGCAATGAAGGATGTCTCATGTTGTGCAGGCAGCTAGATCCTGGAGAAATCTTCTGTGCTGGGATGCGCTGTCCTCTTCCAGTCTCAGCATTTCCAGCACTCCGAGGGTACCGGATTCAGCTATTCCAGCTAAGCTGCTTTGAAAAAGTTTCAATGAGGACCCAGCCCCTTCCTCCATTTGGGAATGTTCTTTCATTGCTTTCACTGCCTGTAACATGCTCTGTGAATGAAGGTGAGAATCCGGTCATTCATCCAAATTTCCTCCATTCACAGATGTTGTTCCAGGCAGTGAAAGCAATAAAAGCACATTTCTCAGTGGAGAAAAAGGGAGGAGGGGGGCGGGTCCTTGTTGGGAACTTTTACACAGCAGCATCACAGTAACACCGAAGTTGTTACACCCAGCAGTGCCAGAACTTCAGAGCCAGGAAGAGAACTGGGCATCCCTGCATCAGAAATTTCCCCAGGATCCAGCTGCCTGCATGATATGGGACATCCTTCATTGCAAGTAACTTAGCTCACTATGGCAGGCCGTAGATCAGGTGTGTCAAACTCGAGAGTGCAAGGTTCAGGACAACGCTCTGCACAGAGGGCAAGGTTCAGGACAACCCTCTGCACAGAGGGCAAGGTTCAGGACAACCCTCTGCACAGAGGGCAAGGTTCAGGACAACCCTCTGCACAGAGGGCAAGGTTCAGGACAACCCTCTGCACAGAGGGCAAGGTTCAGGACAACCCTCTGCACAGAGGGCAAGGTTCAGGACAACCCTCTGCACAGAGGGCAAGGTTCAGGACAACCCTCTGCACAGAGGGCAAGGTTCAGGACAACCCTCTGCACAGAGGGCAAGGTTCAGGACAACCCTCTGCACAGAGGGCAAGGTTCAGGACAACCCTCTGCACAGAGGGCAAGGTTCAGGACAACCCTCTGCACAGAGGGCAAGGTTCAGGACAACCCTCTGCACAGAGGGCAAGGTTCAGGACAACCCTCTGCACAGAGGGCAAGGTTCAGGACAACCCTCTGCACAGAGGGCAAGGTTCAGGACAACCCTCTGCACAGAGGGCAAGGTTCAGGACAACCCTCTGCACAGAGGGCAAGGTTCAGGACAACCCTCTGCACAGAGGGCAAGGTTCAGGACAACCCTCTGCACAGAGTGCAAGGTTCAGGACAACCCTCTGCACAGAGTGCAAGGTTCAGGACAACCCTCTGCACAGAGTGCAAGGTTCAGGACAACCCTCTGCACAGAGTGCAAGGTTCAGCACAACCCTCTGCACAGAGTGCAAGGTTCAGCACAACCCTCTGTAACAGAGTGCAAGGTTCAGCACAACCCTCTGTACAGAGTGCAAGGTTCAGGACAACCCTCTGTACAGAGTGCAAGGTTCAGCACAACCCTCTGTACAGAGTGCAAGGTTCAGCACAACCCTCTGTACAGAGTGCAAGGTTCAGCACAACCCTCTGTACAGAGTACATTGCGTGCAGATTTCAGGAGTGCGCTACGTACAGAGTGCATCGCGTACACAGAGAAGCGTTCAGAAGGGCATTGCGTACAGCAGTGATGGCGAACCTTGGCACCCCAGATGTTTTGAAACTACATTTCCCATGATGCTCATGCACTCTGCAGTGTAGTTGAGCATTATGGGAAAGGTAATTCCAAAACATCTGGGGTGCCAAGGTTTGCCATCACTGGCGTACAGAGTGCAGTGTTCAGGAGGGCATTGTGTACAGAGTGCAGGGTCCAGGGGTGTGTCATGTACAGGGTGCAGCATTCAGGGGTGTGCTGTGTACGGAGTGCAGGGTTAGGGGTGCACTGACTTTGTAACCCAACCCCCCCCCCCCCCCCATAAAGCTTGCTTGCATCTCTTTCACCTACCTTGGCTCGTCTCTAGTACCTCCCTGTGTGAGATCGTTCCTTCTCTTAGGCTGCATTCACACCTGAGTGTATCGTTTTCAGGCGTTTTTGTCGAGTTTTTGTACAGGCGTTTTGAAGTCCAAAGGTCACCAATGTAAAAAGCAGTAGAACGCCTGTATTCTGCCTATAAAGAAGCTCATGTACTTTGAGCTTCAGGCGTTTCACTTCAGGTGACAGAGCACTCAGATGTGAACAAGGGCCATTTAAATGAATGGGATTTTGCTTGTTGGGCGCTGCGTTTTACAAGCTGAAAACGCTCAGGTGTGAATGCAGCCTTAGATTCTGGAGATCTGTCCCCGCCATGCCCCACCGTTAGTGCGTCCGGGAATCTGTTAGATCCAGGAAACGCTGAGAACGCCTCTGTATTTACAAGTGACCGTGGGGAATGGGAGCGGAGGGCGAGAGCCGGAGGTGGCGGAATGGAGTTCCAACGCCAAAACTGAGTGCGAGGGCCACATGACAAGCCCTGGAGGGCCACATCCGGCACGCGGGCCTTGTGTTTGACATACGTGCCATAGATGATGCGATTTAGTTTCCTGCAACCAACCATGGGTCAGTGTTGATGGGGGGAATCCCTCCCCCGTTGATTCCTTAGGGCACCCCCCACACATCTGGTAAAGGCATGGTGCGCACGTGGCCACCAAAAAGCATGGTACCGCAGTACTTTTTTGTGCGTTCAGCAGCCCACCCAAATGAACAGACTGCTGGAAACTCACAAAAAAACGCACCTTTTATGGTGTGAACCGGCCCTTAAAAAGGGGTTGTAAACCTTCGAGGTTTTTCACCTCAATGCATTGAGGTGAAAAACCTCCCGTAATGCTGCAGCCCCCGTTTTACTTACCTGTACCCCCTCTATCACGTCCCGGGGACAAGCACACCAGCAAAAGCCGGTGTCTCAGGTCCTGATTGGATGGATTGATAGCAGTGAAGCCACTGGCTCCCGCTGCTGTCAATCAAATCCAAAGACCCTGGGGGGGCGGGGCCGAGTCATACATTCGCTTCTATGGATGCCGAATGAATGACTCGGGAGCGCGCCCGTAAGGTAACCCCCGGGAGAGCTCTTCTCCCAGGGGATCTTATGATGCTGAGAGGAGCCATGAGC
This sequence comes from Lithobates septentrionalis, assembly GCA_037952835.1. Taxonomy (NCBI): domain Eukaryota; kingdom Metazoa; phylum Chordata; class Amphibia; order Anura; family Ranidae; genus Lithobates; species Lithobates septentrionalis. The sequence goes on from JBBDGP010002483.1 coordinate 805,429, forward strand.
CACCGAGGGACCCCAGAAGAGGATGTTCGGGGGTCACTCTGTGCAAAACGAGCTGCACAGTGGAGGTAAGTATATGTATGTTGTTTAAAAAAAATAAAAAATAAAAAAAATAAAGCTTTAGTGTCACTGTAATCGTGAACCTGTGCAGCGGAGGTGATCTTTTCGGGCTCTGGAGTCCTGGCACACTTCCTGTCCTAGGGTGACAACGCTGCTCCTCCATAGATACAGCACAGGGAGCGTTGTCACCCTGGTACAGGAAGTGCGTTTCTGGCAGGATCACCAGGTGAAAGGAAAACGAATGCAGCCTCCACATCTAAGCAATAGATGACATGTTTGATTTGTAGAAAACACTAAATTCAGATACATGTATCCTTAATGGAATCCCATCATTGATACAAAGGGGATATAGAATCAGATTTTTCCTATAAAAGGAAGGAAGGGGGAGGGGAGGAACCTTTGTAAAGGTGATCAAAGCAAACCAATAAATGGAAATGTATAAAATGTGGAGATGAATGGGTTTCCATGGTGATGGGCCCCTCCATTGCAGTGTGTATACATGTTCCTGTATACAGCTCCCCCCTCCCCCATATCTCAGTACTCACATTCATTCACAGCATGATACACGGAGGCGCTGCTCTCTCTCTTTTCCCCCACCATCAGCTGACCCTATTCCCGGGGCCCGATCACACCTCCCGGTTCCCCCCCCCCACCGGCCTTTGTATGCCAGCAGGTGGCAGAGGAGGACTGCCGGGCCCAGGTGCCAAGCGACCACTAGACCGGGGCCTTGGGACGCACCATTTCCAGCACACGTGGGGGTGGACGTACGCCCTCCCCCCCCCCCCGAACCACCCCACAGGAAAGCACAACGCCGTAACGGTCGTAACGCGTTTAACGGAAGGAAAAAAAATAAAAACATCCGCGCCTACCTGGCTGCCAGCTGTTTGTGCGAAAATTCATCTTTTTCCCCTATTTTTTAAAAAATGGTACGGTCCTCTACAACACCTTAGAGCGAGAGTGGAATAGACGATGTGCGCTGAGGGGGGAGTTCTATGATTGACTTTAAATCGTGTCTTTAACCTAGTGCGCTACCAGGATAAAGATCTGAGTGCTTGGATTGAAATGAATAAATAGTTTCCTCGGGTTATGATTCGTAGCACTCGGAGCTTACAACGGAGTAAATATGCTTAAAAAATTATCGAACCTCCCTACGTTTACGTTTTGGTTTCGCCCACCAGCATTCCATATTCCCTAATATGGCGAGGAGCATAGGAGGCGCGTCCATTATGAGCGTGCGGGGGGAGACATACGCCTCTATTGTCTTTCATTCTCTGTCTTTTTATAAAAAAATACACGCGACTGTTACCAAATTTGCCTTTTTATACAACGAACGTTATTGATGGCGGGTACACATGGGCTGCTTTTGAAAATTAGCTGGGTGCAAGGAGGTGGGGAGGAATGAGTCACCCCCACCAGGAACAATGGTTCGTCCCGGCGGCTGACCGTCACTCTCTGTAGGGGAAGCGGCGCAGTGCGCGTGCGCGGAGCTGTCACTTCCGCTATCGGGAGCTACCGGAGAGATGGTGAGTGTCCGGGGAGAGTCCCGGGGTAACCGGCAAAGGGGGTGGGCTGCGGTGACCCGGGAGAGGGTGGGAGAGCTGCACCCGCGGAGAAGTCTGCGGCCAGGCCGCCTCGTGCGTGTGTGGGAGCGGCTGTGGGCGGGTGAGTCAGCCCGGGGAGGGCGGGGACCTCCCGGGGAGTGGAGACAAGACAGCGCCCGGGGCCTGCACCCTCCACACCCTCCTATGGGGGTCCTCATAGGGGGGACATCCGGGGAAATGGCCGCTCCTAACTGCTCGGGGATTTCAGACACCTCCCTTCCCCCATTCTACATCCCTCTGCAGGCTCTTGTAGTATCCATTCATTGCAGCGTGTACAGCATTGAAGGATCGTACAGGGGCTGCTGCACTAACATTGCCAGAGCAGCCAGGTCCTCAACCAGCCTGGACACGCCCCTGTGTGCTGATTGGAGCAAGGAAGATCCAGCAGCATGGTGATCACACAGCACTCTGATCTCTCCTCCTGTCTGCATGGTCTGTTCCTGCACATGGGGGGGGGGGGCAGATAGGAGGAGAGATCAGAGTGCTCTGTGATCACCATGACACTCGGCCTTCCTTGCTCCAATCAGCATGTCGGGGGCGTGGTCTGTGACCCGGGCTACTTAAGGACCTGGCTGTACTGACTGTTAGGAGCGCGGCAAGTAGAGCTTCATTGGCCTCTGGTGCCAGACCTGCCCCCCCCCCCTGCTGTGCCGAGTACTAAAGCCCCACTCTGGGTAAAATCAATAACACGATCTGCCCCCCCCCCCCCCCCCCCCGGGTGGGGCTTTAAGGTAGTCTAATCCCTCGATGGGCTCAGGGGCTTCTAATGAGGTGTGTAACCCGGAGATCAGAAATGTCATCTATAGTGCAGATTAGAAGTCCTGAGATGTGATGACTTCCTCAGTTGTCTCTATGAAGGCTTCTAACCCTTTGTGTTCTCCTGGTGAGCACTCTAATGACTGTCCACGGGTGACAACACTCACTGCATTGTATCTGTGGAGGAGCAACGTTGTCACGGGGGCTGCTGTCTGGGGAAAAAAAAACAACAAAATGCGTTACCTCTCATCTCTAAAATGTGGGGGTGTCCTGTAGTACACAGAGGAGAAATAACACACTTCCTGTCTCAGGGTGTCAACGCTCATTGTATTGTATCAGTAAATGGAGCAATGTTGTCACTCTAGGCTACTCCCTATATCTATCTATCTATCTCTTTATCTATCTATATTATAACACTACAGAATGTGTTGCCTCTTATCTCTAGCATGTGTGGGGGTGTCCTGTAGTACACAGAGGAGAAATAACACACTTCCTGTCTCAGGGTGACAACGCTCATTGTATTGTATCAGTAAATGGAGCAATGTTGTCACTCTAGGCTTCTCTCTCTCTCTCTCTCTCTCTCTCTATATATATATATATATATATATATATATATATATATATATATATATATATATATATATATATATATACACACTACAGAATGTGTTGCCTCTTATCTCTAACAGTGTGGGGGTGTCCTGTAGTACGCAGGGGAGAAATAACACACTTCCTGTCTCGGGGTGACAACGCTTATTGTATTGTATCAGTGAAGTAGCAATGTTGTCACTCTAGGCTTTTCTCTCTCTCTCTATATTATAACACACTACAGAATGTGTGCCTCTTATCTCTAACATGTGTGGGGGTGCCCTGTAGTTCACAGGGGAGAAGTAACACATTGCCAGTAACACACTTCACTGTATTGTATCTGTGGAGGAGCAATGTTGTCCCCCTGGGCTGCTGTAAAAAACAAAACAAAAAAAAAAACCTACAATGCGTTCCCTCGCATCTCTAACGTGTGGGGGTGTCCTGTAGTTCGGAGGTTCTCCACCCCGTCCCCCCCAACAGGCCAGGTTTGCAGGTTTTCCTTTTTTCTTGCACAGGTGCTTTAAATCCGAGTCAATGGCTTGGTATTTTGGACAGCTATTTTATCTAATGCCGCGTACACACAGCCGGACTTCCCGACAGGATAAAGTCCGATGGGAGCTTTCGGCCGGACATTCAGACCCTGTGTATGCCTCATCGGACTTTTTCTGTCGGCATTTCCGACGGACTCAGATATAGAACGTGTTCTAAATCCTTCTGTCGGAAATGCCGACCGAGTTTAGCCCGTTGGCAAGTCCGGCCGTGTGTGTGTGCGGCATTAGAGAGATTCCCAAAACACGGCCTGTTGGGAGTACTGGAGGACAGGGATGAGAACCACTGCTGTAGTTCACAGGGGAGAAGTAACACACTTCCTGTCTCGGGGTGACAACACTCCATGTATAGTATCAGTGGAGGAGCAATGTTGTCACCCTTGGCTGTTCTCTTTTATATACTACAGAATGTGTTGCCTTTTTATCTCTATCATGTGTGGGGTGTCCTGTAGTTCACAGGGGAGAAGTAACATATTGCCAGTAACACACTTCCTGTCTCATGGTTCTAGCGCTCACTGTATAGTATCTGTGGAGAAAGTGTTGTCACCCGGGGCTGCTGTCTTTGAGAGGTAACACATTTCGGGGTTTTTTTGTCTCTAAAATGTGGGGTGTCCTGTAGTACACAGGGGAGAAGTAACACACTTCCTGTCTCAGGGTGACAACGCTCATTGTATTGTATCAGTGAAGGAGCAATGTTGTCACTCTAGGCTGCTCTCTCTCTTTATCTAGTGTATATATATATATATATATACTCTACAGAATGCATTGCCTCTTATCTAACATGTGAGGTGTCCTGTAGTTCACATGGGAGAAGTAACACACTTCACTGTATTGTATCTGCAGAGGAGCAATGTTGTCCCCCTGGGCTGCTCCCTTTTGAGATAAACTCCAGAATGCGTTGCCTCTTGTTTCTATTTCTGTAGGGTGTTCTGTAGTACACAGGGGAGAAGGAATGCACTTCCTGTCCTAGGGTGACAACACTCACTGTATAGTATCTGTGGAGAAGCAATGTTGTCATCCTGGCTGCTGTCTGTTGAAATAAACTACAAGATGTGTTATCTCTCGTCTCTGAAATGTGGGGTGTCCTGTAGTAGACAGAGGAGAAGTAACACACTTCCTGTCTCAGGGTGACAACACTTACTGTATTGTATCTGTGGAGAAGCAAGGTTGTGTCACCCTTGGCTACTCTCTGTCTATAAATACTACAGAATATGTTGCCTCTTATCTCTAACGTGTGTAGGGTGTCCTGTAGTTCACAGGGGAGAAGTAGCACATTGCCAGTAACAGACTTCCTGTCTTGGGGTGACACCGCTCACTGTATAGTATCAATGTAGGAGCTGAGTTGTCACCATGTGCTGCTCCTTCCTGATATGGACTACATAGCATTTTAGCTCTCAACATTTGAAGTGTTATGTAGTTCACAGAGGAAAGTGTACATACTTCCTGCCCTAGGGTGACAACACTCATTGAGTGGAGGAAAAGGAAGGTTGTCACCCTAGGCTGTTTCCTATGATTATCGACTGCAGAACATGTTGCCTCTCATCTCCATAACATATTGGGTGTCCTGTAGTTCTCAGTGGGGGGTTGCACATTTCCTGCTCTGGGGTGATGACACTCAGTGCAGGGGAAGAGTTGTCACCTAGGCCTCCTCCTCCTCCCTGATATATGCTACAGAATGTTACAGCTCATCTTTACATGTGGATGTCTTGTAGTTCAAAGAGTAGAAGTAACACGCCTTCCTGTCCTAAGGTGGCAACACTCACTGTATTGTAGCCAGATATGGGCTACAAAGCATGCTGCACTCCGATAAGATGGGTTGGTGTTCTGTAGCTCACAGAGGAGATCTGGTTAGGACTGAGGACACTGCCTGGTAATTAAGAGTACAGGAAGTTAGGAGCTCACTGAATTTGTTGCAGGATTAGCTTCTTTTTTTTTTTTCCCTTTTCAAACAGGAAGACATTTTAAACAGGCCAAAATGAAGCAAAACAGAGAAGTTGATTGAGTTTGTATGCACTTTATTTACCATACAATATGTCATTCAGCTGCTTAGACCCCTTTCACACTGAGTTTTCAGGTGTTTTAGCATTAGAAAAAGCGATTGAAAACCGCCTCCCATTCATTTGCGTGTGACTTTAAACACCGGGGCGGGGCCCTTGCGGGACGTTAGGAAAAGTCGTGCAAGCAGCATCTTTGGGGTGGTTTGGGAGCACTGTATTTAGCACTCCCATAACGCCCTGCCCATTGCAATGAATGGGCAGCGCCTCGGAAGTGCCGCAACATGGGCGTTATTAACCCCTTCTTTGGGTTTGAAAGCGCCCCGCTAGCAGCCAAAAAGCGCCAATAAAACCTGACGGGTTCTAAACTTTTTCATTCTATCCCAATAACTAGAAAAGATATCTTTTAAAGCGGAACTTCAGTCATTATTTTTTCATCTTTCCATCTATTAAATCTTCTGCCCTTGTTGTTGTTTTAACTTTGGGTATAAACATTTTTTTTCTGCCAGTAAAATACCTTATACAGCCCACTTCCTGTTTCCTGTCTGGTCATACCCTAGGCTTATGACAACATACACAGCTCTCTCTCTCTCTCTCTCTCTCTCTCTCTCTCTCTCTCTCTCTCTCTCTCCTCTCTCTCTCTCTCTCTCTCTCTCTCTCTCTCTCTCTCTCTCTCTTCTCTCTCTCTCTCTCTCTCTCTCTCTCTCTCTCTCTCTCTCTCTCTCTCTCTCTCTCTCTCTCTCTCTCTCTCTCTCTCTCTCTCTCTCTCTCTCCCCCCACAGACAGGAGGGGGGGGGGGTCATAAGCGGGCCAATGAGGGCTGCAGAGCTGGAGGTGTGCCTCTTTGTAAATCCAGGAAGTGAACAAGCAGCAGCTTCAGCTGCCCACAGTTAAAATGGCTGCAACCAGATTTCTGTAGCATATTTGGCAAGTATGGAATCACAGTATGTATAAAAAATATGCAAAGTGGTTGGAGGGAAGTTTCAGAATGGCAAAGATGTTTTTATTACAAATGATGTGAGGTAGACTGCAGTTGCTTTTTAATGTCTCTGATCTCGCTCTTTGTAAACATACAAGCTGGGACAGGTAACCCCCCCCCCACACTCTCTGATAAATGAGTTTGTGTTCCACAGCCAGATCATACCAGCAAGAGGATGTGATTCTGTTCCAATTATGACATCTGCAGCTCAGTGTTTATATTGGCCAATATAAGGTGGTTGTGGGCTTTGTGCTCACTTCCCCAATTCATAGAGCTGTGATCACACATCACTGCTTCCCCCGGAGGACTTCTTATCGATTAGATGGTGCGCTCTGCCAACGTTTGTGCCGGTGATGTACGGTCTGTGATGATCAATCGGTGTGAGCTGAAACAAATCACATTCTTGTGTTTCCTGATCTGGATTTTGGTCTTTCTGGAATTTTTATGATGTATCTGATCGTGCTGGATCACTTTTACAGATGGGATTCCTTACTCTGCCCAGGCTTGTTGGGAATGCCTTCAGGCCACAGCTGGGTTTATCATAGGCCAGTGATCTGGGATGGTATACATTCCTCTGGAGCAGACTTTTTGTACAGGAAACTTTAAATTACTTTCATCACTCGGGTTACCCCTGATAATAAATATTATATCTGTAGCTCATGGGCCATTCTTTGGCACGAACAGTAAGTTATGAATAAATAAAATAAGTAATGCAGAGTACTTAGTGTATTGGACACTCAAGACTTCTTCAACCAAAACAACTTTGCAGTAATATTGAAATGAAATAAAAATAATAATTGTCAGAAACTAAATGCAGAACATGCACATTTTAGTCCCCCCCTTGCGTTGGTGGTCACCGTAGTGCCCCCCCCCTTGCATTAGTGGTCAGCGTACCCCCCCTGCGTTGGTGATCAGCGTAGCGCCCCCCCCCTTGCGTTGGTCAGCGTAGCGCCCCCCCCTTGCGTTGGTGGTCAGCGTAGCGCCCCCCTTGCGTTGGTGGTCAGCGTAGCGCCCCCCCTTGCGTTGGTGGTCAGCGTAGCGCCCCCCCCCCCCCCTGCGTTGGTGGTCAGCGTAGCGCCCCCCCTTGCGTTGGTGGTTAGCATAGGGTCCCCTACTTTTGCATTGGTGGACAGCGTAGCGCCCCCCCCTTGCGTTGGTGGTCAGCGTAGCGCCCCCCTTGCGTTGGTGGTCAGCGTAGCGCCCCCCCTTGCGTTGGTGGTCAGCGTAGCGCCCCCCCCCCCCCCTGCGTTGGTGGTCAGCGTAGCGCCCCCCCTTGCGTTGGTGGTTAGCATAGGGTCCCCTACTTTTGCATTGGTGGACAGTGTAGTGCCCCTCCCCTTCTCTTGCATTTGGTCATTTTACATAATTCTTCTTTAGTCCGCTTTCTTTTAGTCAAATTTAATAACCATTGAGGTTTTTCTTTCACTATAATAAAGGAAAAAAGACCAATACCCATTTCCGGTTCTTTCTGTAAACACCACAGACGTGACCCCTTTTTGTAAAGTATACACCACAAGGTGATCCAATCTTTTTCCGTAATTTTTTGGAAATGAAGAGACATGGCGGTACTGAGGTGGGTAATACATGGATCTTGGTAATGGTGCACTGCCTACAGAAATACGTTTTTATTTGAGCTCTTTAGGTTAAAGCACGGCCCTTCCTGTTCTAGAGCAGCATTGTGGTTTTGGTTGTCTGCTGAAGCTTTCGTTGTGCAGCTTTGGTTCATTGTATGTTGTTCTTGTATAAAGTTTTTTTTTTTTTGGCTGATATCAAGTAAGATCATAAAAAATAAGACTACATTGGGGAGAAACAATCATTGTTAGATGTCACTAACCCAGTCTTATTCAACCAGGGTGCCTTGAGGTTTCTTCAGGGGTGCCTTGGCAAATACCTAAAAATTTCCCCAACAATTGTATACCAGCCGGCATGTAGATGAAGCCTGCCTTTTAGTTGCGTACAGCCAGAGGTTTTCTATTGTGCACCATTACGACCTTCTAGTTGGCGGTTGATATGGAAGATGTCAGTTGCCTGTATTGTATCCATCAGCGTTGTGGTTACATTAGCTGAGTGATGAGGAAAAACTGAGGGAGAAGAGAAACATTGGCATACTAGTCTGTACCAGTTTGCAAAAGTGTATTTGCTTTGGAAGAATAAATCGCCTCTACTGTTGGGTGTCCTACCTGTGTGGATGTTGCTGCATTATGTAAAATTGTTAGAATAGTTTTTACATTTTAGAATGGGGTGTCTCAAGACTGTCCATAATTTTTAAAGGGTGCCTTGACTGGAAAAAGGTTTAGAAACACTGCACTAACCTGTTCAGAATAATATATACACAGTATCTCACAAAAGTCAGTACACCCCTCACATTTTGGTAAATATTTTATTATGTCTTCATATGACACTTTGCTACAATGTAAAGTAGTGAATGTACAGCTTGTATAACAGTGTAACTTTGCAAAAAATAAACAAAATAACTCAACACACAGCCATTAATGTCTAAATCGCTGGCAACAAAAGTGAGTACACCCCTAAGTGAAAATGTCCAAATTGGGCCCAAAGTGTCAATATTTTGTGTGGCCTCCATTATTTTCCAGCACTGCCTTAACCCTCTTGGGCATGGAGTTCACCAGAGCTTCACAGGTTGCCACTGGAGTCCTCTTCCACTCCTCCATGGAGACATCACGGAGCTGGTGGATGTTAGAGACCTTGCGTTCCCCCATGAGGATGCCCCACAGATGCTCAATAGGGTTTTGGTCTGGAGACATGCTTGGCCAGTCCATCAGCTTTACCCTCAGCTTCTTTAGCAAGGTAGTGGTTGTCTTGGAGGTGTGTTTGGGGTGGTTATCATGTTGAAATACTGCCCTGTGGCCCAGTCTCCGAAGGGAGGGGATCATGCTCTGCTTCAGTATGTCACAAAACATGGCATTCATGGTTCTCTCAATGAACTGTAGCTCCCCAGTGCTGGCAGCACTCATGCAGCCCCAGACCATGACACTCCCACCACCATGCTTGACTGTAAGCAAGACACACTTGCCTTTGTACTCCTCACCTGGTTGCCGCCACACACGCTTGTCACCATCTGAACCAAATACGTTTATCTTGGTCTCATCAGAACACAGGACATGGTTCAAGTTAGGGTTGTCCCGATACCACTTTTTTAGGACCGAGTACAAGTACCGATACTTTTTTTCAAGTACTCGCCAATACCGATTACCGATACTTTTTTTTTTTTTTGTCACGTGACAGTTTTTTTTTTTTTTTTTTAACAATGCTTTTTTTTTTCGGGGGGGGGGGGGACGGGGTGAACGGTGTCTGTGTGTTTTTTTTTTTTTTTTACAATTTTTATTTTTTACAATAATATTTTTTTTATTCATTTTTGCAATATGGTTTTTTTTTTTGTTTTTTTTTAATCAGCCCTGTTGGGGGGCTTTGGTGAGATATCAGGGGTCTTAACAGACCTCTGATATCTCCCTGTTGAGACAGAGAAAGGGACAGAGGATAGAGATTCCCCAGTCCCTTTCTCTGCAGCCTCAGCTGCACTGAGAATGAATGGAGAGAAGACAGCGGCTCCTCTCCATTCATAAACTGACACATTGTAATCACAGGAGATTACAATGTTTCAGTTATGTGAATGGACAGAGTCAGCTGACTCTATCCATACACAAAGGAAGGAGGAGGGGGACGGAGGAACGGAGGGGACAGCGGAGAGACACAGCAGAACGGAACGGAGGGGGACAGAGAAGGAGAGGGGGACAGAGAAGGAGAGGGGGACAGAGAAGGAGAGGGGGACAGAGAAGGAGAGGGGGACAGAGAAGGAGAGGGGGACAGAGAAGGAGAGGGGGACAGAGAAGGAGAGGGGGACAGAGGAACGGAGGAACGGAAGGGAGGGGGACGGAGGAACGGAACGGAGGGGGACAGAGAAGGAGAGGGAGACAGAGGAACGGAACGGAGGGGGACAGAGGAACGGAGGAACGGAATGGAGGGGGACAGAGAAGGAGAAGGGGACAGAGGAACGGAGTTGGCATGGAGGAGGATGCAGTGACAGTCAGCGGTGATCACGTGTGGGGAAGTTACAAGCACCGATCACCGCTGTATGTCACTGAAAGCCGCTGAAAGCCGCGGGGGGGAAACTTGTAACTCCCCCACACGCCGATCACCGCTGACTGTCATAGTATCGACGGAAGCATCGGGAGCATTTGCCCGAGTACAAGTACTTGGGCAAATGCTCGGTATCGGTGCCGATACCGATACTAGTATCGGTATCGGGACAACCCTAGTTCAAGTAATCCATGTCCTTAGTCTGCTTGTCTTCTGCAAACTCCAGAGCAAAGCTTTCTTGTGCATCATCTTTAGAAGAGTCTCCCTTCTGGGATGACAGCCATGCAGACCAATTTGATGCAGTGTGCAGCGTATGGTCTGAGCACTGATTGGCTCAAGCACCCCAGGAACCAGAGACACTAGGGGATCTCGTTCAGGTTCTGAGGGCCCCCTGTCGGCAGCATCCTCCCCCCCTAAAGATGGGACAGGGACGGCTAGCCAGGGAGAGCCATCGGGGTCAGGGGCTACACCTGCTTCTGGCACTTCAGCCCCTGTATATATTACACAAGAGGTTTTTTCCTCAACCATTAATGGTCTAGAGGAAAGATTAATGGCCGTGATTACGTCTTCACTCAGTGGAAGAAAACGCACTAGGCTTTCCTCTGTTCCCCAAGACCCTCAGACAGAGGAGCTCTGGGATAAAGGAGATGAATCCCTTCCAGAGGATTGGGATGGATGATTCCTCTTCGGAGGATTCAGGTGGAGAGGGACCCTCTGCGACTTCCCAAGAGGAGAAAGTCTTAGTGCAGATCCTCACTGGATTGGTCCGCTCCACATTTAAGTTGCCCATACCTGAAACTGCTAAAGAATCCTCTTCTGCTTTGGGGTCACTGAAACCTTTCCAAGCAGCACATGCTTTTCCTGTTCATACTTTACTTGAAAAGCTTATTTATTCTGAGTGGGATCACCCAGACAAACGTTTTTTTCCGCCGAGAAAGTTTTCAACACTTTATCCGATGGAAGAAAAGTTTATTAAAATGTGGGGAATACCGGCTATTGATGCCGCCATTTCCTCCGTAAATATTAGCCTGACTTGTCCTGTAGACAATGCTCAGATGCTCAGGGATCCTGTAGATAAAAGGATGGAATCCCTATTGAAGGATGTTTTCTCCTTAGCAGGATCAGTGGCCCAACCTGCAGTAGCAGCGATTGGAGTCTGTCAATACTTAAGAGACCATGTTAAGCTGGTCATCAAAGTATTACCTGAATAGCAGGCCCAGGGGTTTGCTAACCTTCCAGCGGCCTTATGCTTTGTGGTTGACGCCATTAGAGATTCTATCGTGCAAACCTCCCGTCTTTCACTGGGGTTGGTGCATATACGTAGAATCCTATGGTTGAAAAATTGGTCAGCCGAAGCACCATGTAAGAAGCTACCGGCTGGGTTTCCATTTCGTGGTGCAAGGTTGTTTGGAGAGGACTTGGATAACTATATCAAGAGAATCTCTTGTGGGAAAAGCACTCTCTTACCTGTCAAGAAGAAGAGTAAGCGTCCCTCTTTCAAACTGACTCTTTCCCCAGTGCCGGGGGCTTCAGCCTCCAGGCAGTCTCGACGGCCGCCTCCATTGGGGTCCAGAGACAAGAGTCAACCCCAGGGACAAAAGAAGTCCTGGGGAAAGAAGCCTACTAGGCAAAACACTAAGACCTCTGCATGAGGGGGTGCCCCCGCTCACTCGAGTGGGGGGAAGACTGCGACAGTTCTCAAAGCTCTGGCACGAGGACTTCCAGGACAGATGGGTAATCTCCACGGTAACCTTAGGGTACAAGCTGGAGTTTCAGGAATTCCCTTCTCCTTGGTTCCTCAGATCAAATGTTCCCAGAGACCCAGAGAAGAAGCAGTCGCTCCTTCTAGCGTTAGAGCGACTTTTGTCGCAGGAGGTCATTATGATAGTTCCCGCAAAGGACCAGGGATTGGGCTTCTATTCCAACCTTTTTTACGGTCCAAAAGCCAAATGGGGATGTCAGGCCCATTTTGGACTTAAGGGATCTGAACCGATTCCTAAGGATTCAATCCTTCCGCATGGAATCAATTCGAACAGTAGTTCCCACCCTGAAGGGAGGAGAATTTCTGGCATCAATAGACATCAGAGATGCATATCTGCATGTGCCCATTTTTCCTGCTCATCAGAAGTTTCTGCGCTTCGAGGTAGGAGGGCGCCATTTCCAGTTTGTGGCTCTGCCTTTCGGGATAGCCACTGCACCTCGAGTGTTCACAAAGATCTTGGCTCCTCCTCTGGCCAGATTAAGGGCTCAGGGTATAGCTGTCATAGCATACCTAGACGACCTGCTCTTGATAGACCGGTCGGTAGCCTCTTTGAATGGAAACTTGAGGACCACGGTCAGGTATCTAGAACACCTAGGTTGGATCCTCAACTTAGAAAAGTCTTTCCTAAAACCAGTAAGAAGATATTTAGGTCTGATTATAGATACAAGCCAGGAGAAAATAGTTCTACCTCAGGCAAAGATCACTGCTTTGAGAGAGCTGATTCTGACAGTAAGGACCAAGAAGGGTCCCTCAGTCCGCCTTTGTATGAGGCTACTAGGGAAGATGGTGTCTTCATTCGAAGCAGTTCCCTATGCTCAGTTTCACTCAAGAATGCTGCAACACAGTATTCTGTCGACCTGGAACAAGAAGGTTCAGGCATTAGACTTTCCGATGCACCTGTCGCATGCGGTGCGTCAGAGCCTCAATTGGTGGCTCATACCCGAAAACCTGCAGAAGGGGAAATCCTTTCTACCGGTTACCTGGACGGTGGTAACAACAGATGCCAGTCTGTCAGGTTGGGGAGCAGTTCTGGAACAGGCTGCGGTCCAAGGGGTATGGTCCAAGACAGAGAGGACCTTACCCATCAACATTCTGGAGATCCGGGCGATACATCTAGCTCTAAAAGCCTGGACTATCAGGCTACAGGGTTGTCCGGTCAGGATCCAGTCCGACAATGCCACAGCAGTGGCTTATGTCAATCATCAGGGAGGCACCCGGAGCCGAGCTGCTCAAAAAGAGGTGAACCAGATCTTAGTCTGGGCAGAGATGCATGTGCCATGCATATCGGCAGTTTTCATCCCGGGAATAGAGAATTGGCAGGCGGACTATCTAAGTCGCCAGCAGTTACTTCCAGGGGAATGGTCTCTGCATCCCGACGTCTTTTGGGCCATATGCCAAAGATGGGGGGGTTCCAGATGTAGATCTCTTTGCATCCCGATTCAACAAAAAGATAGACAGATTTGTGGCAAGGACAAAAGATCCTCTTGCATGCGGGACGGATGCGTTGGTGATTCCGTGGCATCGGTTCTCACTGATTTACGCATTCCCGCCTATTCTGCTACTACCACGACTCCTTCGCAGGATCAGGCAGGAAAGGAAGTCGGTACTTCTGGTGGCCCCAGCTTGGCCCAGAAGGACTTGGTATGCAGAAATAGTAAGGATGACAGTGGGTTCCCCGTGGACCCTACCGGTACGCCCAGACCTGTTATCTCAAGGTCCAGTGTTCCATCCTGCCTTACAAACGCTAAATTTGACGGTTTGGCTATTGAGACCCACGTTCTGAAGAGTCGTGGGCTCTCAGGTCCTGTCATATCTACCTTGATTAATGCAAGGAAGCCAGCTTCCAGGATGATTTATCATAGAGTCTGGAAGGCTTATATAACCTGGTGTGAATCCAGAGGTTGGCATCCCAGGAAATATGTCATAGGTAGAATCCTTGATTTTCTACAGATGGGATTAGAGATGAAGCTGGCCTTGAGTACCATCAAGGGCCAGGTCTCTGCTTTATCAGTATTATTTCAGCGGCCACTTGCTTCGCATTCTTTGGTCCGAAACTTTATGCAGGGGGTGATGCGTCTTAATCCTCTGGTTAAAGCGCCCCTAAACCCCTGGGACTTGAATTTGGTCCTGGCTGTGTTACAGAAACAGCCTTTTGAACCAATAAGTCAGATTCCTTTGGTCTTGTTGACAAGGAAATTAATTTTTCTGGTGGCCATCTCTTCTGCTAGAAGAGTATCAGAATTAGCAGCTCTTTCCTGTAAGGAGCCTTATTTGATTATACACAAGGATAGAGTGGTACTGCGCCCTCATCCTAGTTTTTTACCGAAGGTGGTTTCTGATTTTCATTTAAACCAAGACATTGTTCTACCTTCCTTTTTTCCAGATCCCTGTTCTCCGGAAGAGAGATCTCTACATTCGTTGGATGTAGTAAGAGCAGTTAAGGCCTATCTAGGGGCAACTACTCAGATCCGCAAGACGGATGTTTTGTATGTGCTGCCAGAGGGTCCCAATAGAGGACAGGCAGCGTCAAAAGCTACCATTTCTAAATGGATTCGACAGTTGATCATTCAAGCTTACGGTTTGAAACGGAAGATTCCTCCGTTTCAGATCAGGGCACATTCCACAAGGGCTATTGGTGCTTCTTGGGCAGTGCATCACCGGGCCTCTATGGCTCAGATCTGCAAGGCCGCAACCTGGTCTTCAGTTCATACATTCACCAGATTCTATCAGGTGGATGTGAGAAGGCATGAGGATATCGCCTTTGGGCGTAGTGTGCTGCAGGCAGCGGTACAGGGTCCTCAGGTCTGATTGCACCCTACTTGGTCGTGGTCCCCCCCCCCTCAGGTAGCATTGCATTGGGACATCCCATCAGTAATTACTGAGGCTCTGTGTCCCGTGATGTTCGAGAAAGAAAATAGGATTTTTTAAAACAGCTTACCTGTAAAATCCTTTTCTTTCGAAGGACGTCACGGGACACAGAGGTCCCGCCCCTCTTCTAATACACTATATTGCTTGGCTACAAAACTGAGGTATCCCTGCAAGGGGGAGGGATTATATAGGGGGTTGAACTTTCTGATGGGGTGTGCCAGTGTCCAATCACCAGTGATACCCTATATAACCCATCAGTAATTACTGTGGCTCTGTGTCCCGTGATGTCCTTCGAAAGAAAAGGATTTTACAGGTAAGCTGTTTTAAAAAATCCTATTTTTTCGGATCCTCAGAGAGTTCTTTGCCATGAGGTGTCATGTTGAACTTCCAGTGACCAGTATGTGAGAGTGAGAGCGATAACAACAAATTTAACACACCTGCTCCCTATTCACACCGGAGACCTTGTAACACTAACGAGTCACATGACACCGGGGAGGGAAAAGATAAGCAGAAGTTCCACTTTTGGGTGCAACTCCACCTTAAGTAATGACAAAGTTATTGGAGAATAAACAGACCCATAGCAGCAATGCAAACCTTCCTCTGGCCCATACAGGGGTGAGATTGGAAATAGTTAGAAACGGGGTATTTTTGATGAATCCTTTAAATGCATTGTGACCAATAATAAAGGTTGCAGAAGTCCGTGTTCACAGCTGATCAGTGGAATCTGACTTGTGATTGGTTGGTCTTTTTTCCCTGGTAAATGCTTACTATATAATGAATAAATGTATAAACCTCCAAGAAGTCCGTTATAACTGTCCTAATGTGTTTCGCAATGAGTCGGCTAGATTTCCCCCTCAGCATCCCTTTCACATTAGGTAAGACACGAGATTAAAGTGAAAAGCTTTTCCATCCCTGTTTGGATAAATGTGCTCCAGAAATAGAAGTGTGCGGTCACGGGACTGCGGAGACTCTGCAGGAACACTGTGCTTTGGTTAGGCTGAGGAGGAGCTTTTTTTTTGTTTTAGATCGAAAATAGTTCTTGTTCAGAAGAAAGCTGTGGGGGAGAAATTGGATGTAGAAGTTGAATGTTTTATTTAAATAGCCATAAATGTACTTTATTCTGGATAATTTGGTGGCCCCGTTTTGTCCGCAGAGTGCTTTAGAACCATCCTATATGCAGTATTGGATGACTCAAGAATTCAGGAGCCAGTCAGCCCATTCTAGGAAAGGTGGCTACAAAGAGAGCGAGAACCTGAATAGACGAAGATCAGACCTCTCGAATCCCAAGTCCAGGCAGAAGAAAAACTTACCCCCCCCCCCCCATACCGCAAGGGTTAAATCAAATGCTTGTATTTGCTTCGCTGTATTCCTCTTTTTTGTATGCAGCTGGCCCCCCACCGCCTCCTCTTTAAGGTGTTCCAAGACGGTGTTGCACGCTTGCCACCTCTGCATGTGATACAGGATCCATAGTCCTGCATTGTACATGATGACACCGAGGGACCCGCCCACAACCTGAAACGCCAGGAAGAAGAGAGCGCTGGAGTGAGGAATGCAGCAAGTTACACAGCCACTTCCTCTACTGGAGAGTTGACAAACATTTAACCCTTGCAGTGCGGGCGGGTCCCATGGCAAGAGTTTCTTTTTCTTTTCTTTTTTTTTTTTTTCTTCCCAGAGTTGGGCTGCTTTCACACTGCTCTGTTGAGAAGACATATGTGTTTTTGCCCTGCTTTCTAAACTCTTAGCTCCAATCATGCAGCTGTAAAACATTGACATGTGACATAAAAAATGCAATGCGGGTGCATTTTCTATACAACTCAATGGGAGGTGCACTTATGAAAAGAGCATGAAAGATGCAGCATGCATCTTTCATGCATGCGTACCCGTAGCACAGTGATGAGAAGAGTTCCATAAGATTTCGGTGGATACTTTTTTCATGCATTTTTCTTCAACTTTTTTTTTTAACCACAAAAATGCATCAAAAACAGATCCGTGTGAAAGGGCCCTTAGGCTTTAATGCTTTCAGAATATATAAAGATTGCCCTTTTTTTAACAATGGTCTGCAAATAGCGGCCCGGGGGGGCCAGATGTGGTCTTTGCTTGCTTTTGTCCGGCCCTTGGGACATTATCTTCCCCCCCACTGTCGGCAACTGTGGGGAATGGTTCCTGCCATTGTATTCCTCCTAGCGACACAAATAATGGGGCACTAGTTTTCTCACTAACACTAATGATGGGGGCGCGATTCCTGGCGCCAAGGATGGGGGCGCGATACCTGCCGCTGGCGCCAAGGATGGGGGCGCGATTGCTGGCGCCAAGGATGGGGGCGCGATTCCTGCCGCTGGCGCCAAGGATGGGGGCGTGATTTCTTCCGCTGGCACCAAGGATGGGGGCGCGATTTCTTCCGCTGGCACCAAGGATGGGGGCGCGATTTCTTCCGCTGGCACCAAGGATGGGGGCGCGATTTCTTCCGCTGGCGCCAAGGATGGGGACGCGATTTCTTCCGCTGGCGCCAAGGATGGGGGCGCGATTTCTTCCGCTGGCACCAAGGATGGGGGCGCGGTTCCTGCCGCTGGCGCCAAGGATGGGGGCGCGGTTCCTGCCGCTGGCGCCAAGGATGGGGGCGTGGTTCCTGCCGCTGGCGCCAAGGATGGGGGCGCGGTTCCTGCCGCTGGCGCCAAGGATGGGGGCTCGATTCCTGCCGCTGGCGCCAGCATGAGGGCGCGATTCCTGGCACCGATAGGGGCGCGATTCCTGCCACTGGTGCCAATGATAGGGGCACTATTCCTCCCCCTATTACCAACGATGGGGCACTATTTACTCCCACTGACACCAGCACATTTTCTGCTCCCACTGCCCTAGTCCTGCTCCCCTAAAGTTTAAAGCACAGTAAATTGTCCCTTTGTTTAGAAAGTTTGAAGTTCCCTGTTTTAGAAAGATGGAAGGAGGTATTTGGGCATCCTCAGTAATACAGGACAAAGAAAGGTGGCGCTGTCTATCGAATTTGACATGCCAAGTTAAAATTGCTGCACTACAAATTCACCTCGCTGGCCCTGGAGGTTGGTGGTCAGGGGCTGGTAAAAACATGGGGTCAGCCTTCGGTTTTTACCGCCTCCAGTGTGAACTAAGCTCAATTGCGCTTCTTCTTAAGGGTAACTCTCCACCATCTACCAACAACCGAAATATCAGTTTTGGACAGACTGACTCTCCTACAGAAATGACAAAATGTATATTTGTACTATGAAATCTTTGATTCTGAGCACATCCATGTGCATTATGTTGTAGTTTAGCTGTATCCCTATCTGCACCGTTCTTGATCGTTCTCTGGATCTGAGATTGCATATTTTAGGGTATTCCTGCTGTTATATAATGTCTCCTTGTTTGAGTTTCATTTGTGTATTCAGAGAGCCTGGGATGTCTCAAGATGAATCAAGATTTAACATTTTCATCTGTTGATGATCCATTATTCCAACTCCAACTCTCACATCTTGGCAATAGCAGGCGTTTTGTCTTAGCTTTTTCTGTTTTTTTTGTGTGTGTTTTAGCCCAACAGATTTCGCTCACACCATTCCCTTCTAGTTTTTAGAAATCATCTGAATGATCAGTCTGCAATGCCAGATTTTGCCTGTAGGAGGTGCTATAAAAGAAATCTCTATTTGACTTGTGGCTATCAGGGGGGATACCATTCTCTTTTACTGCCTAGAGGGATGGTAAGCAGCAATATTTTGCAGAATGTGGACTTTTCAGCGTGAAGCAGATCGTTTGGACGTGCTAGATCTTGCGTGTGTTTTATTTTTGGGGAAATGCCAGACCTTTCTTGTGTATTGGTGTATGAGAGTTTTCTAGGCTCTTTCTGTGTATTACTGAAATTTGCTGTTCGTACAAACATAATGTGTGTGTTTTTTTTTTTTTTTTTTCAGTCTGCCACATTGCGCCCGTACCTCAACACAGTCCGCGCCACCTTACAGGCGGCGATGTGTCTGGAAAACTTCTCTTCGCAGGTGGTGGAGAGACATAACAAGCCAGAAGTGGAAGTAAGGTAAGATCCTTTATCAGGCTATGACTCTATGAAATAAATCCCGTATAGAATTACTGGAATATTTCACCTTGGCAGATTATAAATGTTTGGGGGTCATTCTGTGTAATTCCCAACACTGCAATTTGTAGTTCCGCACCCACTACACAACCAGTGACCGGAGTCTTCGCACTACTGCTGGGCAAAAAGCTTTGCAGCTGTAGCAAAATCTGTTTATTTTAGTCTCCGTTATATATAATCCACTGACACCTAGATACATCAAGATTCTCACATGCGCTTCTTGGTGTAGTAATTTATGCGGCACACCTTTTGAGGGTCGGGAAGGAGCCTTAAAGGAGAAGTTTGCCTTTTGTAACATGTTACACCCATAGTCAGAATGTAAGATTTTATTTAAAGCTCCTGTCTGTACCCACATGCTTTTGGGAGACTTTAGATGTGTTTTTGCAAAATTTAGAAAGAAAAGGCTTCCGTCTTGCCACACTACCCCATAGACCAGACATATGAAGAATACGGGAAATTGTTGTCACATGTATCACACAGCCAGTACTTGCCAAATATTCCTGCAGCTCCTTTAATATCTCTGTAGGCCTCTTGGCAGCTTCTCTGACCAGTTTTCTTCTCGTCTTTTCATCAATGTTGGAGGGACGTCCAGTTCTTGGTAATGTCACTGTTGTGCCATATTTTCTCCACTTGATAATGACTGTCTTCATTGTGTTCCATGGTATATCTAATGCCTTGGAAATTCTTTTGTACCCTTCTCCTGACTGATACCTTTTAACTATGAGATCCCTCTGCTGCTTTGGAAGCTCTCTGCGGCCCATGGCTTTTGCCGTAGGATGCGACTAAGAAAATGTCAGGAAAGACCTACTAGAACAGCTGAACTTTTATTTGGGGTCAATCAGAGGCACTTTAAATGATGGCAGGTGTGTACTGACTCCTATTTAATATGAGTTTGAATGTGATTGCTTAACCCTCCTGGCGGTAATCCAGAGTGTGGCTCAGGGTTAAATTTCAGTACCATTAGCGGTAACCCCGAGCCACACTCGGGATTGCATTGCAGAATCCTGGTCTAGGTTACTTACCTTGTCACCAGGATCCTGCGATGTCCCCCCGCCGGATCCTCCGCCCGATGTACTGTGTGTCGGGCTCCGTTCTCTGCGGGTGTCGCAACGCATGGGGCGGAGCCCGGCAGCAAATTCAAAAAGTACAAAATACATAACACATACAGTACACTGTAATCTTACAGATTACAGTACTGTGTCAAATCATTTCACATCCCTTTTGTCCCTAATGCTTTGTCCAATGCGCTGCATGCACTTTTATATTACATATAAAAGTGCATGCATATACTAATTAGTGATTCGGCCTGCTGCTGCTGTACATGACATAAGTGAAACCAAGGAAAAAAGGGTATGAGTACCACAGCGCTGACAGCCTGAATAAATACAATAAAGTGCAACTGTAGTGCATACAAAATTAAGTGCAAAATGAATCCAAAAAAACAAATATATCAAGCATGTAGCCAGTGAAAACCTAAAAAACAAATCTGTATAAACTTCTTGTTGGAAGGTTCCTTTCACAGGTGCTTCTGTGCTAGAAATAGAGCAAATCAATATTAAGCATGTGACCAGTGAAAGTCCAAAAAAAGACGTGCACATAAACATATAGCAGTTCTCAGTTGATAAGTTCCTTTTAAAAGTGCCGCTGTGCTAAAAAAAAAATATGCTGTAAACCGATGCATACAAGATCCACCATCCCCCCCCCCCCCCCCCCCCCTTATGGTTGATCTCACCAGATCCAATGGACCCCCAAGCAGTACTGCGCTGTGGGTCAAGTAGGCTTAGTATGGTGAGCGGGGTGATGAAAACGCCAACTCCTGGGTGCGATCCTTCCTGGGGTGTTTTCAGGCACAAACATATGGAGAAAGAGCCCGCATAGTAAAGTACGTTTTTGTTTCATTTATTAAAATGAATCTTTACAGAGTTCCAATCATAAAATCAATCTTTACAAGGTTCCAAGGTGGAGGGCAAACAGATAAAGATCAATTACCAGTCCATTAATCAATAGGTTCTCTCACAACTTAACTGCAATTGAACGGGCATCGGACGTGATGTCACCGCGGTGCCACAAGCTGCGCCTGGTCTTTGGTAATGCCCTTTGGGAAGGGAGAAACGCAGCATTGGTAAAAAAAAAAAAAAAAAACGCAATAAGCGTATATTGATTGTCTTGCGAAAAGTTATAGCGTCTACAAACTATGGGAAAGTTTTATGGCATTTTTATTATTATTATTATTTTTATTATTATTATTATTTTTATTATTTATTTTTTTTACTAGTAATGGCGGTGATCTGCAACTTTTAGCGGTACTGTGACAGACAGATCGGACACTTTTGACACATTTTTGGGACCATTGACATTTATACAGCGATCAGTGCTATAAATATGCACTGATTACTGTGTAAATGTCACTGGCAGACACACAAATCCCTGTGCTTGACTCTCATGCACACGATCACGCGTTGCCGGCGGTAATCGCTGGCCACACGCATCAGGTCCCCCGCTGTGCAGCGGGCGCGCGCCCTCTGGTGGCTCTTAAAGGGAACCCCGTATATGTACAGTATTTGGCGCCACGGTAAATGTGCGTGAGCCAATCGGAAACCGGTTAATGTGAGATTTGGGGTCGAAAAGGCCTCAGATCTCACATTTAGACTTAAAGTGGGGTTCCACCCAAAAAAACAAACATATCTAAAAAATTCTAAAAAAAAAAAACAAAAAAACATTTGGATATTTTTTTTTTTTTTTTTACTTACCTCTAAATGCCTGTTGCTAGGTGGTCCCTCGTAATCTGCCCCTTCGTCTGCCTGGGCTGATGACATCACTTCCCCCTGGCACAGGAAGGGCTCGGCTCTTCTCCCTCCCTCCTGTCAATCATCTGGGACCCATTGCAGGTCCCAGGTGATTGAGCGGCCAATCACGGCGCTCGGCGCCACTCGCGCATGCGCAGTGGGTGCCAGGCTGTGAAGCCACAGCCCGGCGCCCACAGTTGAAATGCCGGCGCCGACGAGCGGAGGGGGGGGACGAGCAGGGCTTCGATCCCCCGCACCGCTGGACCCAGGGACAGGTGAGTGTCCAATTAAAAGTCAGCAGCTGCAGTATTTGTAGCTGCTGACTTTTATTTATTTTTTTTTTTAATGGCCCCCCTGGGTGGAACTCCTCTTTAAATGCAATAAAAAATAAATGTCATTTGTAAAAAAAAAAAAAAGAGCATTGGGCGGAAGGGACGTTTGACGTCGCTTTCACCCTCTGTTATGGAGCCGAGTGGGGGCCATCTTTCCCTCACTCAGCATCCAGCCTCAGAGAGGACCCCATCGCCTTCGCCACTACCGACGGCTCCGGTAAGCCGCGGAGACGACCAGAACATGGCGGGGGAGGCCCTCTCCCGCCCCCGTTTTATAAGTGATCTCGCAGCGAATCCGCCGCAGAGACCACTTTTATCTGCAAGCCAGCCGCCTGCTGTGGAGAAAAATACCGGGGTTATGACATTTATCTGCTGCCATAGTTGTATGTAATGTCAAAGTACCGACGTATATCCACGGCGGGTGGGTGGTCGGCTAGTGGTTAAGCAGTGGGTGACATTGTGCACTACAGCAGACAGGCTCTATAGAAGCACACAGGTGTCATTGTTTGGTTCGGAGTGTCATATTCACCTGTAGAAGGTGCAGTGGGGCTAGTGGTCTAGAAGTAGTGGTCCTCCACCTCCAGTCCTCAAGTCCCCCCCAGCGGGCCATGTTTTCAGGTTTTCCTTTACTTTGCACAGCTGCTTTCAATCTATATCAATGACATGGTATTGATAAGAGCTATTTTATCTAAGGGAAGTTCCCAAAACATGGCCTGTTGGGGGTACTTGAGGACTGAGGTTGAGAACCGCTGGTCTAGAGGACTTTTAATTCTACACTTAGGAGGTTCCTGTTTTCTGAAAATGAAGGAGCCAGAAATGATCAGACTGGTAACCATGGGAACAGTGTGAGCTAAATTCCGTTACTGGGGAGACCTGGTACTTCCTTTTTGGTATAAGGAAGTAAATGGCTTTTAAGGTTCTTATAGGAGACAATAATATACAGCAGTCTTTATGCTTAGTCTGGTATCCTAACATTTCTTATTGTATATTTGAACACCCCAAGTTTTTGAAGAATTCCAGGAGTAGTAAAATTTTTACACAGTTACATTAGTCCAACTTGTAACAACTATACACAACCTGGCTGATGCCCCTGGAAGCTGGAAATCCCTGTAATGGACACCGCTACTCCAGTTGTCACCACTTGCTGAGTGGCCAAATCTGGTGCATTATGGATACGGGAAGTCGGCTGCTCAACATGGAGTGGAGAGCATGACATCACTGCCTGTCTTTCCTCCTCGTCCAATCAGAGAGCTGTTTGCATTCATTCAGAACGTGCAAAGCATTCTCTGAATGGTGCATGTGATGAGCGGCCGCCATTCAGAAGCATGCTTTGCAGTGATCTCCACTTGCTTCCATGTCCTGTGCTGTCTGTCCAGCCTGATGCATTGTGAACATAGGAGACCTCCCGTGTTCACATGGCACTAGGCTGGCCAATCAGCACAGGACATGGAAGTGAAGATCACTGGAGTAGCGGTGTCTATACAGCGATTTCCAGCTTCCAGGGTCTTAGGCCAGGTATGGTATATACATAGTTACATTGATCCAAGCTGGACCAGTGTAACTATGTAAAAATATTCATACTTGAAATGCTTAAAGGAGTTGTAAAGGCAGAAGGTTTTTTATCTTAAAGCATTCTATGCATTAGAATAAAAAAAAACCTGTGTGTATCACCCTCCCTAGCACCCCCTTATTACTTTTCTGAGCCCCATCTCTCTCCATCGATGTTCACAGGTGTCTTAGCCCTGAGGGACTCTCCTGATGATTGGTTGAGAAACAGCAGCGGCGCCATTGGCTCCCGCGGCTGTCCATCAAAGTCAGTTAGCCAATCGGGGGAGAGAGGGCGCAGGGCCGGGGCTCCATGTCTGAATGGACACAGGGAGCTGTGACTCGGCTCCGGTGCCCCGATAGCAAGCTCCTTGCTTTGGGGGCACTCGACAGGAGGGAGGGGCCAGGAGCAGCGAAGAGGGACCAGAGAAGAAGAGGATCGGGGCTTCTCTGCAAAACCAACTGCACAGAGGAGGTAAGTATAACATGTTATTTAAAAAAAAAAAACAAGACTTTACAATCACTTTAAATGCAGCTCTGGTACTCACTTCAGACATGGAGCCACAGAAGAAAAGTTCCAAGATTTGAAGTGCATGGAAGATCACATTGCGGTCATGGTAGGAATGGGATAAAAGTCGGGTGAAGCCGCTGTCATAGCATTTAGTAAATCTTCAAGAGATTATCCACAGTCCTGTTCTGGTGCAGAAATGGAGGTGGCCCAATACAAGGCAAATTAACAGGTTCAGGAAGGAGGGGGCACTTGGTGGCAAGTCCTTTTATTCTGACTGGCAAAGCTGGCGAGGCGCCTGTATCACATAACTGTAGCTTTCTGCGATGGCTGCTGTGCTAGATAACTTTTCATCAAGAAGTGCAGAGCTGAAAGTAGACCACTTAGCCTCTGTGCCAGCAGACTTGTAGGGGAGGATTGTATATGATGTTGGAGCTTTCTGTGAAGCTGTTTTGGTAATGAATCCTCTTTTCTCTGGGTTTCAGGAGTAGTAAAGAACTGCTCTTACAGCCGGTGGTCATAAGCAGAAATGAAAAGGAGAAAGTGCTGATTGAGGGATCCATTAATTCTGTGCGCGTCAGCATCGCTGTGAAACAGGTGAGCTACTGCAAGCGTGACCTGACAGTACAGTTTGTGATTGTCTGGTATCATGTGCCTGTGTGTTACTTTATTTAAGGATAGTTCACTTTATGTTAAAAAAATAAATAATAAATGCATTATTTTTGCCTCAAAAAAAGAAATGCATTTATTATTATTTTTTTTTTACATTGCATCCTGTAAAGCATTGCACCCACAATCAGCAGAGAGATTGCGGGTGCAATGCCAGGCTCCTGCAGACTCTCAGTGCCCTGTGATACAGACAGGAAGTAACTGAAGTGCAGAAAGAATCCATGAAGTACAAAAGCGCCAACCAGCGCCCTCGAGGTTTATTGAGAAACTACAAACCATCTGCTTCAATGGCTGACCGTACTTGTAGTCTGCTTATTCACCGGAAACTGGGTGTAAAATGTACCTAAAGGTGAACTTAAAGTAACTCTGCCACATTAATATTAAAACGCAGGCACCTAGGTATCTGCAATGGCTATAATAATTCATGGGTGTTCAACTTGTGGCCCTCTACCGTTGCGGAACTACAAGTCCCATCATGCCTCTGCTTTTGGGAGTCATGCTCTTTACGGCCAGCCTTGCAATGCCTCATGGGACTTATGAATGCCTCGTAGTTTCGCAACAGCTGCAGGGCCACCGGTTGAGCACCCATGCTTGTAATTGTTCCCTGTACACCAGATTGCCAGGCCATACCAACAGGCAAAGCTCACTCTTTTGGATGGTGTTGGAGCTTGTCTACTCCCTCTTGCCTACTGCACTTCCATTGGCCAAGCACTGCACTGGGTTGCCTTACTGGCCCTGATTTGGCCATTTATAATGGTCCAGCATTTGGGTGTAGTTGGGATAATAAAAGCTCTTCTTATCATTTATTCTACTAGAGCCATGCTGTCAGACACACGCTCATTTTGAATATTGGGGACAAGGTGGGAGTGTCTCTGGAAAAGGCATCTCCTAACCACATGTACTCACCTTACCGGTATTTCCTCCCAGCTCCTTGCTTTGTGTTATGAACAGCATTGTTGGCAACCCGGAAAATGTACTTTCCCTGGTCATGTGCCAGTGCTTGGGCCTAATGCTTGGCAGGGACTATGGGCAAGGTGACAGTGTCGCTTTGAAAAAAATAAAAATAAATGCCTACAACTTAAAGCCGGCCATAGACAGAGCGATTTTCTTTCTTGCAGGAAAGTCAATTTCTCTGTTCCCCATTAACACAGACAGTGTTGATGGGGGAATCCCTCCCGTGGAGCCATTGTGTTCTCCATATGGGGGAAGCTGTCCCAGTTGGGAGAACACAGTGATTATAATCACTTATAAAATCCAACAGGCTGGTTATACCCAAACTGATTGATGGATCAGCCTGCCCATACATGGTTCGAATCTTGGCCGTTCTCTGCTGAACCGGCTGAGATTTGGACTCTGTAGTCACATCACTTACCTGTAATGAAGGATGTCTGATGTTGAGCAGGCAGCTGGGTCTAAGGCTCCATTTACATCTAGGCATCCTGGATCTCAGGGGGGCAGAATCGCCGCGATCCCGAATTGCGGGATACCCTTGCGATCCCCGTCACTTCCAATGGCACCCCAATCACGGCATGATGTGGCCGCTATTCGTCGGGCTACAGTCACAGTAAAAAGACACGCAAACAGAATCTTGGTACGCCTGTCGCCTAAAAGGAGTTCCGAAACACCTTTTGGGCGACAGGCTTACCTCAATTCTGTTTGTGCCCTTTTACCACGATTGTCACCCGGCGAATCGTGGCAAAATCATGCCGCGATCGGGGTGCCATTGTAAGTGACAGGGAATCGCAAGGGCATCCCGCGATTTGGGATCGCGTTGATTCTGTCCGCAATCCGGGGCGCCTATATGTGAATGAAGCCTTTTAGAAACCTTCCATGCAGGGATGCCCCGTCCTCTTCCTGTCTCTGAACTTTCCTGCTCTGCAATGGTTAACCGGGATTGTCAGGCAGAGCAGCAGGTGAGATGGTCAGACAGGGACATGCTGCCTCCCTTCTTCTCCTCCTCCTCCACCACTGAGGAATGTTCTTTCATTGATTAAACTGCTTGTAACATGATATTTGAATGTAAGGAAAGTCTTATCAGTCACAAGATTCTCTCCATTGTTCTCTGATTGAATAAGGTGGGGATCATGATATGATTGCTCCACCTCTCCGCTTCGTCCAATCTGAGAATTGAGAAAATGCAAAGTGCTCCAGGATGGCGCCTATGCCGGGCAAGTGACCTCCTGTGTTATACTATGTGAATGTGTTACTTGTAACAAAATAGGCTGCAAAAGTGCTTTAAATCTGCGTTGGCTCTCGTTCACACTGAAAATGGCTTTGAAATCGCGCAAGTTCATCTGAACTCGCACTATTTCAAAGCCGAATTTTAGTCCGACTTCGGGGGCAACTTGAAAGACATCTGTGCGGGTTCATACAGATATATGTCTATTGAAATCACCCCTGAAGTCGCCAAAAGTAGTGCAGGAACTACTTCCTGGGATGCTCCTATTCCCGGCAAAAGGGTGCGATTTGAAATGCGATTTGACCTGTCAAATCACGCCAATGTGAACGGGGGGGGGGGGGGGGGGGGGTGAAGGTTATTTTGTGCAAGAAGTGAGCACAAATATATCTTCCAGGTGTTCTAAATGTTAACTGTGTTAACTGTAGTGATTTCACAGCTGCTAAACAATCTTTTCTGACCATAAAAAACTTTATCTGCAGATTGTACTTGAAATGTTAATTGTTTTGTTTGTACAGGCTGATGAAATTGAAAAGATTTTATGCCATAAATTCATGCGTTTCATGATGATGAGGGCAGAAAACTTCTTCATCCTGCGTAGAAAAGCTGTAGAGGTAAGAACATGTCTGATGCTGGTCATGCACATTAAGGTATCATTGTTTTTAATGAAAGAATCAGAAATCAATTGCAATAAACAGGCAGTTTGACCAATAAACAGCTAAAATTCAGATTTAACCGATCTTTACTTTGTGTCAAGGGTTGCTTTTTGGTGGAAAGGTCTCTTGGAATATTCTGTGATTGATTACTCCTTATGGCCCGCACACACAATCCGAATATCGTACGAAAACTGTCGTCCGAGGAAAAATCGTACGTTTTTCGGATCATGTGTACACTACTTTTGAGAGCCGATCACGACAGTTTATCCGATATTATTCGATCGGACAAGCACGAAAAATTTCCTCGTACGATACCAGATCGTACGATTTTTGTTGAGTCAGTATAGTTGTCGTCCGAAAATACAATACAAATACATTACAACACATGACATCACTTCCAATTTTTTTTTTTTTTTCTTCTGACGTACGAGAATTTTCGTGACTTTAGTTACCTATTCAATTTCTACTTGCGACTATTAAGCGAAAAAAGTCGTACGATCTGTCGTACGATATTCGGATCGTGTGTACGGGCCATTATGCAGACCACATGAGAAAACAGTGTTCCAGTATTTTTGTGTTCTGTTCACCAGATAGTGGGACTCCGCAGTGGCTGTGTATTTGAGGTTAGATGAAGCTTTCAGAAAATATTTGGTGGTTTAGGTCATTCTCTAGCAAAAAATGCAGATTTTTACTTTAAAATGTAAAAAAAATGTACAAATTGCCTTGGACTTCAAATGGTTAAACCACAGACAAAATGCTTATTCAGGCATATTGCATTCCCTTTGTAATCTATGTAAGCTGCCCAACCCCCCCACCAAAAAACATTAATATGTTCAAAAGCTTGCAGAATGGTCCTAAATCGGGCCCTAAGGGGACCCGTCATGGTATAAGTGGATATAGTTGTAACGGTTATTGTATAGGCAGATATAGTTGTAACGGTTATTGTATAGGCAACCAGAGCATTGTGGTGCATCCTCATCCTCAGGATGAATAAAGAGCTGTTTGAGCATCTTTTAGCCCCTTCTTGCTGTTACATCAGAACTTTAGAAATGTTGAAATGGAGGCAGGGAGAGTTATAACTGTTTGACTTGGGCACAGACTGCAGCTTTTGGATGAAGGATGTTTAATTTGGAAGAAACCAAATGCACAGGTGGGCATCTCTCCACTTCCGCTTTCATGAAATCAGCATAATTCAGTACAAAAATAAATATTTGCTTTTCTACTGACCCAGCTGCTTCCTGTTTAATTCCAAAAACATGGTGAGGTTAAGGCTGGTTAAAGCTGAACTCCAGGCAAACTGCTAAATACATATATTATGTGCTAAATATATATGTATATCTTAAAGGATTTGTATTTCAGACCATCCAGTCTTGAGATCTACATATCCCTGTTGCACCGCCCTGCCTAACAGGACAGAAGATATGATTTTTAATTTTTTTTGTGCTACAATAAAGTTACTTACAGGACTTGGCCCTTTGCCAGCCTGTGATTGGACAGTGAAAGAGAAGCAGCAAGCTCTCACTCTGTTCTCTGCTCCTATCAGCATGTGCATTCAGGTACCTTGTACTGCTTGAATTAAGAAAAAAAAAAAATATTTAGTGATGTATTAAAGTGGGTCTCCATGCAAAATTATAATTTTAATGAAATAAACCCCTTGCTTGCCTTACACAACATATAAATCTGCTACTACTATTAGTCCTATAATTTCATGTATTTTCCTGTTCCTGTGGCCCCCAGCTCTCTCTCCGTCCTGTGAGTGGCCCCCAGCTCTCTCTCCGTCCTGTGAGTGGCCCCCAGCTCTCTCTCCGTCCTGTGAGTGGCCCCCAGCTCTCTCTCCGTCCTGTGAGTGGCCCCCAGCTCTCTCTCCGTCCTGTGAGTGGCCCCCAGCTCTCTCTCCGTCCTGTGAGTGGCCCCCAGCTCTCTCTCCGTCCTGTGAGTGGCCCCCAGCTCTCTCTCCGTCCTGTGAGTGGCCCCCAGCTCTCTCTCCGTCCTGTGAGTGGCCCCCAGCTCTCTCTCCGTCCTGTGAGTGGCCCCCAGCTCTCTCTCCGTCCTGTGAGTGGCCCCCAGCTCTCTCTCCGTCCTGTGAGTGGCCCCCAGCTCTCTCTCCGTCCTGTGAGTGGCCCCCAGCTCTCTCTCCGTCCTGTGAGTGGCCCCCAGCTCTCTCTCCGTCCTGTGAGTGGCCCCCAGCTCTCTCTCCGTCCTGTGAGTGGCCCCCAGCTCTCTCTCCGTCCTGTGAGTGCCTTGGTTCTCCCTTTACTTCCTGTTGAGGGTCAACAACACTATGCTGCCGCTCCCAAATTTGCAGCATTGTTGGCCTTTTGACTTGTAAACCCCCCCCCCCCACCACCACCACCACCACTACCACTCATCTTTCTGGCGACGTCATCACAATGCTTGCACCCGCATTGCTGGAAGTAGGAGAGAGCTGAAAGGTTGGTGAGGTAGGAGATCTCCATGAAGGGCAGGAAACCTATGTTATCTGCGGTTACATGACCACCATAGATGTTTTCAAAAAAAGGTATGTAGAAGCGCTGTTTAAAAAAACGGGGGCTAATCATACAGGACTGCATTATATGTGTGTTGGTGGTAGGCTTGCTTTATACTTTAATGACTTTTTTTTATATCTGCTTGGAGTTCAGCTTTAGGGCTTGTTCACACCAGAACACAGTGTGGGAAACCTGTGTTTTGTCCGCACTTCGCACCCTGCGTTTATAACACACTGGATGTGTGATCTGCTGCAGGTGTCAGTATATTCCTAACAATACCCCAAAGTGCAGTGCGTTTGTCTCTGCCAGATCGCATGGTACCGCAACAGCATGCCATCTGGTGCAGTGCATTTTTGAGTAATTTTTGTGCAATTTCAGCCCATTCGAATGAATGGGCTGAAAATCGCACCGCACTGAGGCGCACAGGAAAGCGGGCCGCATTCCTGTGCAATTTTTAAGTTTTTAAGCCGGCCCTTAAATATGTGAAGATCTGTAGGACATAATGGTCACAGCTGCATTTTGGTGCCTTTGTGTGCTGATGAGGCATCAGTGCAGTGACTCCAGTCTGTGCTATTGTGCTTTACTAATCCACACACACCTACATGATATTGATCTGGCAGCTAAAATTCCACGCATGTTACCACCCCCATTTACTGCATTTAGATAACAGATTGTTCTGTAACCTTATACTGTTTGCTTAAAACCTGAAGCTTTGTATGAGGAAGTGGAATATGATTAAATTTTTTTAAAAATTACACAAACATTTAATGGTATGTGTGACACATTCATGGTACTGTTTGTGTGATCAAGAAGTGTATTATAACCACTTGACCTCTGGAAGATTTACCCCCCCCCCCCCCCCCCTTCATGACCAGGCCATTTTTGCAATACGGCAGTGCGATACTTTAACTGACAATTGGGCGGTCATGCAATGCTGTACCCAAATTTTGTCATTCCCCCCCCCCCCCCACATATTAGAGCTGCACAATTAATAATTAATCGTTAAAAGATTGAGATCATGATTAACCTCCCTGGCGGTATGATTCTTTCTGATTTTAGGTGCTGAAAGCGGTACAATTATTTTGCATGGAAATTTGGCGTTTTATATTGTAGGTCTGTAATTATTAACAATAACACACTTAAATCTGTCCAAACAAGAGTCTAGTAGATATCCCGGGTATGATAAAGTTTGAAACACAAAAACATAAATTATAATATAATTTAAAAAAAATAATAATTAAAAATAAAAATAAATAGTAATAAAACAAATTTCCACACGATTCACTATCGCTCAATTCTGCAAGTGTTCTAATTTACTATCGCTGTTTTCTAGCTGGTCTAAAGCCATTTTTGACGTAAAGGGACACTTTTTGGTTGCTATGGACAATCTCCATTTTCCAGGCAGAAAGAACAGTATATGCAATATAAAACTGCATGCAGGGCATGGGCCAGAGCACTGGGGACAAATGGGATGTGAAATGATTTCATACAGTACTGTAATCTGTAAGATTACAGTACTGTATGTGTTATGCTTTTTACATTTTTTTGAATTTGCCGCCAGGCTCCGCCCCCGTGCGTCGCGACGCTCGCAGGGAACGGAGCCTGGCACAGAGAGGCTTCGGAACAGGACGGAGCCCGCGACACTGCGGGGACATCGCAGGATCCCGGGGACAAGGTAAGTAAGGAGGCACCAGGATCCTGCGATGCAATCCCGAGTGTGGCTCGGGGTTACCGCTAATGGTGCTGAATTTTAACCCCGAGCCACACTCGGGAAAACCGCCAGGGAGGCTACACCCCCCCTCCTCAGGATCTTAATACAGCATTTCCTTGATTCAGTGCAGAGAGTTCTCTGCTGACAGCTGTAAAAAAAAAAAAAAAAAAAAAAAAAAACAGGCAGCCTGCCATGTTTATCACAACATTGCTCAGGCAGAGATGAAGAGAAACATTGTAACATTTAGTTCTTTTAGACCAAAGGGATGAACTTCCCTGTAAATGAGATCAGTTGAACCAGACTAATCGCTCGCACACACGATCCGAAAATCGGATGACGGATCGTTCTCTTTTCTTTTTTTCTTTTTTTTTTTTTCTTTTCTTGCATGCTAGTCGCATATCAAAAATGAAGTTTACTAAAGTTACGTAAATTTTCGTACGACAAAATAATAAAATCGGAAGTGATGTCATGTGTTGTAGTGCATTTGTATTGTGTTTTCAAACAACAACTGTACTGATTAAACGAAAATCGTACGATCTGGTATCCTGCGAGAAAAATTTTCGTGCTTGTCCCATCGGCTAATATCGGGGTGAACTGACGTGATCGACTCTCGAAAGCTCTGTACCAACGATCCATTTATCATACAAGCTTGTTGAAAGCGGTATTTTTCGTCCGTCTTTCGGATCATGTGTACGGGCCTTAAGGCTGAATTCGCACTACAGCGTTTTGAATCGGGGGGCAGATTTGCCACCGATCTGCCCGTGATTTGACAGCGCTGAGGTGTGAATGAAAAAACGCGGAACTCGCATTCGCGATGCCATTCATTTGAATGACACCTAAAACTGCGCCGCGGGTCCGCGGCGTGATAAAATGTGCTGCAATCGCAGCAACCCACATCGCGGGACGCATGTCGCCCAAAAAATAGTTAGGAGCTACTTTGGTGCGACGTGGCCTGTGATGCGGGTTGCCGCGATTGCAGCACGTTTTATCGCGCGCCAATCGCGGCAGACCGCCACGATTTGAGGTGTCATTCGAATGCGAGTCCCGCGTTTTGTCATTCACACCTCTGTGCTGTCAAATCGCAGGCAAATCTGCCCGCGATTCAAAACGCTGTAGTGTGAATGCAGCCTTAGCCTTTTTCTGACACTTGTTGCTTACAAGTTAAAATCTTTTTTTTTTTTTTTGCTAGAAAATTAGTTGGAACCCCCAAACATTATATATATTTTTTTAGCAGAGACCCTAGAGAAATAAAATGGCAGTTGTTGCAATATTTTATGTCACACTGTATTTGCGCAGCTGTCTTTCAAATGTAATTTTTTTTGGAAAATGCATTTTAATGAATTAAAAAAAAAAAAAACAGTAAAGTTAGCCCAATTTTTTTTTCTATAATGTGAAAGATGATGTTATGCCGCGAGAATCGTGATCTTTTTTTCTAAGCAAAAAATCGTAATTCTCATTTTAGCTAGAATTGTGCAACTCTACCACAAAGAGAGCTTTCTTTTGGTGGTATTTGATCACATCTGCATTTTTTTTTTTTTTTGCACTATAAACAAAGACCATTAATTCTGAAAAAAAAAAAAAAAAATTTACTGTCTGCTATAAAACATTTCCAATAAAAAAAAATTAATTTCTAAAGGAATTACAAAAAAAAAAATATTTAATTTCCTCATAAATTTAGGCCAATATGTATTATGCTACATATTTTTTGGTTAAATAAAAGTCACAATAAGCGTATATTGATTGGTTTACGTGAACGTTATAGCGTCTACAAACTATGGCGCAGTTCCTACTAACCCCTAATGATCTTTCATTCGGTCGTGCACTGGCAATACGTTATTCAGAATGTTCGGGGATCTGATAGGGGGGTAATAATTCTTCATATTTGTTGTATTCCTGAGAAGTGTTTTGCAGTATCATTGATTTAAGGAAATGCTTTTGATACATGGGAGTAATTAGCGCTGGGAATGTGGCATCAGATCAGATGGCTGCCGCTCGTTTAATGAGAACATTTTTTTTTTTTTTTTGGGTTTCCAGGGATACGACATCAGCTTCCTGATCACAAACTTCCACACGGAGCAAATGTACAAACACAAGCTGGTGGACTTTGTCATTCATTTTATGGAGGAGATCGACAAGGAGATCAGCGAAATGAAGCTGTCAGTCAATGCCAGAGCTCGTATCGTAGCCGAGGAATTCCTAAAGAATGTAAGCAAGTTTTGATTTGAATCGGGTGGGCCGGGGAATGGGTGGCCTGTACTAATGATGGGCCCCATGTTGTGCTGCTCCAGGTTGGTAAAGAAATGTGAATCTTGGCACGGTCTGCCACTCTCAAGCTATTTTTCTCTGGATCTGTAAACAAGTAGCCTAAGTCCTCCACTGAATGCAGCTTTGAAATCATGCGACTGCATCATGCAGAGATGTCTATGCAAGTCGCACCCGAAACTGTGAAAAGTAGTGCAGGAGCTACTTTATCAAATCCATACTGCACCGCAAAGTCTGCGTCACACCGCTTTGAACAGTGCCGTTGCCGAAAATAGGGTGCGACTTGTCATGCAATTTGACCTGTCAGATCGCATGACAAGTTTCTCCAACGTGAACGAGGGCTTATTCTGTTTTTTTATTCTTTGGGGTCTGTTTATAAAAAAAATTAAATTGCTGAACTAATATTATTATTATTTTTATTATTATTATTATACAGGATTTCTATAGCGCCTACAGTTTACACAGCACTTTACAACGTTAGGGCAAACAGGACAATTACAATACAATTCAGCACAGGGGGAATCGGAGGGCCCTGCTCGTTAGAGCTTACAATGTATTGGAATATCTCAAGCATTTGCCCTGCTGTCAAACAATTCCTTATTTTGCCTACTATGTTTATATCCTATGATCATCAGCTTCACCTAGTGGCCATGTTGTGGTATTTTTTTTCTGAAATATGTCAATTGGGAAAATGCCACATTTTGGCCACAAGACGGAGCTGTTGATCATAGGAATGTATTAGGCAAAAAATGTGATTATTCATGACAGCTGAGCTAATGCTTGAGACATTGGCACAGTATTTATTTTTATTTTTTATTTTTTTTATAAATTGACCCCTAAAGTCTATGCAAACCCGAACAATTATTTTCTTCTATTCACCTCTTAATGGTCGGTTAAAGTGGTTCTAAAGGTAGGTTTTTTTTTTTTTTTGTTTTGTTTTGTTTTTTTTTTTACCTTAATGCGTTCTGTGCATTAAGGTAAAAAAACAAGACCTTCTGTTTGCAGCTCTACCCTGACCCTGATCTCGATCCAGCGATGTGCATGAGAGCAGCAGCTCTCTCCCTCCTTATTAACTCGAGACGGCAGCCACTGGCTCCCACTGATGTCAGTCACAGCCAGTGAGGAGATAGCAAGGGGCGGGGCCGAGCTACATTCTCTGTGTCAATAGACACACAGAGCATGGCTCAGCAGCGAGCTTGCAGGAGTGCCTCCATTGCAAGCGACTTGCTATAAGGGGCACTCATCTGGGGGAGAGAAGCCAGGAGCTCCGGTAGGGTACCCCAGAAGAGAGGCTGAGCCAGCTGCCAGGCTTCTGGGTGAATGCCACCTGTAAAGCCGGGATCGGTCCAGAGCCTGGACTCGGCTGAGTGAGGTCTTTAGCACGCTGTTAACTGAAAACGGGTCACAGCAGTGCAGGACGATCTGCACTCCTGTGATCCATTGGAGGAGTACAGCCAAAAAAGCTTTGGCCATGCTTCTCCTTTAATAAAACAAATAAATGTGTTTTGTTAATTCCAAACAAAAAAAAAAACATCTTGATCCTGCATGAGTTTGTACCTTCCTGTGCCACATTGAAATTTTAAAATACAAGTTTACTTATAGGAAAAAAATTATAAATGCACATTTTTGTTGGAGGTAAACATTGTGCATTTGTTTGCATGTGCATTTATTTATTGTTTTGGAGCCTGTGTAAAGAATTGCACCAGTCATCAGCAGATTGCCATGCAGGTCTCCAGCAGAGCCAGTGAATCTGCTTTTCCATACATCCCGTACGGATAAGCAGATGCAATCTGACAGAAATTGAATGAACTACCATGGCTCACCACAATGCATTGGTAGTTCATTGAAAACTACAAGCCGACAGTCGATAAGGCTGCCTAGCCTTGTAGTTTTTCATGCACAGAACCCTGTTAATCAGTGATGCAGCTGGGTGGGCAGAACCCCACTCAGCCACACTTTTTTTTTTTTTTTAAATTGTGACAGCTAGTGAGGAGGGAGAAGAAGCCCGCTTGCTGTCACAGCAGAGATTGGGTAGGTGTGAGGGACGTGCCCTGAATATTGGTGTAACATGTTACAAAAGGTGAACGTCTCCTTTTAAGGAGTGTTAGTAGCTTTGCCCAGTTCACCTCTGAACTATAGAACACCTCCCACCTGTGTTAAGAGAGGGAGAGATGTCACCCATGAAAGAACGTGTGTTGCTGGCATGATCACTAGGTTTAATTTAAAGGTAAAAAAGAATGAATGCAGCCACCACATCTCAAGGACTAGTAGGCTGCAATCTGCTGCATTTTTGTTATTGGGTTTAGATACTTTCCCGCCCGTGCTATAGGCGAAAGACAGCTAAAGCATGGGCTTACTTTGCCGGGAGGGCGTCCATGGACATCCTCCCGTGATTGCTCTGCCCATGTGCCCTGTAATCACTGAGTCCTTCGCACTCAGCTGATCACAGATCGGGGTAAAGGGCCAATCACAGCAGCCCTTTACCACATGATCAGCTGTGTCCAATGACAGCTGATCATAGATGTAAACACAAGCTGGTTATCGGCTTCCCTTTCCTGGCACTGACAGCATGAGGAGAGGAGATCCGATACCTGGCCTGAGTGTAAGGGGCATCTACACTGATAATCAGGGCACTGATCATCAGTGCATTCTTAACAGTGCTGCCAATCAGTGCCACCTACCAGTGCACATCCGTGAAGGTGAAATATAACTTATTTACAAAATTTTATAACAAACTGAATTTCTTTTTATTTCAAAATTTTTTTAGTCTTTTTTTTTCTGTTTAGCAACAGATAAAAAAAAAAAACAGTGGTGATTAAATACCACTAAAAGAAAGCTCTATTTGTATGAAATAAATTAACAAAATTTAATTTTGGTACAGTGTAGCATGACCGCGCAATTTCAAAATCTGACAGCGCTGAAGCTGAAAATTGGCCTGGACAAGAAGGGGGTAAAAGTGCCCGGTGGGCAAGTGGTAAATGAACCTGTGCCCAGATCATGCCCACTAAAGTATTTATTTATTCTGAACAAGCAGTAAAAGCACTTTAAAACAAGCCCTAGTATTTTAATAATGGAACCTGCAGCCACAGGTTTATAGTACTTTATTTGCCATTGTTGGCAGTATAGAGAACATTATAGCTTTTTTTTTTTTTTTTTTTTTCTAACGACCTGTTTTGTTTTATTTTTGCAGTTTTAATAACCGTGTCTGGATGGCGGATGTGACTCCCCTCATTTTTGCTCCTGGATCTCTGCATCGCTGCCCCTCAGGGGCGGGGAATTAAAGGGCCGAGGGAGGGGGCTTGCATTTAGGTGCAGAGTAAAGGAAATCGGTGAATGTCTGTCAAACCTCAGGGGGAAAATGTACACGGCATTTACCTTCATTCCAAATTCCCCCACAGGATGGGACAGAATATTTTTATTGTTATTTTGAGAGAGAAAAAAAAAATGTGCTTGTCTCAATCTGTAATCTTCCTTTTTTTATTTTTTAATATTGCTTTATTTTTTTTTGTTTTTTTCTTTATCGCAGTCTTTACAGAGAAGGTCATTTAAAGTGATTTTCAGTAAGTGCCCACAGCTGGAACCTTCAGTCACATTGAAGGGGCTGCTCTCGAGTGCATTATCAGCTCTTGCTGCTTTCCCCCCCCCCCCCAACAACCCGCTCAGTGATTATTTTTTTTCTTTTATAAACTCGGCCAAGGATCAAACTCGAAATACACAGCCTGGTGCATGTATTATTGGCAGCGGGCCCATCTTCTTACTCCTTGACAGGTCCATTAGCGAGAGCACGATCGTTTTTACTTACAAGACTGCCAGAGGTACTGTATTCAAAGGTGTATATTCTACCAGCGGTCTCTACAGGGTGGCCTCCCTCCCAGCTCATTCAGAGGAGAGATCTCGAGACCGCTGTGCTTGTCGCAGGTCAGAACACACCTTCATATTTCACTCCGGACTTTTGCCAAATCATGCGGTTTTTCTCTGAAAAAGTAATTGCAAATTTTCAGAGCTTTTTTTTTTTTTTGTCTTTGTTGTCTCCCCCCTACATTATGAGAATTGGGAATCTGGAAAAAAAAAATCTATATAACCTCTATATCTTCTGCTTTTTTTGCACTTAATGTAGATTTTTCTTATTCAAAAATAAAGCCTTTTTGTCCTGTCTCCTATTACTGCACGTCTGTTTATTTAAAGGGACGCTCCTTTTGAAAGGTAAAAATTAGCATTTTAAAGCTGGTATAAACAAACTGTCTAGATGCAAGATTTGTGTGTATTCTTAATTCTTGGGGTATTTTTTTTCTAGATCTGTGTAGGAATTCAGTGTGAAACAACTCTTATGCCCTGTACACACGATCGCACATTCCGACAACAAAATCCATGGATTTTTTCCGACGGATGTTGACTCAAACTTGTCTTGCATACACACAGTCACACAAAGTTGGTCGGAAATTCCGAACGTCAAGAACGCGATGACGTACGACGAGCCGAGAAAAATTAAGTTCAATAGCCAGTGCTGCTCTTCTGCTTGATTCTGAGCATGCGTGGCACTTTGTGCATCGGAATTGTCTACACACGATCGGAATTTACGCGAACGGATTTTGTTGTCGGAAAATTTTATAGCAAGCTCTCAAACTTTGTGTGTCGGAAATTCCGATGGAAAAATTACGATGGAGCCTACACACGGTCGGAATTTCCGACAACAAGCTCCGATCGCACATTTTCCGTCGGAAAGACCGATCGTGTGTACAGGGCATAATACTGTGCCCATTGTGCAGGCATTTCCTGTAATATAGACTGCTCACTGCTGCTCTCTCTCCTTGTGCAGGGATTTCCTCTCACTTCCTGTTTTTGGCTATGGGACAGGAAGTGAAGAAAAATCTCCGACATGGAATACAGATGGGGCGAGTCTTACAGGGGTTATTACCCTCCCTCCCTTACTCTATCCAAAATTAAAAAAAGTTTTTTTACATATAGTTCTACGTTAAGTTTAAAATGGCTGACAGCTAATTGAATGAAGTTATTGATTATCATTTAGATAGAATGAGATTTTCCTGCTTGATTAAATATATCTCATATGCAGCTGAAGTGCCAACTTTAATTGTTTACCAGCAGATCGTACAGTGGGGAAAAAAAAGTATTTAGTCAGCCACCAATTGTGCAAGTTCTCCCACTTAAAAAGATGAGAGAGGCCTGTAATTGTCATCATAGGTATACTTCAACTATGAGAGACAAAATGTGGAAACAAATCCAGACAATCACATTGTCTGTCTGATTTTTGAAAGAATTTATTTGCAAATTATGGTTGAAAATAAGTATTTGGTCACCTACAAACAAGCAAGATTTCTGGCTCTCACAGACCTGTATCTTCTTTAAGAGGCTCCTCTGTCCTCCACTCATCACCTGTATTAATGGCATCTGTTTGAACTTGTTATCAGTTTAAAAGACACCTGTCCACAACCTCAAACAGTCACACTCCAAACTCCACTATGGTGAAGACCAAAGAGCTGTCGAAGGACACCAGAAACAAAATTGTAGACCTGCACCAGGCTGGGAAGACTGAATCTGCAATAGGCAAGCAGCTTGGTGTGAAGAAATCCACTGTGGGAGCAATAATTAGAAAATGGAAGACATACAAGACCACTGATAATCTCCCTCGATCTGGGGCTCCACGCAAGATCTCACCCTGTGGGGTCAAAATGATCACAAGAACGGTGAGAAAAAATCCAAGAACCACACGGGGGCACCTAGTGAATGACCTGCAGAGAGCTGGACCAACGTAACAAAGGCTACCATCAGTAACACACTACGCCGCCAGGGACTCAGATCCTGCAGTGCCAGACGTGTCCCCCTGCTTAAGCCAGTACATGTCCGGGCCTGTCTGAGGTTTGCTAGAGAGCATTTGGATGATCCAGAAGAGGATTGGGAGAATGAGATTTTGAGTGCAAACCTCCTCCCATCAGCAAGGGCATTGAAGATGAAACGTGGCTGGGTCTTTCAATGATCCCAAACACACTGCCTGGGCAAGGAAGGAGTGGCTTCGTAAGAAGCATTTCAAGGTGTTGGAGGGACCTAACCAGTCTCCAGATCTCAACCCCATAGAAAATTTTTGGAGGGAGTTGAAAGTCGGTGTTGCCCAGCGACAGCCCCAAAACATCACTGCTCTAGAGGAGATCTGCATGGAGGAATGGGCCAACATACCAGCAACAGTGTGTGACAACCTTGTGAAGACTTAGACGTTTGACCTCTGTCATTGCCAACAAAGGATATATAACAAAGTATTGAGATGAACTTTTGATATTGACCAAATACTTATTTTCTACCATAATTTGCAAATAAATTCTTTCAAAAATCAGACAATGTGATTGTCTGGATTTGTTTCCACATTTTTTTCTCTCATAGTTGAAGTATACCTATGATGACAATTACAGGCCTCTCTCATCTTTTTAAGTGGGAGAACTTGCACAATTAGTGACTGACTAAATACTTTTTTTCCCCACTGTACGATCTGCTGGTAAACAATTACAAAGTTGGCACTTCAGCTGCATATGAGATATATTTAATCAAGCAGGAAAATCTCATTCTATCTAAATGATAATCAATAACCTCATTCAATTAGCTGTCAGGTGACTGACTAAATACTTTTTTTGCCCCACTGTATATGGGCATCCACACATACAAAGACTTTCTATTGGGCAATAATAGGTAGGAAGGCATCCGTCTGACCATGCTCAACTTTTACACGAAAAGTCACGGTTTGCATATAATTTTAGCTGCCCAAATCTCTGGATCTACTTGCCCTGTTGACCTACAAATTTCATAGACGGTAACCACTGCCTATGCAGTTTTATTTTTGATCATGCTAGACTTGGGAAAGACTTATCTTAAGCAACATGTTAATGATTTGCTACCCTACTTGTCAAAAACAATATGGACTCTCCAAATTTTTGGGTTCAAGGTCTTTAAGCGGGGCTCCACCCAGAAGGGAAAGCTCAGTTAGTTTGCACCCTCCATTGCCACATTTGGCACTTTTTTGGGGGGGGGGGGCACCTGGTTTTGACAGGCACCCGTTCCCACTTCAGCTCAGACCACCACGGTGAACTGAGCCGGGGATGTTCACCCCCAAGACACCTCCAACCCCCCGGGACCAATCAAAAGTTGCAGCACGACTCCCGCACCTGCAGTAGGAAACTGGCTGTGAAGCCGCAAAGGCCTGGGGGTAATCAGTATAGACGCAAAATACTCTTGCGCACAGGTGTATTGGCTAAATGATCCCAAGGGTTCAAGAAGGACTATGAGTTTCGGCCTTGCTGCTCTTCAGGATGGGATAATCCTAGTAGTAATGATAAAAAAGAGAGAGAGTGCAC
Organism: Lithobates septentrionalis; assembly: GCA_037952835.1. Classification (NCBI taxonomy): domain Eukaryota; kingdom Metazoa; phylum Chordata; class Amphibia; order Anura; family Ranidae; genus Lithobates; species Lithobates septentrionalis. Next base: position 847,256 of record JBBDGP010002483.1, read on the forward strand.
CAGCCTAGTGCATAATCCTTGATAAATGTATTAGTTAAAACCAAGATTAAAATCTACTCACAAAGGTAGGAGAAAAAAAATCGCATTGTATACAGGCACAGAAGCGATTTGTCCAATGGTAGCAGTTTTTCCAGGTCCTAGGAAGAGGACGTACGGACTGCTGCTGGCTAACGCGTTTCAAAGGTGTCCCTTCTTCATCAGGCTCTGATGAAGGGACACCTTCGAAACGCGTTAGCCAGCAGCAGTCCGTACGTCCTCTTCCTAGGACCTGGAAAAACTGCTACCATTGGACAAATCGCTTCTGTGCCTGTATACAATGCAATTTTTTTTTTCTCCTACCTTTTGTGAGTAGATTTTAATCTTGGTTTTAACTAATAAATTTATGAAGGATAATGCACTAGGCTGGTGCGCTCTCTCTTTTTTATCATTACTACTGGGGGTAATCAGTGTCATAACAAATAATTTTAGCTTTACTCCAACTTGTTGAGAATAAAACGTAGAGGATGGAGTCGGCAGTGTACAGGTGTCAGAGTCCAGGATATGGGTTCGCCGGGCAGTGGATGAACAAGACGATTTATTTTTTGTCCTCCTTGTTCTTTATCAACAATAGGCTGCATGGAAAGATTATGGCAAAAGCTAAAAAAAAAGTTTTCCCGTTATGAAAGTTTTCTTAGAATGTCTTAAAGTTTGGTATAAAATTATAGTGTATCGGAACCAAAAAACATAAATATAAAATATTGCTGCTTACCAGTCTGTAGTTGTGGCTGCATTTTATCTTTTTTTTTAATTTTTTTTTTTTTGCTTTATTCTCAGCTAGCATGACAACTGTATCTATGCAGCAGTGGCATTGTCACGTTAGGACAAGTGTGTTAGAACTACAGTGCACCTCCCAGGCTCCTAAATTTTTAGTTTTATATTTGTCTGTACTCATCCTTAAACTTCTTCTAAAGATTTATCCTTTTGTCAGAAAAAGAAGTTGCACAGAATTATGGGGCAAGAATCTGTTCTTAGTCGCAGTTGAATTCAAGCTGGAATAAATTGAAGCCGAGTTCTACCCACATTTATTTTATTTTTTTTAAATTACACCAGTGATGTTTTTCATGAAACCAATATTAATATGTTGTTATATGCCATGCCGCTGTTGTATTTTCTTTTTTTTTTTTTTAGGTAAATCAACCTTTTATATTCTTTTACCACCCCGCTCCCATCTTAATTGTGGGCATGTGAAGCCCACTCGTATCTTCTTCCGGGATAAGGTGCTGTTGGATACCCAGCATATGCACTTCCCGATCTCGCGCACAAGGTGTGGCGCATGCATTGTAGTTCAGGTTGCCATAGCAATGGTGGTGTCAGAGGAAGTCCCCGCCTGTTGCTATGGCAATCTGTCACTCAAGACTATACCCTGGAAGCAAGATGGCACTTATCGCCGCCTTCGCGTCATTTCCTGTTTGGAAATAACAGGAAGCTGCCAGGCGGCGATGCCCACTGACTCCTGGGAATGATGACGCGCATCTCCCAGGAGCCAGTGGAAATTACGTACCTCGCTGCGGTGAGATGAACAAGAGGAAGAAAGATTAGCCCTTGGAAACCAGGTAAATGGAGCGAAAAAAAAACCAAACCTCCAATGCTTTTTTTAAGTGATGCAATAAAGCGAATGATGATAACATAAAAATGTGGGTGGAACTCCGCTTTCAGCATAGCTATAGTGTTTTCTGAGAAAGTATTAATAGTTCACCAACTGTCTGGAGTAGCTGTTTAATAAAAATGAATTTTTTTTTTTAAGGGTATGATACCCTCAAACCATAAAATTAACTCAAATCGGAGTACCACTATGCTCAATGTCCTTTTTTTGGGGGTTTTTTTTGTTTTGTTTTTTATGATCACCGCAAGCAGATATAGCTGTCAGAATACAATAGCTCAGCAGGAACACAGTCAGTGCTGATGGGGCAATCAAGCTATTTTCTTTCCTTCAACCCCTGGTCCAGCCTTAAGATGTTCTTTTATACCCAATCATGTTACTGGCCTGTTGCAAAATGTTCTTCCAGCTCTTCCTTGTTTGCCACTTACTTTGCTGGCTTTTTGCTGCCCTGCCCCAATTTTTTTGAGATGCGATGATGCTGTAAATTTCAATTTATTTATTTTTTTTTCATAAAATGGTACATTTTCTCAGTTTAAACGTCAGATATGTTTTCTATTTTTTTTTTTTCTATTGTGAATAAAATATGGGATTTGCAAATCATTGCATTCTGTTTTTAATGTAGATTTTACTGTGTCCCAACTTTTTTGGAATTGGGGGCTGTACAGTTCATATTTTTGGATGGAACTGCCCTAAGCTCCGGTTCACACTGAATGCGGCTTTGAAATTGCGCTACTTCACCGCGATTTCTAAGACAGAGGTCACTGCGATTTCATGTGTGGCTTGCTGACATCTGTGCAACTTCATGTGCTGATGTCCAGGGTTGTCAACCTCCCACCGCATTTTTTTTACTGATAAAACATGGATAATTTACTGGCAGAGCACCCTTTTTTTTTTTTTTTTTTTTTTTTTTTTTTTTTTTTTTTTTTTTTTTACTGGCGACCTGAGAAATTACAGAACTCCTATTGAAAACTAGCACAGTGAATATTTGAACAGTATAAACGTGATACGGAAACACTGGCAATACCTAGAACAAAGTAATTTGCTTGATTTACACTTAAAAAGTCAACACTGCATGAAATTATTAGCCCCTGATATTTACTGGCAGTTGTAAAGAAAATCACTGATTTTTACAATCTGTTAGTAAATTTACTGGCGGTTGGCAACCCTGCTGATGTCTATGCAAGTCGCACATGAAATCGCCAATAATAGTGCAGGAACATTTTTCAAAATCGGTGCAAGTTGGAGTCACAATAGGCACGAATAGGGTGCGACTTGTCATGCGATTTTAAACTGTCAAATCATATGACAAGTCGCTACGGTGTGAACGGAACCTAAAGTGCTATTAGTATTTTCTTGTAAAAAAAAAAAAGTGCTATTAGTATAATAAGATTGATACCATCAAACCATAAAATTACCCCAAATGGGAGCACCACTAAGAAAATGTTTAAATACCTTTCATATTCAAAATATATACAGATATTGTATTACAAAACACATCACTATACCATGGCACAGTGGTGTAGTGGGTAGCACTCTCGCCTAGTAGTAAAAATCCCAACCACGACACTACCTGCCTGGAGTTTGCATGTTCTTCCTGTGCCTGCGTGGGTTTCCTCCGGGTACTCTGGTTTCCTTCCACGCTCCAGACATGCTGGTAGGTTAATTGGCTTCTGTCTAAATTGGCCCTAGTATATGAATATGAGTTAGGGACCTTAGATTGTAAGTTCCTTGAGGGTAGGGACCCATGTGACTGTACAATGTATATGTAAAGTGCTGCGTAAATTGACGGTGCTATATAAGTACCTTTTAATAATAATTACTAGTCCAGTGGCTATAGCAATGGAAAGGCAATGGAAAGGCTCACACAGAAACCAGCACAAGCAAATTCCTTTGGCAGGTGATGGGGGTTTAGCTGAGGCACGGAATCTAAGCACTAACCGATCTTCACCAGAGCTCCTGATGGTGGAGATGAGTTTTACGGGTCACGGCCCTCAGGATCGCTCCACAAGGAGGTGAGCAAGCTGGGGGGTCTGGTAGCAGATGGGTATCGAGCAAAAAACATAGCCAGTAAAGGTCAGCAACAAATGGTTGCAGGTTAGGATCAAGCAGAGGCATAGCCGCCAACTCCATGTCCATATCCAAATGTAAACATCTATTGGTACATGTAAAATAATACAAGGGCTGACGCATTTCTGCACACCGATGCTGTAACCAAGGCGGTCTGCCGAAACGCATCAGCCCTTGTATCTTTTTACATGTACCAATAAACATTTACATTTGGCTATGGACATGGAGTTGCTGGCTTTTCCTACTTTAACTGTTGTCCGGATGACACAACAGCCTGAGCACCCTATCGTAGACTCTACCTCTATACTCAGGAGACTCCCTTGGTGAGAGCGCTACATTCCTTTTCATTTCTCAAGCAGAGGCATAGTTGAGGAACATGCTAAAAATTGGTAATGAAAATGTGGATGGCAGCAGCAACGTAAGGAGCAAGATACTGCCTGGAGAGAGCACAATAATCTGGCAAACAGGAAGTGCAATGGCAAGGCCTAAATAGGAAATTCATGGGAGGAGCAAATAGTTCAAGGTTCACCAGAAACAAGATGGAAAGTAGGTTTTTTCAAGGGTTTCAGCATCTGTGGCTCAGCAAGAAGAGCTACTGCCAAAAACAGCTGAGGTCCTGGGTTCAGATCCTGGTCCTGACAGTAGGTAATGTGTTGTGGGCGCCCACTATGTTGTGCCAATGGTGGTTTCACACTTGAAAGTAGATCCAAATTTATAAAATAAGCTTTAGCATGCTAATGTAATTAAAAAAATAGAATGGAATGTTTTTGTTTTTTGTTTTTATCTGCAGCTTTTATAAAAAAAAATATCTGTTGATGCTGCTAATAAGGTTCTTGTCCAGGCACCTCCTGTTATCAGGTGACAACTGTTACCTAATTGTGCTCCCCTGGTGGAGATTACAAGGGGCCAAGCCGACACATATTGGGCAAATTTTGTCCACTGTTGTCACTATAAGGAAGCTGGTCCAGATCTATGATATGCAGCAGAAACTGGAGCAAGTGTATGTAGACCGGAAGAGGCTGAAGGAGATCAGCAGCACTGAGAAACAACCAAGAATGAAAAGTGAAAAAAAAAATGTGTTTATGATGCACAGCACTGAGGCAAACTAAATACCAGCCATAGAGTTTAGATCTACTTTAAAAGGATAGTTCACCTTAAGACCCCTTTCACACTGGAGGCGTTTTTCAGGTGCTACAGCGCTAAAAATAGCGCCTGAAAAAAGCCTCAGCTGCAAACCCAGTATGAATGCCCGAGTGCTCTCACACTGGGGCGCTGCGCTGGCAGGGCATCACAAAAAGTCCTGCCAGCAGCTTCTTTGCAGCGCTATAGGAGCGGTGAATACACTTCCTATAGTGCCCCTGCCCATTGAAAACAATGGGGCAGCACCGTCGCACCTTTGCAGGCGGTATTAACCCTTTTTTTCGGCCGCTAGTGGGGGTTAAAACCGCCCCGCTAGCGGCCAAATATTGCTGCTGAAACGACAGTAAAGCGGCGCTAAAAATAGCGCCGCTTTACCGCCGGGGCACTGGCAGTGTGAAAGCACTCTTACAAAAAACCTGCCTATGCAGGTAAGGAATGTTTGTAGATTAACCACTTCAGCCCCGGAAGATTTGGCTGCTGAATGACCAGGCCCTTTTTTGCGATACGGCACTGTGTCGCTTTGACAATTGCACGGTCGTGCGACGCTGTACCAAAACAAAATTGACGTCCATTTTTTCCCACAAATAGAGCTTTCTTTTAGTGGTATTTGATCACCTCTGCGTTTTTTATTTTTTGTGCTATAAACAAAAAAAAAACAAAAAAAGCAACAATTTTGAAAAAAAACCAATATTTTTTATTTCCTGCTATAATACACATCCAATAAAAAAAATGGAAAAAATCGAATTTCTTCATCAATTTAAGCCAATATGTATTCATCTACAACAACCATGAATAGGTGGCCAGCTTCCCTGGCGTTCCAATGCATGCCCTGTAGAGTAACCCGTGGCCTCCTGGGAGCTGTGACGTAGGTAATAGGTATGCCGTGAGTCTGCGGGCATTGTGCAAGTCACTCTAGCCTAGGCCAGAAATAAGGCAGTGAGGGGAGAGGTCCCCAAAAAAAAAGATATTTTCACCCCATAAAAATTTTAAATAAAAATCAAATTCTGTTAGGCTAGGATCACACTAGCCCATGCTCTAAAATGTGATCCGCAGTAGATCAATTTTCAGAGTGCAGCTAAGCAGCCGCTGTCAGGTGTTCAGGACGTGATCCTTTTTTTTTTTTTTGCAGAGCAGCAGTTTATAATGAGGCCGATGTGCCGCAAACATGAGCCAAGTGTTTGGCTTGCGGTAGCAGCGCAACCCCATTGACTTGAATGGCTGAGTTTGACAGGCGGCGCTGCCTGACAACTCAACATGCCACGTTATATTTGCAGTGACCAGGACACAAAGCATCATGGCATGTGAAGAAAGTCTGGCTGGCCGCACTTCCAGAAAATCACCTTTATTGCTGCAGAAAATTCATGACGACAATCCACAATGTACAAATGTGGAGTATAGCATACAGCTAACGCGTTTCACGCCATTCTTCGCACTTACCTGCTAGCCCACCAGCCACCGCAGTTATACTGCAGCAGGTTGGCGCGGCTGTGCAAATTGCCGTAGGTGTTCGTTGGCTCTTTAAGAAGCTACTGCATGCCTGCAGCGTGTCCCCGTAGCCGATGCGCATGCCCGGCAGGCGCGATGTCCGCTGGGCACCCGCGATCTTTTGTGACAGAACGAGAACAGGTATGTGTGTGTGTGTAAAGACACAAATCCCGGTTTTGTCAGGGGAGAGGAGACAGATCGTGTGTTCCTACTAAGTAGCAACAATAATATGTCTCCTCCTCTAGTCACTCCCATCCCCCCAGAGTTAGAACACACAGTGAGGGAACACTTTTAACCCCTTGATCGCCCCCTAGTGTTAACCCCTTTCCTGCCAGTGACATGTATACAGTAATCAGTGGCTATTTTTAGCTCTGATCGCTGTATAAATGTCAATGGTCCCAAAAAAGTGTCTGATCTGTCCGCCGCAATGTCGCAGTCCCGATAAAAATCACAGATCAATCAATATACGCTTATTGCGATCGACCTAAACTGAGGAAGAAGTTTGTTTTTTTATATTCTTTGGGGGGATATTTATTATATCAAAAAGTACAAAATATTGTTTTTTTTTTCAAAATTGTCGCTCTTTTTTTATTTATAGTGCAAAAAATAAAAACCACAGAGGTGATCAAATACCACCAAAATAAAGCTCTATTTGTGGGGGGAAAAAGGACATACAGTGCCTTGCAAAAGTATTCACCCCCTTTGGCTTTTTACCTATTTTGTTACATTATAGCCTTTAGTTCAATGTTTTTTTAATCTGAATTATATGTGATGGATCAGAACACAATAGTCTAAGTTGGTGAAGTAAAATTAGAAAAATATATACATAAAACTATTTTTCAGAAATAAAAAACTGATGATTGGCATGTGCGTATGTATTCACCCCCTTTGTTATGAAGACCATAAAAAGCTCTGGTGCAACCAATTACCTTCAGAAGTCACATAATTAGTGAAATGATGTCCACCTGTGTGCAATCTAAGTGTCACATGATCTGTCATTACATATACACACTTTTATGAAAGGCCCCAGAGGCTGCAACACCTAAGCAAGAGGCACCACTAACCAAACACTGCCATGAAGACCAAGGAACTCTCCAAACAAGTAAGGGACAATGTTGTTGAGAAGTACAAGTCAGGGTTAGGTTATAAAAAAATATCCAAATCTTTGATGATCCCTAGGAGCACCATCAATCTATCATAACCAAATGGAAAGAACATGGCACAACAGCAAACCTGCCAAGAGACGGCCGGACACCAAAACTCACGGACCGGGCAAGGAGGGCATTAATCAGAGAGGCAGAACAGAGACCTAAGGTAACCCTGGTGGAGCTGCAGAGTTCCACAGCAGAGACTGGAGTATCTGTACATAGGACGACAATAAGCCATACGCTCCATAGAGTTGGGATTTATGGCAGAGTGGCCGGAAGAAAGCCATTACTTTCAGCAAAAAAAACAAAATGTCACATTTTGAGTTTGCTAAAAGGCATGTGGGAGACTCCCAAAATGTATGGAGGAAGGTGCTCTGGTCTGATGAGACTAAAATTGAACTTTTTGGCCATCAAAGAAAATGCTATGTCTGGCGCAAACCCAACACATCACATCACCCAAAGAACACCATCCCCACTGTGAAACATGGTGGTGGCAGCATCATGCTGTGGGGATGTTTTTCAGCAGTCGGGACTGGGAAACTGGTCAGAGTTGAGGGAAAGATGGATGGTGCTAAATACAGGGATATTCTTAAGCAAAACTTGTACCACTCTGTGTGTGATTTGAGGCTAGGACGGAGGTTCACCTTCCAGCAGGACAATGACCCCAAACACACTGCTAAAACAACACTTGAGTGGTTTAAGGTTAAACATGTAAATGTGTTGGAATGGCCTAGTCAAAGCCCAGACCTCAATCCAATAGAAAATCTGTGGTCAGACTTAAAGATTGCTGTTCACAAGCACAAACCATCCAACTTGAAGGAGCTGGAGCAGTTTTGCTCAGGAGGAATGGGCAAAAATCCCAGTGGTAAGATGTGGCAAGCTCATAGAGACTTATCCAAAGCGACTTGGAGCTGTGATAGCCGTAAAAGGTGGCTCTACAAAGTATTGACTTCAGGGGGGTGAATAATTATGCACATTGACTTTTTCTGTTATTTTGTCCTATTTGTTGTTTGCTTCACAATAAAAAAAAAAAACATCTTCAAAGTTGTGGGCATGTTCTGTAAATTAAATGATGCAAATCCTCAAACAATCCATATTAATTCCAAATTGTGAGGCAACAAAACATGAAAAATGCCAAGGGGGATGAATACTTTTGCAAGGCACTGTAAATTTTGGTTAGGTACAATGTCGCACGACCGCGCAATTGTCAGTTAAAGCAGCGCAGTGCCGAATCGCAAAGGTCAAGAAGGGGGCAAATCCTTCCGGGGCTGAAGTGGTTAATCATAGCTCATCATCATGGCATGCGAACAGCCTCCTCCAGCTGTATTTTATACTTTAGGTGGGCGGTCAGGGGGGTTCCACCGCCCTTGTGAAGGACTTACAGCAGGGCAGCATGAAGAGATTGCTATAAAGATAAAATTGCACTATAATCCCAAAGTCGGCAGTCATTTCCATTTGCATGAAACTAAACGTTTGAATAATTGTTCTAAAAACTCCTTGACGTTGGTCAAGCCAGTCATGCATGTTTATGCGTCATTGTACCACAGAATCGAAATCGCCGCATCACATACACTATTTTGTCAAAAGTATTGGGACGCCTGCCGTTACATGAACTTTAATGGAATCCCAGTCTTAGACCCCTTTCACACTGGGGCGGTTTGCAGGCGTTATTGCGCTAAAAATACCGCCTGCAAACCGCCCCTAAACAGCCTCCGCTGTTTGTTCAGTGTGAAAGCCCGAGGGCTTTCACACTGAAGCGGTGCGCTGGCATCTTTGGAACGGTGAAGGAGCGGTGTATTCACCGCTCCTTCACCGCTCCTGCCCATTGAAATCAATGGGACAGCGCGGCTATACTGCGGTAATACCGCGGCTATAGCCGCGCTTTTCGAGTGGTTTTAACCCTTTTTCGGCCGCCAGCGCTGTTTTAACGCCGACGCCCCCTACCGCCGCAGTGTGACAGGGGCCTTAGTCTAGAGAGTTCAATATTGAGTTGGCCCACGCTTTGCAGCTATAACAGCTTCAACTGTAGGAAGCTACATTGGAGTGTGTCTATGGGAACGTTTGCCCATTCTTCCAGAAGCGCATTTGTGAGGTCAGACACTGATGTTGGATGAGTAGGCCTGGCTTGCAGTCCCCACTCTAATTCATTCCAAAGGTGTTCTATGGGGTTGAGGTCAGGACTGCAGGCCACTCAATTTCCTCCACCCCAAACTCACTCATCCATGTCTTTATAGACCTTGCTTTGTGAACTGGTCCAAATCATTCTGGTGGAGGGGGGATTATGGTGTGGGGTTGTTTTTCAGGGGTTGGGCCCTTAGTTCCAGTGAAGGGAACTCTTAAGGCGTCAGTATACCAAGACATTTTGGACAATTTCATGCTCCCAACTTTGTGGGAACAGTTTGGGGACGGCCCTTTCCTGTTCCAACATGACTGCTCACCAGTGCACAAAGCAAGGTCCATAAAGACATGGATGAGCGAGTTTGATGTGGAGGAACTTGACTGGCCTGCACAGAGTCCTGACCTCAACCCAATAGAACACCTTTGGGATGAAATAGAGCATAGACTGCGAGCCAGGCCTTCTCATCCAACATCAGTGCCTGACCTCACAAATGCACTTCTGGAATTATGATCAAACATTCCCATAGACACACTCCTAAACCTTGTGGACGGCCTTCCCAGAAGAGTTGAAGCTGTTATAGCTGCAAAGGGTGGGCCAACTCAATATTGAACCCTACGGACTGAAGCCTCGTACACACTATCAGATTTTTGGACCACCGTCCGTCCGTTTTTTTTGTTGCATGCTAGTCTCATGTCGAAAGTGAAGAGGTTACTCGCCATAGGAAAATTCTCATACGCCAGTACACAACATCAGAAGTATTTATTATATTGCATTAATTGTTTTCTGCCTGTGTACTGCATTTTTTGTCATGTCCTTTCATGTTTATTCATTGTATGGACTGCTTTGAACCATACACTATTTTTTATCATATACAATAAATTTGTTAAATTAAAATTTTATATATTTTCCTGTCCTTCCCCGTTATTAATTGGAATAACTCTAACCAAGCTGGTATTTATTTATACTTATACTTATGCAATTTTTCTGAAGAATATAAAATAGCTATCAATGAATCAATTATGTTAACCACTTCAATACCGGGCACTTATACACCTTCCTGCCCAGACTAATTTTCAGCTTTCAGCGCTGTCGCAGTTTGAATGACAATTGCGCGGTCTTGCTGCACTGTACCCAAACTACATTTTTATCATTTTGTTCCCACAAATAGAGCTTTCTTTTAGTGGTATGTGATCACCTCTGCGGTTTTTATTTGCTAAACAAATAAAAAAAGACCGAAAATTTTGAAAAAAATAAAAGTTTTGCTTTTGTTTCTGTTAAAAAAATGTTGTAAATAAGTAAGTTTTCTCTTTCACTGATGGGCACTGATAAGGCGGCACTGACAGGCACTGATAAGGCAGCTCCGATGAGGTGGCACCAATGAGCGGGAACTGACTGGCACTGACATGCAGCACTGATGGGCACTGGTAGGCGGCACTGATCGGTGGCACTGATATGCAGCACTGGTGGGCATTGATAGGCGGCACTGATGGGCACTCATGGGTGGCACTGGTGGACACTGGGCACTGATAGGCGACACTGATGGGCACTGAAAGGCTGCAAAGATGGGTTCTTATGGTTGGCACTGATAGGCGGCACTGATGGGCACTGATACGCGGCACTGATATGATGCACTGATAGGTATTCCTGGTGGCACTGGCAGTGGTAGGCATTGGAGTGGGCATTGATTGGCAGCTGCCTGGGCACAGATTGGTAATTCCCTGGGGGTCCAGGGGGCATACCTGGTGGTCCAGTGTGGATGGCCATCCTGGTGGTCCTGGGCGGCTTCCCTGGTGGTCCTGGGTGGGATTCGAGGGGGGAGGGGCTGTGCTGATAAACAATCAGCACAGCCCCCCCTCTGTCAGGAGAGCAGCCGATCGACTCTCCTCTACTCGCCTCTGTCAGACATGAGTGAGGAAAAGCCGATCACGGCTCTTCCTATTTACATCGTGGTCAGCCGTGATTGGACACGGCTGATCACGTGGTAAAGAGTCTCCGTCAGAGACTCTTTACCTAGATTGGAGTTGCGGTGTGTCAGACTGACACCCCGCAACAACGATCGCCGCGATGTGCGCCCCCGGGGGGCACAGCAGCTTAATATCCTGATCACGTCATATGACGTCCGGTCAGGTTATTGAAACCACTTTGCCGCCGTCATTTTGCTATATGGCGGGCGGCAAGTGGTTAATATAAGATATATAATGTACTATAGATATGTCCACTACTAAAATAATTCGACTCCTATCCCGCACATGCTTCATTTAAAGCCTCGCCCCTTTTTCCCCCTCTTTTTTTAAGTGACGTAATGCGTCGAATAGTTTTGTACGTGTTCTTTCATATCTGAGCATGCGTAGTCTTGCTCTTTTATGATTTTTTTTTCGTACGAAACCCATACTATTAAAATGAAAATCGGACGTTGAGTTTGCATCCGACAAAAACTTTATAGTCTGCACATCCAGCTTTTGTCGTACGAAAAAACGGAATCGGCTCTGGACAGCACCGGACTAACGATCCGAAAATCGGCAGATCGTTCGCGGGATGAAATTTTACTTCCGGTTTTCGTATCGTTGTGTACGGGGCCTTAGGACTGGGGTGGCATTAAAATTCATATACGTGTAAAGGCAGGCGTTCCAATACTTTTGGCAGTATAGTGTGCGCCACCCTGGTACTTTATCCCGCGTTTCCGTACATGGCGTAGATAGCATTTCGCTTACAATCCCTCTCACTTTTTATTCATCAATAATACAGAACGTCTCTCTAATCACGTTTAAACGCTTGTTGAGGTGGCGCGGCGCTGTACACCGGGGGGGGTTAGAATGAGTTTACAGGTTGTTATGACACACAAGCTGTCAGTCAGGCCTACATAGATGGATTACAGGGGAAGCCATGGTGTGCTGCAGGAGTAGGATTGTGTTGCCCTGTTGCCCTGGAGACGGCTGCCTGGTGACAGCAAACAGAAGGGGGGCGGGGCCTCCCCGGGAGCCTGGCTGCGATGGACAGGGAGACTGAGACGTGGGCTCTGCAAGGCAGTGCAGGGGCTCATACACCTGTGTGTACCTGGGACAAGCCGACCATCGGAGGGACAGTCCACCAAGCACGGTCCCTTGTCCATCCCTGCTAAGCCCATGCTGGGTAAGAACTCATAATACACTATGACTTTCCTGTACATATTGTCACCTAGAGCACCTGTTATAGAGGATTAAAAGACTGAGCAATGACATACATTGCAAATACTATATTCTTCAGGGTTGCCAACCTCCCGCAGCATTTTTTACTGACACAAGATGGAAAATTTACTGACAGAGCACTCTTTTTTTTTACTGCCAACCTGAAAAATTACAGAACTCCTATTGTGTGGGCAGAGAAGAATCTACTGGTGGGCACAATATTCCACAATATTCCCGATCCCGCTAGCCAACGTATAGCTACGACGGCTCGCGGGATCATGCCGACCTGCCGCAGTAAAATGACCGCGGCTGGTCGACAAGCGGTTAAAGGGGTTGTAAACCCTCGCTGAATTTTTTTTTTTAAATCAGCAGCGCCCCCCGAGCCCCCCTTATACTTACCTGAGCCCCGAAAATTTGCGCAACGGGAACAAGCACAATTATTGTTATTCATTTTTGCAGTTTAACCACTTAAGGCCTGGAAGGATTTACCCCCTTCATGACCAGGCCATTTTTTGCGAGCGTCACTTTAACTGACAATTGCGAGGTCGTGCGACGCTGTACCCAAACAAAATTGACGTCCCTTTTCCCCCACAAATAGAGCTTTCTTTTGGTGGTATTTGTTCACCTTTGCAGTTTGTTTGTTTTTGCGCTATAAACAAAAAAAAAAAGAGCGACAATTTTGAAAACAAAGACAATATTTTTTACTTTTTGCAATAATACATATCCATCAAAAAAACTAATTTCTTCATCAGTTTAGGGCCCAGGGGTCTCAAACTGGTGGCCCCCCAGCTGTTGCGGAACTACAAGTCCCATCATGCCCCTGCCTGAGGGAGTCATGCTTGTAACTGTCAGCCTTGCAATGCCTTGCAAAGGCCAATATGTATTCTTCTACATATTTTTGGTAAAGATTATTATTAGAGTATATTGATTGGTTTGTGCAAAAATTATAGCATCTACAAAATAGGGAATAGATTTATGGCATTTTTATTATTATTATTTTTTTTTTTTACTAGTAATGATCAGCGATTTTTAGCGGGACTGCGACATTTCGGCAGACAGATCGGACACCTTTGACACTTTTTTGGGACCAGTGACATTTATACAGCGATCGGTGCTATAAAATTTCACTGTTTACTGTAAAAATGTCACGGGCAGGGAAGGGGTTAACACTAGGGGGCGATCAAGGGGTTAAATGTGTTCCCTGGGAGGTGTTTCTAACTGGGGGGGGGGGGGGGGAGTGTAGTGACTGGAGGAAGAGAGAGATCGCTGTTTCTGATCACTAGGAACAGACGATCTCTCACGACTCACCTGACAGAACGGGGATCTGTATGTTTACATTGACAGATCCCCGTTCTGGCGCTCTATTGCATCTATTGCATGAAGCAAAGTACAGCTGCGGTGATTCGTGCAATAGAGCCGACCTGCTGCAGTATAACTGCGGAGGCTGGTCTTAAAGTGTAACTAAAGGCAAAACTTCTCTTTGTTTTTTTAGTTGTGGAGAGGGATTAGAACGTTTGTCAGTTTTTATTGCTGTCTGTGCCCCCATTAGCCCACATCCACATTGGGCCAATTTGACATGTCAAATCGCATGCCAAATCAGGGCCTATTGCCGGCAATGGCAATGCCGACTTTGCGGCGCCGCATTGATTCCCAAAAGTCGTTTCTGCACTACTTTTAGCGACTTGGGGGGGGGGGGGGTTCAATAAACATCTGTGCATGAACCCGCAGAGATGTCTGTCAAATCGCCCCGAAGTCGGACTGAAATACCAGTTTGAAATAGTTGAGCAGTGCATTGTCATGCATTACCGTGCATCAGAAAGAAATGTGCTGTGTGTTTGTATCCACTGCAGAAATATATCGATCTGGGCAAGGTACCACGCTGGACAGCCATGTGAATGAGGAGGTCTAAAGGAAACCTGTCACAAGGAAATTTGTGGACCCGTGTCTAAAAGCAGCTAGAATCCGTTTGTCATAGTGACCCTTTAGCTTCCTATACTTTATCTGCTGACCCAGAAACAGGCATGCAGCTATGGACTCAAATAGTATTGAAACCAGAGGTTCAGCATGACATGCAGGCAGCAGCAAACCTCATACACTATATTACCAAAAGTATTGGGACGCCTTTACACGCACATGAACTTTAATGCCATCCCAGTCTTAGTCCGTAGGGTTCAATATTGAGTTGGCCCACCCTTTGCAGCTATAACAGCTTCAACTCTTCTGGGAAGGCTGTCCACAAGGTTTAGGAGTGTGTCTATGGGAATGTTTGACCATTCTTCCAGAAGAGCATTTGTGAGGTCAGGCACTGATGTTGGATAAGAAGGCCTGGCTCACAGTCTTCGCTCTAATTCATCCCAAAGGTGTTCTATCGGGTTGAGGTCAGGACTCTGTGCAGGCCAGTCAAGTTCCTCTACCCCAAACTCAATCATCCATGTCTTTATGGACTTGCTTTGTGCGCTGGTCCAAATCATTTGGTGGAGGGGGGGATTATGGTGTGGGGGTTGTTTTTTAGGGGCTGGGCTTGGCCCCTTAGTTCCAGTAAAGGGCACTCTTAAGGCGTCAGCATACCAAGACATTCTGGACAATTTCATGCTTCCAACTTTGTGGGAACAGTTTGGTGATGGCCCCTTCCCGTTCCAACATGACTGCACACCAGTGCACAAAGCAAGGTCCATAAAGACATGGATGAGCGAGTTTGGGGTGGAGGAACTTGACTGGCCTGCACAGAGTCCTGACCTCAACCTGATAGAACACTTTTGGGATGAATTAGAGCGGAGACTGCGAGCCAGGCCTTCTCGTCCAACATCAGCGCCTGACCCCACAAAATGCGCTTTGGAAGAATGGTCAAACGTTCCCATAGACACGCAAATGAGGTGAAAGAAATGTCAATGTAAAAATGATAGAGAGACAAATAATTCCACAGTAGCTCACTAAATTAATCTATAAAACTCCTAAATATTAACATTGTGAAATGATCAACATAAAACACCCATACATAATGAAAAGTGTCCATATGGCATATCCAAAAAAATTATATGCTCCAACATATGCAAATCAATATGGTAATACAGTCCAACTTAAAGTGATGAAAAAATTGTGAAACAAAATCTCTTTGATCCACCAAAATCCTTCACCAAAGTGATGTGTGCCAATTCCACTCCCTTATGCCCTGTACACACGGTCGGACTTTCCGACGGAAAATGTGCGATTGGAACTTGTTGTCGGAAATTCCGACCGTGTGTGGGCTCCATCTGACTTTTTCCATCGGAATTTCCGACACACAAAGTTTGAGAGCTGGATCTAGAATTTTCTGACAAAATCTGTTCGCGTAAATTTCGATCGTGTGTAGACAATTCCGACGCACAAAGTTCCACGCATGCTCAGAATCAAGCAGAAGAGCCGCACTGGCTATTGAACTTCATTTTTCTCGGCTCGTCGTATGTGTTGTACGTCACCGCGTCCTTGACGTTCGGAATTTCCGACCAACTTTGTGTGACCGTGTGTATGCAAGACAAGTTTGAGCCAACATCCGTCTGAAAAAAATCTGATGGATTTTGTTGTCGGAATGTTCGATCGTGTGTACGGGGCATAAAGAATAAAGCTCACCAGATGCTGTTGCCATTCACTCTTGTGTCTGGCAAATATTGCCTTCTTGGATGTTATTGAAGAGCCGCTTTTACACGCCAATCTCCATCCAGATTATTAAAGACACTCTCCACATGTGGTGATAGAAATTGAGACAAAGCCTCCAATAGTGTAAAAACACCTTAAGGTAATCGGTTTATTAAAAGGAATGCGCTTACATCATAAAAAGAATGAAAATCGCCTTGTTAAAATTACAAACATGCCAGGTGACTCAGTGTTGCGATCTTCTCATAGCTTCTTTCGTACACATGGAGTCACCGTCTCAGTGTTGCCGTGTAGCCACGTCCTGATGCGTTTTGTCACTTCGGACTTCGTCACGTGGGGGGGGGGGGGGGGGCGTCAGGGCACAGCACGGCAACGAAGCTTAAGTATCCTCCTCCTCATCACTTTAACTCATAGTGAGCACATTTGGTGGACTTTTTAAGTCAATGGACATGGACCAATGCAATATTGTCCATCTGTCCAATTAACCCGCCTTCTGCCAGTTAAAATTGTAAATATAAACTATAAATGATAAAATATAGACATGTGCACAGCCAAAAAATTCGTTCATTTTCGTTTTCGTTTCATTAGTTTATTATTTTTTTCGTTTTTCAGGTCATTCGTTATGATCGCGATTCGTAAATTCGTTCATTCGTACATTTGTAAATTCGAACATTCGTTCAGTCGTACATTCGTACATTTTTAAATTTGAACATTCGTTCATTCGTACATTCGTTCATTCGTTCATTCGTTCATTCGTACATTTTTACATTTGTACATTGATAAATTCGTACATTCGTAAATTCGTAAAATCGTACATTTGTAAATTAGAAAATTCGGAAATTTGTAAATTCGAAGTTTGAAAATCCAAAAACCCCAAAATTAAAAAATCGGAAATAGTAACTAACTATTAAACTATAGGTATTGTAATTTCCTTTCAAATTTGACTGTCAGTGAACGTAACAAATACGAATTTAACCGAAGTTACGAATTATCCAAAACGAATGCTGCATCTAAACAAATGGAACGGAACAAATTAATAATAAATAATAATAATAATAAAACGTTGTTATTATTATTATTGTTATTTATTATTGATAATTCATTGCGTTCCATTCCGTTTTTTCGGATCATTCATAACTTCGGATAAATTTGTATGTGTTACGTTCACTAACAGCCAAATTTGAAAGGAAATTACAATACCTATAATAATTATTATTGTTATTATTAACTTCGGATAAATTTGTATGTGTTACGTTCACTAACAGCCAAATTTGAAAGGAAATTACAATACCTATAATTTAAAGCTACTATAATTACAATAGTTAAGTTTTTTATCGAATTTACAAATTTACGAATTTCTAATTTACAAATGTACGATGTACGAATTTTACGAATGTCCGAATTTATCAATTACAAATGACGAATTAACGAATTTGTCGAAATTCGTTAAAAAACGAATTCGGAACGAAACGAATTGCACATGCCTAATAAAATATTCACAACCGGCTAGATGGTTAACAGCGGCGTGCACATTACTGTGCCTCACCATACTCCCCCAATATAAGACACTACTCATGTGGGAATTAAAATGGACTGACCTAATCGTCCAACTGTTCCATTAACCCCACATTGACTAAGAGAATTTGAAGTGACCATTAAATGCTGCAGGAGGAGACAAATAGTCTTAACAGTAATAAGACTGCCAGTACAGAACCAATACCATCAATTTCTTGGATCTGACTATTTATAGGAAAGATGATTTTTTTAGCCACAAAAGTTTATTTTAAAACTACAGATAGAAATAGTTACCTATCAATTGGAAGTGGCCATCATCTTATGCGCAACATTCCACGAGGTCAGCTAATGCGCACCAGAAGGAACTGCACTTTTGACAGTGAGTTCCTAGAACAATCAGATACCATAAAAAGGAAATTTATACAGAAGGGATATTCAAAGGTACAGATAGATCGAGAGGTCCAGGGGACATTGGCCATCCCGAGGGACCAATGCTTGGAGAATAGGATCCATATTGATAAAGATGATAATAAGCCGTGGTGTTTCATCTCAGACTTGATTTGCCAGTATAAGGAAATTGAGAACATATTCTCCAGACATTGGCATATTCTCAGGATGGATAAGGTATTAAAATCTGTAATCCCCCCAAAAAGCCCTACTTTATTTATAGGAGGGCTCCTAATTTTGGTGACAATATAGTTCAAAAATTCTAGATCCTCCGTCCAAACTATCTTTCTGTCAGGGTCGAAAGGGTTTTTTTAGCCTGCAAGAAATAGAGAGCATGTCAGTTTGCAAAAAACAATGTAAATTATTATTATTATACAGGATTTATATAGCGCCAACAGTTTGTGCAGTGCTTAACAAAATGAAGGCAGACATTATGCCGCATACGCACGATCGGAAATTCGGCCAGCAAAAGACCGATGAGAGCTTTTGGTCGGAAAATGCGACCGTGTGTACGCTCCATCAGACTTTTGCTGGCCGAATTCCAGCCAGCAAAAGATTGAGAGCATGTTCTCAATTTTTCGGTCGGAAAAAGTTCCTATCCGAAAATGCGATCGTCTGTAGCAATTCCTCGCATGCTCGGAAGCATTGAACTTCATTTTCTCGGCTCGTCGTAGTGTTGTAAGCCACCGCGTTCTTGATGGTCGAAAGTTCAAAGAACTTTTGTGTGACCGTGTGTATGCAAGGCAAGCTTCAGCGGAATCCCGTCGGAAAAGCCATCATATCTTTTTCCGACCAAAATCCCAATCGTGTGTACGCAACATTACAGTTACATTACAATTTGGTACAAGAGGAATCAGAGGGCCCTGCTCGTTAGAGCTTGCAATCTAGGAGGGAGGGTCAATTGATACAAAGGGTAATAACTGTAAATGATGAGCTGATGGAGAAAGTAAAACAGTGCATTAGTTAGAAGCAGGATAAGCTTCTTTAAAGTGGTGTTCCGGCAGAAATTATACTTTTTAAATAAAAATACCGCTATAATACTCAAGCTTAATGTATTCTAGTAAAGTTAGTCTATAAACTAAGGTCTGTTTAGTTAGTTTATAGCAGTAGTTTGTTATTTTATAAAATTACAGCAGGCCGTGGCCATCTTAAGTGTGGGCATTTGAAGCCAGACTGTATTTCTTCCTGGATCTCATCCTTGCAGATCTCGCACATGCTCAGTGCAGCACAAGCAGTGTAATAGGTTTCAGGTCAGGTTTCCATAGAAACGGCAGTGTCAGAGGAAGTTGCTGGCCCTTCCCAGAAGGCATTGCAAACAGGAAATGATGCGATGGGCCGCGGCCAGGGAGGAGGAAGTGAAAAATGAATACAGCAGATATACAGTAGGTGCTGAGAAAAAAATTAAAAAATATCCAATTCGTTTACAGTGCACAGTTTAGTGAGGGATGCTGAAGAGTTGTAAAAGTGGGTGGAACTCCACTTTAAAGAGAAGGGTTTTCAAGATTTGTATAGATTAGGAGACAGTTGGACAGATTAGGGTAGGGAGATCCAAAGGATGGGAGAAGCTCTGGAGAAATCCTGGAGGCGATCATGGGAGGAGGTGACAAGGGAGCTAGAGAGCAGGAGGTCTTGGGATGACCAAAGAGAGCGGCTTGGTTGGTATTTTGGGACTAGATTAGTGATGTAGCTGGGGGCAGAGTTATGGATGGCTTTGTAAATTATTGTTAGTACTTTGAATTTTTTTTCGTTGGGTGAGTGGAAGCCAGTGGAGGGATTGGCAGAGAGGGGTGGAGGACACTGAATGGTTGGTAAGGTGGATGAGTCTTTCAGCTGTATTCATTATGGACTGAAGGGGGGATAGTCTATGTAAAGGTAATCCAATGAGGAGGGAGTTGCAGTAGTTGAGGTGAGAGATAACCAGGGAGTGAATTAGAAGAGAGTGGCTTGGTTGGTATTTTGGGACTAGGTTAGTGATGTAGATGGGGGCAGAGTTGTGGACGGCTTTGTAAATTGTAAATGCTCAATGTAAAGAAACGATCCACATTTTTTTCAAACCCTACAGGTAGAGAGTATGAGATCACTGACCTCATAACATGTGACACTACTCATGTCGTATATGCATTAGTCTGCCCATGCGGACTGATGTATATTGGACATACAAAAAGAACTCTGAAAATAAGAGTAGGTGAACACATAACCAATATATAAAAAGGATATAAATATCATAGTGTCTCAGAACACTACAGGCGTTATCATGCAAAAGACCCCTTTCATGTTTATTGAATATTAGGTGGCAGCACAGGTGTTTTTCTTTGTGCACTGGTCCAAATCATTTGGTGGAGGGGGGATTATGGTGTGGGGTTGTTTTTCAGGGGTTGGGCTTGGCCCCTTAGTTCCAGTGAAGGGAATTCTTAAGGCGTCAGCATACCAAGACATTTTGGACAATTTCATGCTCCCAACTTTGTGGGAACAGTTTGGGGATGGCCCCTTCTTGGTCCAACATGACTGAGCACCAGTGCACAAAGCAAGGACCATAAAGACATGGATGAGCGAGTTTGGGGTGGAGGAACTTCACTGACCTGCACAGATTCCTGACCTCAACCCAATAGAACACCTTTGGGATGAATTAGAGCGGAGACTGTGAGCCAGGCCTCGTCATCCAACATCAGTGCCTGACCTCACAAATGCGCTTCTGGAAGAATGATCAAACATTCCCATAGACACACTCCTAAACCTTGTGGACGGCCTTCCCAGAAGAGTTGAAGCTGTTATAGCTGCAAAGGGTGGGCCAACTCAATAACCCTATAGACTTCAGCCTCGTACACACGATAAGATTTTCGGACAACCGTTCGTCCGTTTTTTGTTGCATGCTAGTCTTATGTCGAAAGTGAAGAGATTACTCACCATATGGAAATTCTCGTACGTAACGTGTTTTTATATATATGTAAATAGTTTTGTATGTATTCTTTCATTTCTGAGAAAGCATAGTCTTGCTCTTACAATTTTTTTCGGACAAAAACCATACTAATTAACTGAAAATTGGACGTTGAGTTCACGTAAGACAAAAAAATTTATAGTCTGCACATCTAGCTTTTGTCGGACGAAAAAACTGAATCGTCTGTCGAAAGCACCGTACTAACGATCCGAAAATCGGCAGATCGTTCGCCGGATGAAATTTTATTCCGATTTTTTTCGTATAGTGTGTACGAGCCTTAAGACTGGGGTGCCATTAAAGTTGATGTGCGTGTATAGGCAGGCGTCCCAATACTTTTGGTAATATAGTGTACGTTTTTATGACAGGGAATGCAGCTTGCTGGCTTTTATTTTTAGTTTATCTTCTGTGGTTTTGAACCCTGCCTTCTGATAGGGAGGTCTAAAAAAAAAAAAAAAGCAGAAGCAGTGTGAAAAACCCGCTGAACCTGGCTGTGATATAATGCAAAAAGCTCAGATTATAGCAAGCCAGGTGGATTGCTCCCTTTAGTATTTGCAGTGTGTTTCCTGGAGTTGCTGGGTTATCTTTGTCCTCATTACACAGATGGTTGCTGTATCAATCGTCCTCCCGCAGCGAGCAAGAATGATGGACCTGTCAGTCTGAAGACACCACACAATCGACAATAGCTCGAGCAGCCAACCCTCACTATGGTAACCCAGGTGAATGCTCCTTTATGTTCATGTTTGATGTGGGAACAATGGCGCTCCGCTCTGCAGTCATTACTGAGCCTTAAGGCATCCCTCCAGCTACAAGCCCAGCATGCCCTACAAGCTGCCATGCTACATTGTTGTACAGGTTGCTATGTGAGTAAATCACGGGGGTCCCTGTTGCTGTCTTGGAATGATTTTTGCTTTTAGGCCGGGTTTACACCTGAGCATAGCTCTCGTTTTTTTTGGTGCGTTTTGGCTTTTTTCTGCTCTTCGTGCATAGGGCAATCTATTCACTTAAATGGGCTGCCCTACTCTTCACAAATGCCCCAAAAAAGCGCCAAAACCTCAAAAAGCAGTTTTTAGCACATTTGCCGGGCAACAAAGCACGCAGAAAATGCATGTTTGCCGGAAACGCCAAGTGTGAATAGAGCCTTAAAGTGAACCAGTACTTTGCCCATACTAGTCTTTTATCATATACCTGGTAGAGGTAGA
The DNA here is from genome assembly GCA_037952835.1 of Lithobates septentrionalis. Lineage (NCBI taxonomy): Eukaryota > Metazoa > Chordata > Amphibia > Anura > Ranidae > Lithobates > Lithobates septentrionalis. The sequence continues at coordinate 869,744 of JBBDGP010002483.1, forward strand.
ACTGATGACCCCCTGTCCTGTTTTTCCCCACAAAGTTATGAGAGTGTTAGACTGGACATGGAGTGGCCTGGGTGCCTGTAGAAAGTTCTGGCCAAAAGAAGAGTTGGATCTTGCAGTGAGGCAGAAGCTGAAGACCAGGAAACCCTTGCCAGATGTCCTCACAGAACTTAAGAGAGCAAGCAACAGGAACGTGGTTAGGCGAGCAGGGTACAGAAACAGTCGGGCACTGAAGGGACAGATTCAGGAGACAAAGAGCAAAAATGGGGGCCAGGTCAAGGTCAGTTTCAAATGAGAAGGAACAAGCCAGAACAGTAAACAGGATGCAGAATCAAGTAACAAGCCAGGGGTCAGGAACTGGCAGGGCCCTCTTTAATGTTGATTGGACCCTGGGCAAACATTTTTTGCCTCCCCACACGCAATTTCACTCTCACATTATACAGGACTCCCTCCCCCATACTACCCCCATCATTACACAGGACCCCCCTCCCCCATACTCCCCCCATCATTACACAGGACCCCCCTCCCCCATACTCCCCCCATCATTACACAGGACCCCCTCCCCCATACTCCCCCCATCATTACACAGGACCCCCTCCCCCATAGTACCCCCATCATTACACAGGACCCCCTCCCCCATAAACCCCCTATTCTTACACAGGATCCCCACCCTCATACTACCCCCATCATTACACAGGACCCCCCCACCCATACTACCCCCATCATTACACAGGACCCCCTCCCCCATACTACCCCCATCATTACACAGGACCCCCTCCCCCATACTACCCCCATCATTACACAGGACCCCCTCCCCCATACTACCCCCATCATTACACAGGACCCCCCCATACTACCCCCATCATTACACAGGACCCCCTCCCCCATAGTACCCCCATCATTACACAGGACCCCCTCCCCCATAAACCCCCTATTCTTACACAGGATCCCCACCCTCATACTACCTCCATCATTACACAGGACCCCTCCACCCATACTACCCCCATCATTACACAAGACCCCTCACCCATACTACCCCCATCATTACACAGGACCCCCCCCCCCTCCATCATTACATAGAACTCTTCCCCAATAATACCCCCCAACATTACACAGGATCCCCTCCCCATACTACCCCCATGATTACACAGGACCCCCTCCCCCATACTACCCACATCATTACACAGGACCCCCCTCCATCATTACATAGGATCCTTCCCCAATAATACCCACCAACATTACACAGGATCCCCTCCCCATACTACCCCCATGATTACACAAATCCCCCCTCCCCCATACTACCCCCATTATTACACAGGACCCCCCTCCATCATTACATAGGATCCTTCCCCAATAATACCCCCAACATTACACAGGACCCCCTCCCCCATACTACCCACATCATTACACAGGACCCCCCCTATACTCCCCCCATCATTACATAGGATCCTTCCCCAATAATACCCACCAACATTACACAGGATCCCCTCCCCCATACTACTCCCATCATTACACAGGACCCCCTCCCCCATACTACCCCCATCATTACACAGGACCCCCTCCTCTCCCTCAACAGACCCCTAAATCCCCCCCCCCCCAATGATCTCACCTTGATAGTGTCCAGAGGATATCAGGCGAACACCAGGGACACCCCGCCAAACCCTCCGGTGAAGTTCTTCAGTAGGCCGATGGTCTGCTTCTTGTCAGACATGGTGAGAAAGATGGGTCAGTGTGACTGTATCTGGGCTGTCAGGCCCTCTCCCCGGACAAGGTTTACCTTACCGAGCTGGCCAATCACCAAACAGACAGGCTGCAGACATAACACCCAACCAATTACCAGCACCCACAACATTCAATTCCGTCCTCATTTCCTGAGTGATAGCCAAATCCACTTATCAACTATTTGTGGACAGCACAGGCTCAAGGGGAAGCTCAGCTGCTTTGGGCCCCACAACAATGTCTGGGCCCAGGACAGCTTCCCCTTTTGCCCCATGTTAAAGACGGCCCTGTGTACAGGAGGATTTGAGATCAGGCAATGTCACAAGGTAAACTGGGTAAAACACAGAAGCAAGCAAGGTCTGGTCATAGATCACAGGAGCAGATGACCACTCAGCAATGATCCTGAGCTCTGCAGTGCTTTATATAGGCCACTGGCCAACAAAGTCTTTTCAAATGGGCACAACATTAACACACTTTTCCTGACATCTTTACTGGAGGTGCCATGTTAATTCACCATCTTCATGCTTGCCTACCATCACAATCCACAACCAGACCACCCAAGCAATACCTGGTCCAAGTACCTCAGTATGACAGAACACCTGTCACTCATCATGCCCCCCACAATACAAGGCTGGTGTGTCAGGCAGGCCATAAATGATTCCTGTGGTTGGAGGAAAGAATATCGCTCTATTAGGGATGCCTATACATGGATCGAAATACGGCCAGTCCCTGCTGAACCAGCTGAATATCAAACCATGTATGGCCAGCTTTAGACAATTGTGGGCTTTTAACCTTGTGGCAACAGTTTGGTGAAGGCCTTTTTTTGTTCCAGCATAACTGTGCCCCGTGCACAAAGCTAGCTCCATAAAACATAGTTTGGTGTGGAGGAGCTTGTGTGGCCTGCACAGATCCCTGACATCAACCTTACTGAACATATTTTAGTTGGATTGAAATGCTGATGGCAAGCCAGGTCTTCTCATCCAACATCAGTACCTCACAAATGCTTTTTTGGCTGAATGGGCATAAATCTGATTTTTTTTTGGCTGAATGGCAGTGACACTCAAAAATTTTGTGGAAAGCTTTCTCAGAGTAGTAGGGGCTATTAGCTTCAAGGGTAGGGGGCAACTCCCTAATATTGCCCATCATTTTGGAATGGTATGTCCAACAAGCTCATATAAGTGTGGTGGTCAGATGTCCACAAACCTTTAGGCCCCTTTCACACTGGGGCGGTGGGGGCGTCGGCGGTACAACAGCGCTATTTTTAGCGCTGCTGTACCGTCGTTCTTGCAGCTGTATTCGGCTGCTAGCGTTGCGGTTTTAACCCCCCGCTGGCGGCCGAAAAAGGGTTAAAATCCCTCGTACAGCACGGCTATAGCCGCGGTATTGCCGCGGTATAGCCGCGCTGTCCCATTGATTTCAATGGGCAGGAGCGGTGAAGGAGCGGTGAATACACCGCTCCTTCCCCGCTCCAAAAAAGCGGTTTGCAGGACTTTTTTCACCGCCCTGCCTGCGCACCGCTTCAGTGTGAAAGCCCTCGGGCTTTCACACTGAACAAACAGCGGAGGCTGTTTAGGGGCGGTTTTCAGGCGGTATTTTTAGCGCAATACCGCCTGAAAACCGCTCCAGTGTGAAAGGGGCCTTAATGATATAGTGTATGGGCAGCTCAGTAGCTTAGTAGTTAGTAATTCTGCCTCCCAGCAGTAAGGTCCTCGATTTAAGTCCTGGTATGTAATAGGCTAATTGGCTCCTGTCTAAAAAAATATCCTAGCATGATGTTCTACAGAGTGCACCCAAGATGTCTGCCTCACCATCTTCATCCAATAGCAGGTAGAAAAGTGCTATAAATATATATTATTATTATTATACAGGATTTATATAGCGCCAACAGTTTGCGCAGTACTTTACGACATGAGGGCAGACAGTACAGTTACAATGCAATTCAATACCAGAGGAATCAGAGGGCTCCGCTCATTAGAGCTTACAATCTAGGAGGGAATATATATATTAATTCATGTAAAAATACAGTGCATCCGGAAAGTATTCACAGTGCTTCACTTTTTCCACATTTTGTCATGTTACAGCCTTATTCCAAAATGAATTAAATTCATTATTTTCCTAAAAATTCTACAAGCAATACCCCATAATGACAAAGTGAAAGAAGTTTGTTTGAAATCTCTGCAAATTTCTTAAAAAGAAAAAATCCCATGTACATAAGTATTCACAGTCTTTGCCATGACACTCAAAATTGAGCTCAGGTGCATCCTGTTTCCACTGATCATCCTTGAGATGTTTCTACAACTTGATTGGAGTCCATCTGTGGTAAATTCAGTTGATTGGACATGATTTGGAAAGGCACACGCCTGTCTATATAAAGGTCCCACAGTTAACAGTGCATGTCAGAGCACAAACCAAGCCATGAAGTCCAAGGAATTATCTGTAGACCTCCGAGACAGGATTTGGGGAAGGGTACAGAAAAAGTCTATGAATGGAAGAAGATTGGAACCACCAGGTCTCTTCCTAGAACGGGCCACCTAGCCAAACTGAGCGATCGGGGGAGAAGGGCCTTAGTCAGGGAGGTGACCAAGAACCCGATGGTCATTCTGACAGAGCTCCAGCGTTTCCATGTGGAGAGAAGAGAACCTTCCAGAAGAACAACCATCTCTGCAGCACTCCACCAATCAGGCCTGTATGGTAGAGTGGCCAGACGGAAGCCACTCCTCAGTGAAAGGCACATGACCGACCATCTGGAGTTTGCCAAAAGGAACCTGAAGGACTCTCAGACCATAAGAAATAAAATTCTCTGGTCTGATGAAGCAAAAATGTAACTCTTTGGCCTGAATGGCAAGCATCATGTCTGGAGGAAACCAGGCACCGGTCAGTCATTACCTTGCTAATACCATCCCTACAGTGAAGCATGGTGGTGGCAGCATCATGCTGTGGAGATGTTTTTCAGCGGCAGGAACTGGGAGACTAGTCAGGATCGAGGGAAATATGAATGCAGCAATGTACAGAGACATCAATGATGAAAACCTGCTCCAGAGCTCTCTGGACCTTAGACTGGAGCAAAGGTTCATCTTCCAACAGGACAATGACCCTAAGCACACAGTCAAGATAACCAAGGAGTGGCTACGGGACAACTCTGTGAATTTCCTTGAGTGGCCCAGCCAGAGCCCAGACTTGAAGCCGATTGAACATCTCTGGAGAGATCTGAAAAATGGCTGTGCACCGACACTCCCCATCCAACCTGATGGAGCTTCAGAGGTCCTGCAAAGAAGAATGGGAGAAACTGCCCAAAAATAGGTATGTTAAGCTTGTAGTACCATACTCAAAAAGACTTGAGGCTGTAATTGGTGCCAAAGATGCTTCAACAAAGTATTGAGCAAAGGCTGTGAATACTTACTGTATGTACATGTGATTCGTTTTTGTTTTTTATTTTTAATAAATTTAATAAGATTTAAAAAAACTTCTTTCACATTGTCATTATGGGGTATTGTTTGTAGAATTTTGAGGGAAATAACTAATTTAATTCATTTTGGAATAAGGCTGTAACATAACAAAATGTGGAAAAAGTGAAGTGCTGTGAATACACAGATGCACTGTAGATTTTCTACAACTTGCTTTTAACACATTGTTTCCGGTGTAACCCACAGTTTGTCTCTCAATGTCCTGCTGACACACAGGAGCTGGATGGAGGACAGGGGGCGACTGGAAGTGTAGATGAGTCAGGTATGAAAAGTCATAACATTGTGTCTTACCTTTAGATATGTTGTACAGGAGGCTTCACTAACAAGGTACAGAAATCCTAGGAAACTTTATCTTATTAAGTCTTTTATAGTCTCAAATATTAGTAGTCTCTGTCTATCCAAAGCCATGCCTCTCTGTATAGTGCAGTCCTAATCCTAGTCCAGCCATTCTCAACCAAGATTCTGTGGAACCCTAGGGTTCTTTTGGGGGTTGCTAGGGGTTCCTTGAACTGTGGCTGGTTGACCTTTCATTTGATGGTGCCTGAGTTGTTCCAGGACCAATAACACTTGGCAGAGCCAGCAACAAGACACCAATGATCTTTTTTTTTTAGCATTATTCCTATTGTTCTTTCAAATTGTCTTTTTTAGCATCATTCTAATTGACCACCAATGTAAGGGACCATTGACTCCTGATTAATTAGCTTCAGGGGCATCGCTAGGGGGTGGCTTTTGGGGCTATAGCCCCGAATCTGGGGCCAATAGCCCCGAGTCTCTGCAGGAGTCCCCAAAGGGGAGGGGAGGCTCTCTGGGGACCCTTATGTAAGTGGGGGGCTCTCTGGGGACCCTGATGCAAGGGAGAGGCTCTCTGGGGTCCCTGATTTTAAGGCAGAGGCTCTCTAAGGACCCAGATTTAAGGGGGAGGCTCTCTGGGGACCCTAATGTAAGGGGGGCTCTCTGGGAACCCTGATGTAAATGGGGGGCCCTCTGGGTACCCTGATGAAAGGGGGAGGCTCTCTGATGACTCTGATGTAAGGAGGAGGCTCTCTGGGGACCCTGATGTAAGGGGGGACTTTCTGGGGACCCTGATGTAAGGGGGGACTCTCTGGTGACCCTGATGAAAGGGGGCTCTCTGGGGACCCTGATGTAAGGGGGGACTCTCTGGGGACCCTGATGTAAGGGGGGACTCTCTGGGGACCCTGATGTAAGGGGGGGCTCTCTGGGGACCCTGATGTAAGGGGGGACTTTCTGGGGACCCTGATGTAAGGGGGGACTCTCTGGTGACCCTGATGAAAGGGGGCTCTCTGGGGACCCTGATGTAAGGGGGGACTCTCTGGGGACCCTGATGTAAGGGGGGACTCTCTAATGACCCTGATGTAAGGGGGCTCTCTGGGGACCCTGATGTAAGTGGGGGGCTCTCTGGGGATATATATACACACACACGTATATTACTGTATATACATGTGTATGCCCGCCCAAGCGTATGACTTTCTTTACTACGCTGCTATAGGCTCTAGCCCCAGATCTTTTGTAGACCTAGCAACCCCCCTGGTTGGCTTTATTACCAAAAAAAAAATGGTTCCTTTGAGATCTGAAAATTAGTTCTAGTCTGTGATTGAGTCTCCATGTTGGAGCATATATGCCAATGTATGCATTAGGGGCAGGTATACCTGAAGGTAGCTCATTCCTCCCTAAAGGTGCAGGGACAGCAAAGCACAGCTGAAGGAGTCCAACGGTCCCTGTTTTAATTTCACCAAGCTACATAAAAATGGCAACCACCCCAGCATATAACATGCTTTTAAAGTAAGGTGCACATAAAAAGCCTTTGCATAGCAAAGGCTTTTTATGTGCACCTTACTTTAAAAAGCTAGTTATAAATTCGGGTGGTTGTCATTTTTGTTTAGCTTGGTTCTCTCTCCAGTCCTCTGTCCAATACTTCAGCCATCCATAGGTACACCTTAAAAGTAAAAAAAAGTAACTTTTATTTAGATTTAAATTTTACCTCCTTGGAACATTTCTTAGCCAGTTGGACAAAGGGTAGTAGAAAACCAGATAAGGTTGGGTGAGTGCAGTTGTGGGTCGCAGTGCCATCAGGGACAAGCAGGTGTCCCACCGGATTACTTTCTCAAGAAGACACCTGTCCTATCTATAGCCAGTCCTGCATCACGTTATCTACAGATGCTATCTGTTTACTGGTATGGTCATGTTATTGGCTCTATACAAGTTTTGCAGGCAGTAGGATGGTTCATCATATCTGAATATAGGTTCCACCCACTCTAGAAGTTGTAGAGATGACTTTCTGAATGTCACTGCTGGTTATATGACTTCTTGGCCATACTATTTTGGCCTTGTAAATAAAAAAAACACATTGAATAGGCAGCCAGGACACATTAAAAAAAAATATGATATATTTTCCAGGCACCTTTTTGAAGCTTCAAAATCATCATGAAGACCATCGAGCTACATCTCCTACTGGGAACCTCAAAAAGAAGCCTCGATCTGCTGTGGAAAAGCACAAGCAGGATGGTAGGAAAACAAAGACTCACCATTGATGGGGCTTTGTGGATGGGAGGGCCTAATGCATAATAGGTTAAGGAGGAAAAATAATTCATATTAACAACCAGTCAGGCTCTCCCTTCTTATGTTTCCAGCAAAGGGGAGTTGGTATGAAAAACCAGAACTGTTCATCTCTCAGAGACCTTAATGTATGGGGCCCAATGGGTATGAATGATGAACAGTCTGTGCTTCTCAAAGCTAGTGATCACATTCCCTATTTCATTCCCTAACCAGTAGTGAAAAATGAAGTATAGATTGAAGGTAATGCTTGGACGGTCCACCCAGTTCTCTGTACTTCCTTATTGAGAGTGGCACCGCTATTCCAACCAATCCTCTGGGGTCTGCTCATGCTCCAGTATTCCCTGGGGTGGAAACCATGCACTCCCACATTTCTCCCCAATTAACCACCACAGATTACATCCTTCATCAGGTTGCAGGGCAGTGGCTTCTCCAGGGAGCTATCAGAACAGAGCCGAATAAATCATATGTGTGCATCCCCAGGCAAAGAAAGAGAGCGTAGTGCAGTGATGTCACACACTGCAACTAGCTCTGCCTAATCAGACACATTGGGGGGGTTGTGACGTGACTACAATATAAAAGAGCCGAAAAAAGTAGTACGTTTACTATAGATATATATCTATATATATATGTATATAGTGTGCTGCTAAATACACCATATAAGTGCCCAAATAAAACAATAGTGAAATAAAGTGTCCAATATAATGTGCCCTGGAAGACAATTTGTGACAAAACATGTAGGGGGAGCCCCGTTATAGCATCATCACATATACCGTAAGTGAACCTGAAGCGCAGAGCTTTGTACACAACTTGGTATTTTATGCAGCACTGTTTACATTTCTTTGTTTATAAGTGCAATTTTATTCATTTTTAATAAATATCCTGCAGTTTTCACACTATGTAGAGCCTTTGGTTCTCTTTTTATTGGTATATCCCTGCATTTATTTAATAATGACCTGGAGGCGAGCCCTGTGTTGGTGTTCTCTGGAAAGGGGACAAGTCTTGCAGAGGGAGACACTCGGAGGCTGGGACTGTGGACCTCTATGCATTCTTTAAAAGAGAAGTATGGGTTTGGGGGTTATTGTAGATTCATACTTACCTAGGTGGATGCAGCATCAGTCTGTCCCTGGACTGATCTTAGTGACGTCAGCAGAGAGCGGACTTCAGCCCTTCAGCTGAAAACGGGTCACAGAAGTACAGAACAAATTAGTTTTGCACTCCTATGACCCATAGGAGAATCCCAGCCGAATGAGCTCAGGCTGGACTTCTCCTTCAAGCGTGTTATGACTCTTCGGCCTCATTCACACAAGACGTTTTGCCAACTCTCCTAGAAACCCTTCCTCCTGGCAGCAGCATTTTGGCAAGCTTTTTAATAAAAATTGCAAAAAGCATATATTGATTGGTTTGCGCAAAAGTTATAGCGTCTACAAAATAGGGGATAGATTTATGGCATTTTTATTTATTTTTTTTATTTACCAGTAATGGTGGCGATCTGCGATTTTTATTAAGACTGCGACATTATGGCGGACATATCGGACACTTTTGACACATTTTTGGGACCATTGGCATTTATACAGCGATCGGTGCTATAAAAATGCACTGATTACTGTGTAAATGTCACTGGCAGGGAAGGGGTTAACACTAGGGGGCGATCAAGGGGTTATATGTGTTCCCTATGTGTGTGTTCTAACTGTGGGGGATGGGACTGACTATAGGAGATGAGAGATTGTGGTTCCCAGCTTGTAGGAACTCACGATCTCTCTCTCCTCTCCTCACAGAACTGGGATGTGTTTGTACACACACATGTCCCTGTTCTGCCTCTCATGCCCGCGATCGCTCGTGACCGGTCACGAGCATCGGCACCCCCGCTGTGCAGCGCGCGCACGCGCGCACATGCTATCCTGATTAAAGGGACCGACGTATAGCTACGACGGTTCGCGGGATCGTGCCGACCTGCCGCAGTATAATGATGGCGGCTGGTCAGAAAGTGGTTGAATAATTGCCCAGAATAATAATACTGGCCATTAAAATGAATTAACGCTCAAGCGCTAAACGCACCTCTTCTGCCAAAAGTCTGCTCCTGGACACACTGGCAGTGTTTTTTTTTTTTTCTGCCTCTAAAAGTTCCTGCCACTAAATGTTGCTAAAAGCCTATGTGTGCATGGATACATAGGCTAACATGCAGAGGAGTTTAGAGGAAGGAGTAAAAAACGCCGGACGCCCTTATAGGGCGTACACACGGTCGGACTTGGTTCGGACATTCCGACAACAAAATCCATGGATTTTTTCCGACGGATGTTGGCTCAAACTTGTCTTGCATACACACGGTCACACAAAGTTGTCAGAAAATCCGATCGTTCTAAACGCGGTGGCGTAAAACACGTACGTCGGGACTATAAACGGGGCAGTGGCCAATAGCTTTCATCTCTTTATTTATTCTGAGCATGCGTGGCACTTTGTCCATCGGATTTGTGTACACACGATCGGAATTTCCGACAACGGATTTTGTTGTCGGAAAATTTTATATCCTGCTCTCAAACTTTGTGTGTCGGAAATTCCGATGGAAAATGTGTGATGGAGCCTACACACGGTAGGAATTTCCGACAACAAGGTCCTATCACACATTTTCCGTCGAAAAATCCGACCGTGTGTACAGGGCATTAGAAGCAGCTGAAAAACATCCAGTGTGCATGATATAGATAAAGAGTAATTTCCATCTGGTAAGCAGGATTGAATCTCATTCTTGGTGGTGGCTTCACGAAGTTGAATTGACATGTAGATTGAATTCTTCCTTGTTTGCAATTTCTTTCACATGTTGATTATTGGACACTTCATTTCACGATTGTTTTATTTGGGTATTTATATGGTGTATTTAGCACAGCACATTATTTGTATATATTAGATTGCTGTGAAAAATATCTCACAGCGTGCTTGCTGCTTCTATTATTTTGATTGTATTCCATAAGCGCGGTTACTAGTTTAGTTATGGGGATATATATTAATAGACATATGCGGTTTGTTTCGTTCCGAATTAATATTCGAACAAATGTTTCATTATTTGGAGATTCCGTTATATCCAAATCCCCGAATTAGAGTATAAACAAATTTTACCAAACTTAATAACCAAACGAAATTAGTCTGAATTTCGGAAATTCTAATTGAAATTCAAATCAAATTTTACATCGAATTCCATTCGAATTTGAACTGTAAACATATTTCTGAAATCAAAGACTGTGTGTGTTATTAGAGTACCATTTTAAAATAATGCTGCTTTTGTTAAGCCAAAAGGTGATTTAAAGAGTCACTGTAATCATTTGATGAAGATTTTTCTTTTGTTTGTTCACTTTGCTGTATTCAAATTGAAAAAAATATAACATTTTGGTTTCAATCGATTCAAAATTTATCAATGTGAACGTTTCGAAACGAAAAAAGAAGGGTAAATGTGAAAAATTCCGACTACGAATTCCAAATACGAATTGAACAAAAAAGACCGATTTTAACAAAGTTAAAAATAAAAAACTGGATTAACGAACCTGAACAAAACTAAACAAAACAATTTTTTCGTCATGCACATGTCTATATATTAATATAAATGATAATATAATATTTTACACATAGGGAACTATTTCTAAAAAAAAAATGTTGGACGATTGTGACAAGCATTTGCCCATCCTTGACTAATTCTGACTGTATTTTGCTTAACACATTGATTTTCTATGATCATCGGCTCCATCTAGTGGCCATAATGAGGTGTTTTTTTTCTGACTTAAAGCGTAACTCCACTTTGTTGAGAAAAAAACATTCCCCTCTGGTTGATCTATGTACATTGCAAGGATTATAACAACCTTTGTTGCAGATTCCTACCTTTTGCTATTCTGAAGTAATCCATGTGTGTTTGTCTCTGCCTCTGTACTGAGTGGGTCTAATGGGAGTGGTTTCATAATTAACTGTCAGGTGTGCAGCTGCATTGCACTATTGAGGAAATCTGCTGGACCTGCATCCCTTTAGAGGAGTTCCTTTTGAAAGTATCTCTCCAAAAATGACATTTTTGTTGCAGGGGATGCCTGAAATCTGACTTTAATCTTAGGCAGACTTCTGGGAAAATTGGTGAGCCAATCACACAAGCAGGAAATTATGTTTCTGGGGAGTGGTCAGTACACATTCTGTGTACAGAACACCTCTATGTAGCCATGTTGCAATGTATTCTCAGAAAATTACAGTTGCTGCAGATAGATAGCCTCACTGTGCACCATCAAATGCAGCCTCACTGTGCCCCATCAAATGCAGCCTCACTTACCTTACAGGCAGCTCCGCTCGGGCTGTGTGTTCCACGGAGCTGCCAACGTCACTTCTAGTTTTCCTTTGGAGCAGGGAAACTGAAAATAACTTCTTACCTTGAACAACAAAGCTCCCACCCGTAGTAATACTACGGGTGTAAGCTGCTCGGCGCTTTGGATTGCGCCGCAAAGCAGGTCAAAATCATGCAAATGAAGCGCCTCATCTGCAATCTCGTGATTGCATTGAGGTAGCGCTTCCCATAGTGCACTGTGTCCGGCGCCCGAACACAGTGCACTTAAAGAACATTTTTTTTCTATTTTATTTTTTTTATTTTTTGTGACTGCTTGGTGGGAGGGCGGAATCCGTGTGCCCCATATTGACTGGCTGCCACTGGGCACCACCATCTCTGCAATATACACTGCGCCAAGGGCAGCCTCCCCTTCTGCCCACCCCTTGTCCCGACCCTGAGAGGGGGAGATGTTTGTAGTCCAAATCAGGAGAGTAGCCTAGGGAGACAACACCTCCTCCATAGATACAGTACAGTGAGTGAGCGTTGTCACCCGAGGACAGGAAGTGTGTGACTGGCAAGATCGCCAGGTGAAGAATAGAAAATGAATGCAGCCACCACCAAGGTCTGCTATGCTGCAATGGATAAAAAAAATGTATTCTTGGGTTTAGATACCATATTATCATGCAGACAAGGTAGGTGTGACCGCCCATATTAACATCTTAATCTAATCTTTATGTACACATGCTATGGCAGCCGAAGGGCGGATGAGAAAAACAATGAATACTACCATGATCAACCCAGAGAGACTGAAGCTAGCCAAGCTCCTAGTAGAGAAAGCAATTAAGGTCAGTAAAACTAGTTCAGCATATAAGTGTAGCAACATAATTATTAACCCCTTGTTCTAATTATTTCATTATCAAAAAAGGGTTTATTATGTATGAGACAGGGGGCCAAGCTGAAAGCCCAAATGAACTCTCGTTTTTTAACAGCTAAAAAAGAAAAGGCTATGGGGTGTATTTATTAAAAAAAATTGCAGACCTATTAGTCCTGGGAGCATGTAAAGTACATTCCTGTTTGAATTGGGGCAAAAAATGATTGTGATGGGGCTACTTTTTCTCCAGGTTAAGTGTTATTCTTCATACAGAATAGAGTGACTAAGGAATATACTGCATTATGGCCACTAGATGGAGTTGAGTGTTTATTTCCTATCATCATCATCAACCCCATCTAGTGGCCAGAATGCAGTATTTTCCCGACTCACACTTTTTTGTATGAAGCATAACATTCGGCTTAAAGAGAAAAAAGCCTAATATTTCTTTTTGCCTCAATTCACAAGGATCGATGTAGTTTCTCAGTACAAATAATTTTTTTTTTTTTTTTATATAAATACATCCCTTTAGAGTTTGTCTTCTTTTGATAGAAACCCCAGCCTAAATAGAACAGCCTGTCTCCTGCCAGCATGCTGTAGAGAAGTGGCGCTTGCTCTCTGTGTACTAACAATAATATTAATAGTCTGGTTCTAGCAATAACAAAGCAGTTTTTGTTTTTCTCAGTTTCCCCTGTAACATCGTTTTTGTTACCTTTTGATCCTGCCAGTATATGACCTCTCACAAAGATCACAGTACTCCCCCTGACAATGCCTTCATCTGTTTTTCTTTCTCCAGAAAGGTCAGGGCCATCTTTGTTCAGGTATCAACTAGGGTCAGCATTTAGTTCTTGGACTGAGATGCCGGCTCAGGGTCATGTAAATCCTGGCTGTGTTCATGAATGTCTGACACAGATCAGCCCCTGCTAAAGGCAATAACCTTGTGGTTTGCTACAAGGTTACAACATTGCAGTCTGATCACTGGGGGAGAGGGGACTGAGAAAATGCTTCCTTCTGCTTGCAGCAGACTGATGACATCATCTCAGCCGTGGCAATGTCACTGACTGGAGTTCAAGGATGGGTTTTTGATGGAGGGTTGAGCTTTTCTGAAAAAGGATACTGCATATGTGGATATGTCTGAATTTTATTCATAAAGACTTATTAATGCGGTTTTTCTCCCCACCTCCGTCACCCAGCAAAAAAAGATATTCAGCATCCACGGTCCATACCCCGTCATACGGAGCTGTCTGCGCAACCGCGGATGGGTGGAGAAGAAAATGCCCAAGGTGGCCAAAGCAGCTCGGAAAAAAGAGAAGTCTGCAGATGAGGAGACAGAGGAGGAGGACGGCGATGGGAGCGGTCATGATGATGACGGTATTAAAAATGGCAGAACATGGGCTCCATATAGACATGAATGGGACGTTTCCATGCCAGGGTTGTGTGCTTTTCTGTTCCTTGCTGCAAATGTAATTAAAACTATTTCTTGGTAATATAATGAAAAGGCAAAAAATATATCCCAGAATGTCACAAAAGTATGCTATTATCAAAAGCGGACTCACTACAATAACAATTTCTTTATGATTCCAAGTGAAAAAACATCCAACCGCTACACAGAGCAGCTCAGTCCTCGTCTATAGTAGTAAGCCGCTTCATCCAGACCATGCACCCAATGCGTTTCGTCCTACCCACAGGAGCTCCATGACTAAGCCCTGTGGGCAGGGTGAAACACATTGGGGGCGTGGCCTGGATGGAGTCTTGTTGAAGCCATTTACTACTAAAGACATGGGCTGAGCTTTGGTGTGTGACAGTTAGACGTTTTTTGACTTGGAGTTCTATAAAGGCAGGACAAGCCCTCTCTTCTGCATTCACCCACACAGTCGGAGTCACTGGACTATTGGATGCATGTCTGAAGCAGCACCCTACATTTTGCATGGTCACAACTTCTTTATGATGCTTAACCAGTCCTTATATACTAGGTCTACAATTGATCTGGGGCTAGAGCCCATAGCAACGGTCCCCAACCTTTTTGGCACTGGGGACCGGCTGCGTGGAAGAAAATTGTGCCAAGGCCTGGGTGGGGGGGGGGGGGGTGGGCACGTGGGTGGTAAGTGGTTTTTCGTGGGCAATTTGTTGGGGCAATGGCTGGCGTTGGTGCTTTAATCATCCTGGCACCATGTTTGATATGGTGTCAGGGTGATTGAAGCGCATTATTTCTATTGTTACATTGTAATATATAATGAAGTGGTTCAAATCACCATAATGCAGAATCAGTGGGAGCCCTGAGTGTGTCACTTGCCACGTCGCCTGCCACCAGATGCAGCTTGTCACTTGCCACGTCACTTGCCATGTCGCCTGCCACCATTTGCGGATTGTCACTTGCCATGTCGCCTGCCACCAGATGTGGATTGTCACTTGCCACGTTGCCTGCCACCAGATGTGGATTGTCACTTGCCACGTTGCCTGTCACCAGATGTGGATTTTCACTTGCCACGTCGCCTGCCACCAGATATGGATTGTCACTTGCCACGTTGCCTGCCACCTGATGTGGATTATCGCTTGCCACGTCACTTGCCATGTCAGCCAGTGCCACCAAATGTGCATTGTCGCTGCATTGGTGGCAGCACTGGTCTATTTAGCACAAAGGCAGGTGCAGTGGTCGGTTCTCAGTGAGGGCAGGAGAGCGATGATGCAGGGTGGGTAGTGAGAGATGATGTCATCTCGCTGCTCCCTGCCGCACCTCCGACATTGAAGAGGCCGGGCTGTGAGGGCAGAAGAGCAGTGATGCAGGACGGGCTGAGGGAGATGATGTCATCTCTGCTCGCCCGCCAGCTCGCTTCTCTCTTCGCCTGCCCAGCTCCCTCATGCAGCCCGCCCGCCGCACCCATGACCCGGCTGCAGAGAGGCCATGGACCTATAGTGGGCGGCAGCCCGGTGGTTAGGGACCCCTGCGGTAAGAGACTCGGGGGCTATAGCCCCAGAAGCACCCCCCTAGCGACACCACTGCAGTGGGTATAGAAAAGAATTCCCCCCCGTTGCTTTGCAGCCTGACATGAAAACAGACACAGTTTTTATTTTATCCAGCTTTATTTACTAGTGCAAATTATAACATCCAAGTGAAAGATATAACACCAACATGTCAAAAAATAAATAAAATAAATAAAAAACAGAATCACTGAATTAAAGGATCCCCCCCCCCCCCCCCCATGTCAGTCTTTTGTGACTTGTGCCTGTCCATAGATTTATCCCGGTTACAGTGCCTTGCCACCCATAGTTGATTGTTTGCTTCAGTTGCACTACCAGGGACTGAAATGCTCCAGAAAAGCTCTTTCCATGCTGAGCTAATCAAAATTACAACAGCTGATCACACTTGAAAGTTAAATGGCATTGAGAAGGTAATTGGCTACACCTGATTGAGTTGACAAGTCATTTTTAAGTGGGGGTGATCCTTTTTCCAACTTCTGTTTTTGATTTTTTTTTTAATGACATGTTGGTGTTATAGCTCTCACTTGAATGTTATAAGTATAAGTATGAGTAAATACAGCTGGATAAAACAAAAAACGGTGTTTGTCCTTATTTCAGCTGCAAAGCAACAACATGTGATGGGTTTGGGGTGATTCTTTTCTATTCCCACTGTATGTGGTGGCTGCATTCGTTTTCTTTGTGTAATAGCTTTTATCCCTTTATTTTCACCTGGCGATCCTACGAATAACACATTTCCTGCCCCTTCATGGCTAAACTCACTTCTCCAATGCATCTATGCAGGGAGCCCCAGACCGGACTTTAGGTCTGCGCTTGTGCATCTCCACTACATGGGAACGGTAGTTTACAGAACATCTGTAAACATTTGCCATTTGTTCAGCTCACAGGAAGTGACAAGGACACTGCATTTCTGGCAGGATCCACAGGTATTTTCTGTACTTGCTGAAAATTTTCATAGCCTTAAAAAAATAATAAAAAATATTTTACATTTTTGTTTCTGGGGTTATTAACTCTTTAAGTTAGCAATAATCGGACACCAGTAATAAAGTCGGGCGTGGATACAGAGGGTCATTTCCAGGAATAATCTGGTGTTACACATAGACACACTTTAGTTGGTTCCTCTTCTTTTATGATTCAGTGATCGGGCATACATCTGCTGATAAGGTGGAGGCCTATGACACACCATGAAGGAGAAGGTAGGAGATCTTTTGGAATGACCAGGGGCTTAAAATAAATTTGGAATCACCGATAAAGAAGTTATGAAAGATAATGTTATGTATACAAAACACCCTGACCAAGAATACCAACTAGCATTTGATTGGGTTCTGGTAAATGTAATGAAGAAATCATGTTTTATTTCCTAATCAGATGACGACGGTGAAGAGGAGGATGAAAAAGATGATGATCCTGATGGCACCTATGACCTTATGGTAACTATCGAATTGGTCAATAACCCTTTCCATCACAGCTTACCAACAAGGACTCCCTATTTGCTTTAGCTATGGTTCACACCTGAGCGATTTGAAGCACTTCAACGCTCTATGTAAGGATTCCCCATCTATCCTATAATACCCTCTAACATCTGAGCAGTTTATCCCTTGAAGCTTGTCCTTCGAAGCTTGAAAAAATACATGTGCTTCTTTGGGCAAGAGTTGCACATTTTTTGGGAAAAAAATGTCTGACAATACACACTTACTTGCCTCTCCTTCTGCTGGTAACTCGTTAATTATTGGCTAAAACAAAAACGCTTAAGCATGAAAATACATGAGATTTATTTTTTTCAAATGTACATAAAAAATGTTCCAAAAATGTCCGAAGAAGCTCAGCCTTGGAAGAACAGCTGAGATTTCCACATCACTAAACCTTCTCCACTATTATAGGGCGTACACACGGTCGGACTTTGTTCGGACATTCCGACAACAAAATCCTAGGATTTGTTCCGACGGATGTTGGCTCAAACTTGTTTTGCCTACACACGGTCGCACAAAGTTGTCGGAATTTCCGATCGACAACCACGCGGTCACGTACACCACGTACGACGAGACTAGAAAAGGCCGGTTCAGAACCAAGCGCGGCACCCTTTGGGCTCCTTTTGCTAATCTCGTGTTAGTAAAAGTTTGGTGAGAGACGATTCGCGCTTTTTCAGACTCGTGGCTTTCAGATCGTTTTCTGACGTTCAGTTTGTGCTTGTGGGTTTGTATCTGCTCTTCAGTGCGTGCAGTCATTTCGTATCAGAGTTTTCTGTGTGATCTTGCCTGCTCGTTGCTGTTTTTCAGGTCGCTCTTCACAGGCCTTGCTGTTCTTCAGTGCGTTCTGTTACTTCGTTCTGAGCAGCCGACCGTTTTCTAGCCATGTTTCGTATGCGTACTCCTCGTACAGTTCATGCTGTGCGGGGGCTTGGTGTTGGGGTCCTGACCTTGACACAAGTCCAGTCCATGAACAGGGTGGGGAGGAGTTCATGGACCAAGAATTGGTTGCCTCAGCGTGACCAGTTCTGTCATATGCCTTTGCTCCGTGAGATCCGTGAGAATAATCCTGATGATTTCAGGAACTTTCTCAAGATGACGGACCCCGTGTTTCACCGTTTGTTGGCTTCGCTGACCCCCTATATCAGCAGGCAGGATACCTGCATGAGGCAAGCCATCACTCCGGAGCAGAGGTTGGTCGCTACCTTGCGGAGTTTGGCCACAGGGAGAAGCCTGCAGGACCTCAAGTTCTCGACAGGCATCTCCCCCCAGGCTCTTCTTTGTGGACATTTACTGCTTGTGTTTGTTTGAGCTGACCCTGACAGAAATGTGTTGAGTGCAGAAAATGTCGTGATTGTGTAACCTTACAAAGCACTGTTGGCTGTTATTTACTAAATGCAAAGACACTTTTCACTACAAGTGCACTTGCAACTACACTGAAACTGCACTTGTAGTGCAAAGAGGATTTGCCCTTAGGAAATTACCCCCATTTTCTCATAAAACAACAATTACATCACCCCAAAAATGTTGTAGCGTTGAGACAATAATCCACACATTCTTGATGAACAATCTTTTTAATACCTGCACAATCACATGTGCATTTACCCAAGGTTTTTCTGACAAACCGACATGTTTGTTGTGTAACAATTTTTGTGGTGTCATTATCCTAAATCAAAATGTGCATTTTATAGAAAACAGGCCTGTGTAAAACCCACAAGAAAGACACAAATCTTGATCTTACAAAGTTCACATTTGGTAGAACCTGAAGGCAATATCAGACATGAGTATTTAGGAACTGTGTTTGATATAGCGTTCAGATGGGGAGAAATCACCCCAGGAAAAGCCAAATTTGGAAGATGCACACAAATTTCACAATGTCAACATGTGCTATCTGCCATCACGGGGGATCAAGGGACGTGTTTTGGGGGAGAAAGCCCTTCCTCACCGCTACTTTATTATTGAGGAAGGGGTTGCACCCCCAAAACACGTCCATTGATCTCCCGTGATGGCAGATAGCACATGTTGGCACACTGTGTGCATCCTCCAAATTTGGCTTTAGGAAAAATCACAAAAACATTTCGCACATTGTAGCACACAAAAGAAGAAAGTGATTTGGAGGGGCTTTAAACTCGCCCCAAAACATCAATGATGTTTTTATATTTTGGAATAACATCATTGATGTTTTGCTTGATGTTTTCCAATTGTAAATTACACCCCATGATCTCCCCGATCAGGATCTGGGCACTTTCGGATGTGAAAGGATCTTCATCCACAACCTCACGATCACCTAAAAAGAGAGGAAACCCAAAATAAATTAGGTTTGCAAAAAAATGCCGCCATCCATCTCTTATCTGAGCCTGTGGTCGCAGACACTCACCTGTTGTAGTGACTAGTTCCACCACGTCTTCTTCCTCCTGCTCATCTTGTGTTGGGGGGATTTCACCTTCTTCCATAGGTGGGGGGTCTCTGGTCTCCTCAGATGAGGGGTGTCCTCCGAGTCTTTTATCCCCTATGTAAAACAAAAATGGTATAATTAGCACACAGATATTTGATGGCAGAACTATAAAGATGAAACATTGCTTGGAAGTGGGGTACAATGATCTATTTTAGCAGAGTTCCAAGATGTAGCTTTTTTAGTGTCCTTTGTCAAGCTGCAATACTTTACCTGTTTGGTACAAGCTTCACAGATGAAGACCCCCCCCCCCCTATAGTATACACTGGAGCACCTGTGTGGGCCCCCTAATAAAAATGGTGTTCTTTTGTCCCACACTAGTGCTCCAGTGTCCAGATGTGAAAACAGCTGCTCAGTGTCCTCTCCTTACACACAATCTAGTTTGCATTTCATTCTAGTAACAAAGCCATCTACACAACCCAATTCTTTGAAGACAAGTATAGGGCGTCAAAATGGTGGCCAAATGCATATGGCCTAAACAATGGTATTTTATCGTCCGAAAGAAAAATGTTTGATCCGAACGAATAATGTGCCCATGAACATGAAAGTTGCCATTTTAAACTGTACAACAGTTCCTAAAAGCACATGGAGCAGCACGAACGTAATAAACATAAAGAATAGGAACACAGCACAACTACTTACTTTTTTGCAGCACTCTCCGGATCTTTCTGTACTGCTCATGTTCTCGTAATTTCAGGTCCGACCACCGCTTCCTGAGCTGATCTTTCGATCGTCGTACCCCGAAATTCCGGTGCAGACTCCTGACCACTTTCGCCATGATCTTGGCCTTTCGGACATTGGGGTTGGGGTAAGGCCCATACTTTCCCTCATAGTCGGCCCTCTTCAGGATGTCCACCATCTCCAACATCTCCCCAAAGGACATATTTGAGTCCTTTAATCTCCTTATGGATCGGGACGTTTCAGGCTCCGGCCTTTCCTCCCCCTCCTCCTCGTTGCTACAATTAGCACGATCCTGCTGTCTATCCGCCATGTGCTCTTCCCCCTCTGTGCCGAACGAAAAGGAGCGGGGAATAGACTAGAAAGAACGTCAGGGGCGGGCGGAGTTATACGCATGCGCAGTGTGTATAAATCGTAACGCGCGCGTCTTACGTACGATCTGTGAGCGGAGGAAGGAGCATCGGAGACGCCGATCGTGCTAACGAAGGTAGGATCTAAACTTGGGCCTATACTGCTTTGAAATGGAAGCCTATATTGTAACAAGATTAGGGGAGTTTGGCCTGACATTAGGGTTTGTCTTGTGTTGTGTCTTGCAGAGAAAATGGATGGGTTCAACGACCACAATTTCCTTCCCCTGTTTATTGACAAGTACAGGGAGCTGCCCTGTCTGTGGCAGGTCAGACACCCACATTACAACCATAAACAGAAGAGGCAGGCAGCGCTGGAGAAACTGCTGGAGTTGGTGAAGCCGGTGGTCCCCACAGCAACCATCCCTTATTTAAAAGCTAAAACTGGTGGCCTGAGGAGCACATATCTTAGGGAGCGCAAGAAGGTCACAGATTCCCAGAGGTCCGGAGCTGCAGCAGATGACGTTTATGTCCCCAGGCTCTGGTACTACGAGAGACTGCGATTTTTGTCAGACCACACTGAGGTCAGGGAATCCCTCTCCACTCTTCCTTCCACGCTTCCTTCCACCCCAGCTGAGGCCTCCGATGTCCAACCTGGGCCTTCCAGCCAGGAAGAAGTGGAGGAGCCCAGCTGGAGTCAGGTATAGCATTGTTCTACTGATTTCTGGGCAATAAAGAAATTATGTTTACTAGATGTTATTATTGATCACTAATTGCTGATTAAAAAAAGTGTTTTACATATCAATAGACAGTAGTGGGCACCCAAAATTGGGACAAGAATGCAAAATGCTGGGCTCAGAATGATAGTCTGTTATATTTGTTAACATTCAATTTGCAGCAGTCAGGAGGTAAAAATTGTGTGTGATTGATGTAAAAAATACTAAAACTATGTCCCTTTTTCATACACAGGAAGACCTCAGCCAGGAGGAGGTTGTGGAATGTGGCAGCCAGGAGGAGGCGGGGATTAGTGGCAGCCAGGAGGAGGCGGGGCTAAGTGTCAGCCAAGAGAAGCCTGGGACAAGTCGCAGCCTGACTGAGTCTCAGGTTCCTCCCCTCCGCCTGCCACATAAACGAGCCAGGAAGATGACTCCCAGTCCTGTGCAGGATTCAGCATACAGGCTGATCCAGGAGGCTTCGGCGTCCCTCAGAGCCTTCCCCAGTCCTGAAGAGGCCTTTGCCTGCATGGCTGCCACAAAATTGCAGGGCATGCAGGAGGGCCAGCGCAGGATCTCTGAGGACCTGATTTATAAAGTCCTTCGTAAGGGGGAGAGTGGGGAACTGACACCCAAGACAGATGTCATTGAGATCGACGATCCCCCTCCTCCTCCTGCTGCCACAACTCCACCACCACAGCCAAAGCCTGGAAGGAAGCGTGGAAGGAAGACCAAAGAGTGATGACCCTTGGTTCAGTCTGGTCTGACAGAAGATGCAGTCTCTTGTATGACCACAGCCTGGGGACATACATGTCATCTGCTGCTTTCCGGATCTCTGGGACTTCTGGACCAGACTGCCCTCCCTAAGATAAGGACTCCTCAGGCCACCAATTTTGCTTTTAAATAATTGATGTGTGCCCTGGGGGTCCCAGGCTTCGCCCACTTCTGCAGTTTCTCCAGCGTTGCCTCCCTCTTTGTTTTTTTATAGTTGTGACCCCTTAATAATTTTTTTTCGGTAAATTCTACTCTCCTGTGTGTGTTTTCATCCAAAAAGGACAGTTTGTTGGTGACGATTCAGGTACATTTCTAAAAACATAAAATGTGAAATTAACAAGGGACAACAACACCAAACAATCTCCTACAGATTAAATAGAACAACATATCAATGGTGTTGTGGGAACTTGTCACAAAAAACACACAAACATTTTCGGGAGTACAAATCAAAATCACCAAAAAAAATAAATAAAAAAGAGAAACACAAAAAAAACTGAAAATTCCTATCAAAATACTTACCATAATTTTCCTTTCCTGATGGACTCCATGGCAGCCAACGTGTGGGTTTAGTCCCGCCTCTACTACCCTATAGGACACTACTCCCATAAATCTTTGCTCCTCACCAGAAGCTGTGTTCGATAACTAGCCTACTCCAGCCATTTGGGAGGGAACTCCTGCTGCCATGGAGTCCATCAGGAAAGGAAAATTACGGTAAGTATTTTGATAGGAATTTTCCGTTTTCCTGACAGACTCCATGGCAGCCAACGTGTGGGAAATAACTCGCCGTACACACCCGGGTGGGCAAAATGCTGAAGAAAACAAAGATTTATTTAACACCGTCCACCGACAGTACTTTAACACCAAAATCAACTGAGGATAGAGCAGCTGGCTCAACACAATAATGGGACATGAAGGTATGGATCGATGACCAAGAAGCCGCCCTGCAAATCACTTCAGGTGCGACGTGACGAGAAGCTGCCCACGAGGTCGAAAGACTTCTAGTCGAGTGCGCTGTCACCGCCTCTGGAGGAGCCAAGCCCTTCTCTCTATATGCCCATTGAATTGCCTGTACAACCCATGCAGCAATGGATCTGACTGAGGCTCGGAGCCCCTTGTTCTTCCCGTAGAACGACACAAAAAGATAATCCGATTGACGGAAGGGAGCCGTTACTTCTAGATATTGTTTCAAGGAGACACCAACATCGAGTGGATGTATTTCTAGATTTCCAGCAGATCTAAAGGTAGGAAGTGAGATCTCTTGGTTCTCATGAAAGATTGAGGTGACCTTAGGGTTTGACCCTAGCATTGGAATTAGAGTCACTCTGTCCGGAAAGAAGGTTAAGAAAGGTTCTTTTGACCCTAAGGCCTGGATTTCGGACACCCTCTTGGCTGAAGTGATGGCAATCAAAAAGGCAGTCTTGATAGTAAGTTCTCTAACAGACAGTGGTTTATCGAGTTGAGAGAAGAACTCAAGAACTAGAGGTAGATCCCATTTAGGGAATCTGGGTTTCCTTTGGGGCCTCATTCTAATTGCTCCTTTGAAGAATTGTTGAATAAGGGCATGTCTGGCCCAGGACACCCCAGTAAAGGCTGAGATCGCTGAGACCTGTACACGCAGTGAACTGACAGATAAGGGTAAATCCAGGCCTGATTGGAGGAAGCTCAAGATGTCTTGAACTGCAGGTGCGCCACATGACTTGGCCCTGGACGACATATGGATCGAGAACTTTGTCCAAATACGCTCATACACTTTGTTAGTGCTTTGTCTTCTTGCATTCAGAAGTGTAGGAATAACCTCCTTGGGGCAACCTAGTGCTTCCAACCTACCCCTCTCAAGAACCAAGCCCTCAACTGTAGGTGAGCTGGGCACGGATGGAGAATCGTGCCTTGGGAGAGTAGATCCGTTCTGGTCGGAAGAAGAACTGGTTCTCGGAAGCTGAGGAGTGATAGGAGAGGAAACCAAGGCCTGTTGGGCCAGTAAGGAATGATGGCTATTATCTCCACCTCCTCCCACCTGAGCCTCCGCAGGAACTGGAAGATAATAGGTGTCGGAGGGAAGGCATATGCTCTGTGGAACCACCAACGTTCTGTCAGTGCGTCTATCCCGTAGGCTTGTGGATCTCGAAACCTTGCGTAAAACCTCGTTAGCTTTTTGTTGTACGGGGAGGCGAAGAGATCGACCTCTGGCGAGATCCCCAGTGTTAGAATCCATTTGAACACATCCTCGTGGAGAGACCACTCGTTGTTGTCCAAGTGGACTCGTGAGAGAAAATCCGCTTGGACATTGAGAATCCCTGGAACATAAGTTGCCGTTAGGTTGACCAGATTCTTCTGGGCCCAGACCATTATTGGTTCCACCTCTTGTAGCAGAGACAGGCTTTTGGTACCCCCTTGTTTCCTTACATAGGCTACTGCCGTCGTATTGTCCAGTCTGAGTAACACAGATGTCCCTGCTATCAGATGACGAAATGCCAGCAGTGCCTGGAAGGCTGCACGTAACTCTAGGATATTCGACACCAATCTCCGCGCTGGGAAATCCCAGGAGCCTTGAGCCACTTCCGCTAGGCAATGAGCACCCCAGCCTCTCTCGCTGGCATCTGACGTCACAGTGATCCAAGTGATGGGAAGGATGGAGTGACACCTGCGTAGATTTTCTTTCTGAAGCCACCAGAGGAGGGAACCCCTCATGGTCTGAGAGATGCAAATGCGCTGATTCTTGTCGCCCAACCATTGAAGAAGAAATCCTCCACTGAGCCCATTTTACCATTGGTATTGTGGACACCATGGTGCCTATGATCCTCAGACACTGGAGGGCCCGGAGATGAGAAGAGGAGAGAGCCAGGCGAATCCTGTCCCGAACTATTGTGATCTTCTCCTCGGGTAAGGAAATTGTGCCTCTCGCTGTATTGAAGAGAGCCCCGAGGAACACGAGAGACTGAGAAGGCTCCAGTTGGCTCTTCTCCCGGTTCAGGAGCCATCCGAATTCTTGGAGAGTTGAGATGACCATATCTCTGTGTTTCAGGAGGCAATCTCTGTCTTGAGCCAGTAGGAGGAGATCGTCCAGATAGTGATGAAGACGGATCCCTCTGGTTCTCAGTAGAGCCACAATGGCCAACAAGACCTTCGAGAAGACTCGTGGAGAGGTGGACAGACCGAAGGGAAGGCATGTGAATTGTAAGTGTATTTGGCCTATGGAAAAACGGAGAAAGCGTTGAAAATCTGCTGCCACTGGAACGTGGAAATAAGCGTCCTTGAGGTCTATAGAAATGAGCCAGTCTCCTGGTTGAACTGACTGTCGAATTGTGGATAGGGTTTCCATTTTGAACCTCTCCTTTTTGATAAAGTGGTTCAGGTGCGTCAAATCTATGACAGGTCGCCATGTCCCATTCTTTTTCTGGACCATGAAAAGAGGAGAATACATCCCCATGCCACGTTGGTCGTCTGGGACAGGAATGGCCGCGCCTTGATCTAACAAAGATCTCACGTAAGCTAAAAGGATTCTTCTTTTTTCTTCTGTGGCTGGAAGAGATGTGGGGATACACCTGAGCCTGGGAGCACTGCTGAAAACCCAGGTGTGGCCTGAGGAAATCGTCCTTACGGTCCAAAAGTCCTGGATCGAGGCCGCCCAAACATGCCGAAAGCGAAGGAGGCGAGCCCCCAATTGGCCTGCCTGGGCGGGCCCTATCTCAAAAAGACTTGGTCGGTTCCTTCTCACCCGACATACTACTCTTAGCAGTCTTCTTAAAAGAAGATTGTCTGGCCTTCCAGGATCTGGAGAACTCACGGCCCGGCCTGTATCCACGTGCTTCCCTGGCACGATCCTGGTTCTGTTTCCTTGGAAACGATCTTCTCTGGCCTTGTAATCGCCTGTCCTGAGGAAGGAACCCCGACTTACCCCCGGTGGCACGGGTTATGGCGCTGTCTAATTTATTTCCGAAAAGAGAGGACCCATCGAAGGGAATACGGCACCAAACCTGCTTTGATGCTGGGTCTGTCAGACAACATAACTCTAGCCACCAAGCGGATAATGTCGATTGAGGCCTCCCCCAGAAAGGCTGAGGCTAACCTTAATTCCTGGATGGGCGAACTCCTGGCCACTTCCTCCGGGACACCTCTAAGTGTCTCGTCCACGCTGTCTGACCACGTCTCCATAGCCCTGGACATGGCGGCCAGAGCCAAGGCTGGTTTACATGCCATACCTGCTGTGAGATAGACCCGCTTCAAATCCGAGTCTATCCGTCTGTCCAAGGCGTCTCTGAACGAGACCGTGTCTTCCAGAGGGAGGGTCACATGCCTGACCAATCTCATCACAGCTGCATCCACTAGAGGAGCAGACTCCAGTTGCTTAACTTCTTCTTCCTTGAAGGGATAAAGCCTTTGTATTTTAGAGAGAAGGGAGTTCTTTTTCTCTACCTTTCCCCACTCATCCGTGATAACTTCACCTAATTCAGCGAAAAAGGGGAAGCTGACACGTTCCTTCTTCAGCTGCTTGAAGAACTTCCTCTGTTTTGCAGGGGCCGTCACTGGCTCTTCCCAGTTTAAAGTTTCCTTTATGGCTTTAATCAGAGGAGGAAGTAAGTCAAAACTAAATCCAGTATAAGGGTCTTCTCCCTCGGAATCACTATCTGAGGAGACAGCAGACAGGTGACTGGGTAAAGAGGACTCACAAGTGTCCTGAGCCTGGGTATCCCTCATTGGTGGGTCTGGAGGCTCTGCAGGAGAAACATGGGATTGGCTAGACCCCAATTCCTTTAGATTCTCTTTCACGATCTTCTCCACCAGAGACTTGAGTTGCTGATCCGATCCACCTCTTTCACCTGTTGCTTTTGTATAGCAGGTATCACAGAGGGATTTGCCTATAGGAAACTTTGCCCTACACCCCCAGCAGGCTCCTTCGGCTGCATGACTGGAGTGAGATTTGGAAGGGCGAGATGGTTCCCGGCTACGGTGTCTCGATTTCGAGGAGGAACCGTGATGTCCAGATCTGGAAGAGGAATGCCGGTGCTGTGATCTAGAGGAACCACTTCTGTGCGAGCTACGTTGCTGAGTAGACCTAGAAGGGCTGACAAGAAAAAACACAAGTCCTTCTGTGTTAATGGAGACAACAGATAACTGATGCTCCATAACCCCCCCCCCCGCAACACCCAGGCAGGACCCCCTACCAAGTACCTGTTGCGAGAGGGCTGGCCAGAGGCAGGCGGTGAAGCGTTCATGCTCCCGGAGGGATCCATCAGGGCTGAAAAACAAGCAACCAGTTAGGAATTAGAGAAGCAGTAAGGGCAGGCCA
Source organism: Lithobates septentrionalis (assembly GCA_037952835.1). Taxonomy (NCBI): domain Eukaryota; kingdom Metazoa; phylum Chordata; class Amphibia; order Anura; family Ranidae; genus Lithobates; species Lithobates septentrionalis. Next base: position 897,344 of record JBBDGP010002483.1, read on the forward strand.
CAAAACCTGTCCTCAGAAGCCCCCTCACCTGACACAGCAGAATCAGAGCTAGGGGAGATACTGCTGACAGTCTGCAAGCATTCCCAAGCCTGCAGACTATTTTCCCAAATTTAAAACTGGCGCCCCTGTGACGTCACCGCCGTGCCACTAGTGCGCACGCGCAGTTACCGCTATGCGCGTGCGCGAACCAAGCCTCGTTCTCGCGCCAGACCCGCGCATGCGCAGAACGGCCGCGAAAACGAAACCAGGAAGTGAACGGCGGCTGGAACGCAGAGGGAACCAGCCGCCATATCTGCCAGCTACACTGTACCCGACAGTGCGGGGAAGGACACAGAACACAAGCAGAACAAACACAGGGAAGGATTACATAAACTGCTGCCATGAAAAGAAAAAACGGAACGGACTCACCACTCCTGCTGCGATCGAGACCTGGGTCAGGTAAAACAGCACAGACCGGACTTATTCCTGGGCAACAAGGGTCACCTGCTAGTAGCTAGGCTGTATGACCAGTGTGGGGTTCGCCTGCCAGTGGCTAGGACTACACCGTCTTCAGCGCCTCTTCCATATGCCCCTTCCATACCCTGCTAGTAGCTAGGGCTTATTGGAATACTGCGATCCCTGCATAGGAATCGCTCACCAGATCTGACCGCAGGGAGAAAATAATCTTCGGGTAGAAAGACCATTTTAGCTAGGTCCTTGGAGGAGGACAAAAAAAGAACACGGCTGCTGGTGAGGAGCAAAGATTTATGGGAGTATTGTCCTATAGGGTAGTAGAGGCGGGACTAAACCCACACGTTGGCTGCCATGGAGTCTGTCAGGAAAGATTCTACATTAAAGGCAAAAAAAAAAAAATACAAAAATATGTTGTCAGATGTGAGAAATCAAAATATATTGAGGGAATCCCGATAAATAGTAACGAAAGAAGTTTGTGAGAAGTGTGTGTGAATATGAGCAGCAAAACTACTTAATTCTTGTCACATTATAAAGAAGAAGAGAGTGCGCTGTATTAAACCATTTTGAACATTGCAGCGTGACGAAAGTGCTGTATCCATTGCGAACGCTAAGTTTACCAGAACGAGCTGTCCCGTGTCGGAATTTCTTCTGAGCATGCGTGGCACTTTGTGCGTCGGAACAGGCCACACACGGTCGGAATTGACGCGATCGGATTTTGTTGTCGGAAAGTTTTATCTCCTGCTGTCCAACTTTGTGTGTCGGAAAATCCGATGGAAAATGTCCGATGGCGCCCACACACGGTCGGAATTTCTGACAACACGCTCCGATCGGACATTGTCCATCGGAAAATCCGACCGTGTGTACGGGGCATTATATAATCACTTCCTCTCATGCCGCGTACACACGGTCGTACTTTTCGTCTACAAAAGTCAGACAGCCTGTCCGACAGACTTCCGGCAGACTATCGGTGGACTTGCGGCGGACTTGCGGCCTACTTTCTAACGAACGGACTTGCCTACACACGACCACACAAAAGTCGGTCGGATTCGTACGTGATGACGTACACCGGACTAAAATAAGGAAGTTCATAGCCAGTAGCCAATAGGTGCCCTAGCGTGGCTTTTTGTCCGTCGGACTAGCACACAGACGAGCGGATTTCGGGGTCCGTCGTAGTTACGAAGTAAAGTTTTAAAGCATGTTTCAAATCTAAAGTACGTCGGATTTGAGGCTAAAAAAGTACGTTGAAAGTCCGGAGAAGCCCACACACGATCGGATTACCAGCCAGCTTTAGTCCGTCAGCGTCCGTTGGACTTTTGTAGACGAAAAGTACGACCGTGTGTACGCGGCATCACTCTTACTGCAGTCTTACTTTAGTATAATGATTGATCTGGTTACGTTGGTGATAGACCTTTTGCTGAAGACCTTAAGCAAGCACTAAGTCATTGTCATCTCTTGGCTTTCAGTTGGTCACTTCAGATTACTTTGTGCTTTGAGTTCTTGTATGTGCATGTTTTTCAACAGTTGGGTATATTGGAAACCAAAAGGGGAGTTGGACTTTAAAGGGCAAGTATATCTTTGGGTGGCCCCCATTAGTGTAACCAACCCTGTCCAATACTTGCCTTCATCCTGCTTCCTGCGATCTATACTGTGTGGTCCTGCCCACAGCAGTACAGCCTTTCTACCAAAACGGTCCCCTCTGGGTCCTCTTCATCCTGTGCATACATGCCATGGTTCCATTAGTTCCTATAGAGAAGAGGAGTACGCCATAGGACTGCTGGAGTCCACAATTAGTACAGATACCCAAATAAATTAATGGGGCCCTGGAGCCCAAGATGAAGAGGATATGGCAGGGCTCCTTCAATTTCTCCGTTGAAGTTTGTCAACCGTGTATGGCCAATACTTGCCTTCATCCTGCTTCCAGCGATCTTTAGTGTGTGGTCCTGTCCACAGCGGTACAGCCTTTCTACCAAAACTGTCACCTCTGGGTCCTCTTCATCCTGCTCATACATGCCATCAGGTTCCATTAGTTCCTATAGAGAAGAGGAGTACTCCATAGGCCGGCTGGAGTCCACAATGAGTACAGATACCCAAAGAAATTATTGGGGCCCTGGAGCCCAAGATGAAGAGTTCTTCTCAGTTGAAGTTTGTCAACCGTATATGGCCAGCTTTACTTTACAGAACACAAGACAAATCCGTATTAACAAAGGAAACAAAGGATCTTCTATTCCTAATTTATGGAAACAAATCCATGTTAAAGTGTTATCCAAACCACAACAGTAAAATCAGTCTGTATATGCAGTAAAGCATGCTTGTTATACGCACTGTAAACCTAAGGGGTTAATACTTTGCATTGTGTAAAAAGGCTGCTTGATACTGTCTTTTCTGATCCTGCCCTCCTTTTATTGTCCCCAATCCGTCTGCTGATAGAAAAGAGCCCTGGGGGCTCTCTGCACATGCTCAGTTTGGTGTGTATAGCTAGGGGTTTTATTTTTTATTTTTTGGGAGGGTGCATGTGATCAGCACAGAGCCAATCAGCACTGTCCAGACAGAGGGTCAGGCGTCTAGCAGCCTCATAGGACAGTCAGAACAGAATGAAAACTTCTCCTACAAGCTTTAACCAGTGCTCGGCCGGACGGTGGACACTGATAAAAGTCATAAGACTGCTATATACTGCTGATGAGAAAAGGTATTTAGCAGTTTACAGTGCCTTGAAAAAGTATTCATACCCCTTGAAATTTTCCACATTTTGTCATGTTACAACCAAAAACGTAAATGTATTTTATGGGGATTTTTTGTGATAGACCAACACAAAGTGGGACATAATTGTGAAGTGGAAGGAAAATTATAAATGGTTTTCAACATATTTTACAAATAAATATGTGAAAAGTGTGGGGTACATTTGTATTCAGCCCCCCTGAGTCAATACTTTGTAGAACCACCTTTTACTGCAATTACAGCTGCAAGTCTTTTTGGGGATGTCTCTACCAGCTTTGCACATCTAGAGAGGGACATTTTTGCCCATTCTTCTTTGCACAATAGCTCAATCTCTGTCAGATTGGATGGAGAGCGTCTGTGAACAGCAATTTTTAATTCTTGCCACAGATTCTCAATTGGATTTAGGTCTGGACTTTGACTGGACCATTCTAACACATGAATATGCTTTGATCTAAAGAATTCTATTGTAGCTCTGGCTGTATGTTTAGGGTCGTTGTCCTGCTGGAAGGTAAACCTCCGCCCCAGTCTCAAGTCTTTTGCTGACTCTAACAGATTTTCTTCTAAGATTGCCCTGTATTTGGCTTCATCCATCTTCCCATCAACTCTGACCAGCTTCCCTGTCCCTGCTGAAGAAAAGCATCCCCACAACATGATGCTGCCACCACCATGTTATACGGTGAAGATGGTGTGTTCAGGGTGATGCGCAGTGTTAGTTTTCCGCCACACATAGCATTTTGCTTTTAGGCCAAAAAGTTGAATTTTGATCTCATCTGACCAGAACACCTTCTTCCACATGTTTGTTGTGTCCCCCACATGGCTTCTCGCAAACTGCAAACTGGACTTCTTATGGCTTTCTTTCGACAATGGCTTTCTTCTTGCCATTCTTCCATAAAGGTCAGATTTGTGGAGTGCACCACTAATAGTTGTCCTGTGGACAGATTCTCCCACCTGAGCTGTGGATCTCTGCAGCTCCTCCAGAGTTACCATGGGCCTCTTGGCTGCTTCTCTGATTAATGCTCTCCTTGCCCGGCCGGTCAGTTTAGATAGACGGCCATGTCTTGGTAGGTTTGCAGTTGTGCCATACATTTTCGGATGATGGTTTGAACAGTGCTCCATGACATAAAGTTACACACAGGTGGACTCCATTTACTCATTAGGTGACTTCTGAAGGCAATTGGTTCCACTAGAGTTTAGTTAGGGGGATTAGAGTAAAGGAGGCTGAATACAAATGCACACCACACTTTTCATATATTTATTTGTAAAACATTTTGAAAAACATTTAGAATTTTCCTTCCACTTCACAATTATGTGCCACTTTGTGTTGGTCTATCACATAAAATCCCAAAAAAATACATTTACATTTTTTGGTTGGCACTGTATATTTACTAACAATTGCATTTCCATGTTCCATGTACTGTAGGAGACCAGACATAGTGAATGCCGGGTCCTGGGTTTAGTAACACTCAGTGGCGGCCCGTAATGCAAAGCGCAGGGGCGCCACCCCCCATCCATGCGTCCGGCTCCCTAATCTACATGCGGGGAGCTGGACACATGGATTCCAATTGTTTTTTTTTTTTTGAAGCACGTGATTAGAGCCAGAGGCTCTAATAGGCTTTCAAAAAAAGGTGGGTCTGGGCTCAGAGCACTGTGCCCTGAGCCCACCCAGTTGTGTGACAATAGCAAATTAATATTCCCCAGTAGTAACACTTATTCTCCTCCCAGCCAATCAGGAAGCGGGTCCTGAGACCCGTTTCCCGATTGGCCGAAAGGAGAAGTGATCCTATTGGGCGAGGAGGGAGGAGGAGGGAGGAGACGCACGGCCACCGTGATGCCGAGGAGACGCAGGGGACGCCCGACTGACCCACCAGGCTCCACTGAAAGACAGAGGGGGGACACGGAGGAGGGAAGCCGCCGTCGGGGGCACGTTTCAACATGTCAGTCCGGGCCAGCACAGGGTAAGTGAGCCGGCAATGGGGGGGTATGGTGCGGGGTGCTGGCTGGAGCGACGAGGGGGTCTGTGGTCCGGTCCATCTGCCCCCTTCACCGGGTCACTTACCCTGTACTGCCCCCAGACTGACATGTTGAAATGTGCCCGCTGGCGGCAGCTTCCCCCCTCCGTGTCCTCCGTGTCCCCCCTCCGTCTTCCAGTGGAGGCTAGTGGGTCGGTAGGTCGGGCTTCCCCTGCGTCTCCTTGGCATCACGGTGGCCATGCATCTCCTCCCTCCTCCTGAACACTTCCCACATGCTCTGTTTCAGTTTTGGTTTATTTAAAATTCTTCTTAAAAAATATTAACTTCCAGTATCCATTGTATGTCCTGCTCAGTCAAGGCTTGTTCGCAATGAGACCCCCTATTTTATCTGGACAACTAGACGTGATGCCGTCGACTGTCGCTTCCTGAAAAAGGACCAAATGATGAATCACTACGCCAAAGCTGGTTCCTTCACCACCAAGGTGGGTCCCTCTGCTTTGTGTCTTATTGAATATATCATCCTGATAAAGACCGGCCTTATGTTAAAGGAAAAAGCAAATTCTGATAATTGTGTGCAAACATATGGTTGGCAGGCACTTTGCACTTTTGTTACGTACATTTAATCTAGAGGTAGAAAAGAAGGACACCCTTTATAATGTTGGCAAAGGACACGGCCCTGCCACATCCCCAGCTGGAGTGGATCATAAAAGTTGCGTTCTTAATGCTGGCCATACACTATACAGAAAATCAGCCAAACCCATTTTCGAAAAACGAACGTTCGACCGTGACCGCAAATGATCGTGCCATCATGTAATGACCGATAAATTGTTCAGTGGATATGAATAAATAATTTTTTGTTCGTTTTTTTACATATACCTAGTGCAGGCAGTTCGGACGGGAAACACATTAACCTTGCAATTTATCGTACGTTCGGCAGAAATTTTCCAAACTTCCCGTTCATTTTTTTTCCACAAAAACGTCACAAACGATTATCGATTTGTGCCCATTAACTTGCCGAAAAACGAACGAAGTGTCTATACGAACGATTTTTCGGCCGATTTTTCGTATAGTGTATGGCCAGCATTAGTCTGGGAGGAAGATTACAAGGAAACACATGGCTGCACACTGATGTCATAATTTTCTTCATAAAAAACTTTATTAAATCAGCCAAGAACAAGGTGAAATCTCGGCCTAAAGACTTTGTCTCTCTATTGCCGGTGTCAAACAGGAGCGGTCTTCCAGCGGGTATGTCAGCGTGTTCTTGGCTGGTTCAATAACATTTTTTATGAAGAGTTGACAACTTCAATGCGTGGCTGTATATTTCCTTGAACTAGTGCGTGCAAATCAGGATGGGCTCCTTGACCGGCACCTGAAACACCCATGGCAGGAGAATTTGGAGCAATATCAGCTGTTATGTGTTATACTGCTCTCCATCCAGTAGGGGAAAGCATTGTAAATATGTTCACTTGTGTATATTTCTGGTAGAGCTATGTATTTCTTTAGCACTTATGGTTCCTGTATTCCTGTGTGTGATTATGTAAAGAAGTCCTGTGAATGCCTGTCCATGTCTATGCTTCAAATTTAATTTTAAATACACAAAAACAGCCTTATTATTTTATTAACTGGTAGGGAATGTGTTATAGAGTGTCTTATTAACAAGCTCAGGCAGCCATAATACGTGTGCAGGCATCTGAATATATCATAACAGGAACAGGAACTGGGGCTAACTTGTCAGAGTATATATAAAGGCAGGGGTAGGCATTCTTGGAGAAGTGAAGATCTACCTGAACAACATGGAAGAGATCAAAGATCGCCAGGGTTGCGGAGCCCTTTTTTAAAGGGTTTTACCTAGCAAGGCCCCATTAAAAAAGAATGTTTGAAGAAGACTTAGAAAATATAATAATACAAATGTCACTGTAAAAATATAAATGAATCCTTCATTTTTAGCTTGGCCTAACTGGCTTGTAAGCAGTAGTAGTACCCCTTTTACGGAGGCCCTGCCCCTGGGTGGGTACTGTGGATTAGGCCAGCTAATTCCTTTATAAGCGGGGTCCTGAAGAACCATAGGGGGTTGATTGGAAGAGGAAACCTGCAGAACAACTTCACATGGGTAGACAGTTTGAGTGGGGTATGCCACTTGGGGTAGGCCTAATATAGGCCCCAATGAGAACCCATCTCAGGGAACCTGCCTTTACACGCACATGAACTTTAACCACTTGAGCCCCGGACCATTATGCTGCCTAAGGACCAGAGGTCTTTTTCCAATTTGGCACTGCGTCGCTTTAACTGCTAATTGCGCAGTCATGCAATGCTGTACCCAAACGAAATTTGCGTCCTTTTCTTCCCACAAATAGAGCTTTCTTTTGATGGTATTTGATCACCTCTGCGGTTTTTATTTTTTGCGCTATAAATGGAAAAAGACCGAAAATTTTGAAAAAAAATGATATTTTCTACTTTTTGTTATAAAAAAAATCCAATAAACTCAATTTTAGTCATACATTTAGGCCAAAATGTATTCGGCCACATGTTTTTGGTAAAAAAAATGTCAATAAGCGTATATTTATTGGTTTGCGCAAAAGTTATAGCGTCTACAAACTGGGGTACATTTTCTGTAATTTACACAGCTTTTAGTTTATGACTGCCTATGTCATTTCTTGAGGTGCTAAAATGGCAGGGCAGTACAAAACCCCCCCAAATGACCCCATTGTGGAAAGTAGACACCCCAAGGAAATTGCTGAGAGGCATGTTGAACCCATTGAATATTTATTTTTTTTGTCCCAAGTGATTGAATAATGACAAAAAAAAAAAATATTTACAAAAAGTTGTCACTAAATGATATATTGCTCACACAGGCCATGGGCCTATGTGGAATTGCACCCCAAAATACATTCTGCTGCTTCTCCTGAATATGGGGATACCACATGTGTGGGACTTTTTGGGAGCCTAGCCGCGTACGGGGCCCCGAAATCCAATCACCGCCTTCAGGATTTCTAAGGGCGTAAATTTATGATTTCACTCTTTACTGCCTATCACAGTTTCGGAGGCCATGGAATGCCCAGGTGGCACAAAACCCCCCCAAATGACCCCATTTTGGAAAGTAGACACCCCAAGCTATTTCCAGAGAGGCATATTGAGTCCATGGAATATTTTATATTTTGACACAAGTTGCGGGAAAGTGACACATTTTTTTTTTTTTTTTTTTTTTTTCACAAAGTTGTCACTAAATGATATATTGCTCACACAGGCCATGGGCATATGTGGAATTGCACCACAAAATACATTTAGCTACTTCTCCTGAGTACGGGGATACCACATGTGTGGGGCTTTTTGGGAGCCTAGCCGTGTACGGGACCCCGAAAACCAATCACCGCCTTCAGGATTTCTAAGGGTGAAAATTTTTGATTTCACTCTTCACTGCCTATCACAGTTTCGGAGGCCATGGAATGCCCAGGTGGCACAAAACCCCCCCAAATGACCCCATTTTGGAAAGTAGACACCCCAAGCTATTTGCTGAGAGGCATGGTGAGTATTTTGCAGCTCTCATTTGTTTTTGAAAATGAAGAAAGACAAGAAAAAACTTTTTTTTTTTTTTTTTTCAATTTTCAAAACTTTGTGACAAAAAGTGAGGTCTGCAAAATACTCACTATACCTCTCATCAAATAGCTTGGGGTGTCTACTTTCCAAAATGGGGTCATTTGGGGGGGGTTTGTGCCACCTGGGCATTCCATGGTCTCCGAAACTGTGATAAGCAGTCAAGAGAGAAATCAAAAATTCACGCCCTTAGAAAGCCTGAAGGCGGTGCTTGGTTTTCGGGGTTCCGTACGCGGCTAGGCTCCCAAAAAGTCTCACACATGTGGTATCCCCGTACTCAGGAGAAGCAGCAGAATGTATTTTGGGGTATAATTTCACATATTCCCATAGCATGTTTGAGCAATATATCATACCTCCCAACTTTTGAACTTCAGAATGAGGGACACTTGAGGAAGGAAGTAACCTTGCATAGCGCGCTGCGGCAAATGTGGGCGTGGTCAAACTTTTGATAGTGGGAGGAGCTTAATGGGCATCATTAAACAAAACTTGGGCTTCCTTGTATCTATAAAATATGCTTTTATTATTGTTGCACAAGCAAGAGTCTCATGGATACATACATATCCCAGCACATTCATTTAAAAAAAAGGATAAAAGAATGCAGTGTTTGGAGTGCATTACGTACAAAGTGCAGGGTTGTAGAATGAGCTATATACAGAGTGCAGGGTTCTGGCATGAGCTATATACAGAGGGCAGGGTTGTAGGATGAGCTATGTACAGAGTGCAGGGTTCTGGCATGAGCTATGTACAGAGTGCAGGGTTCTGGTATGAGCTGTGTACAGAGTGCAGGGTTCTGGCATGAGCTGTGTACAGAGTGCAGGGTTCTGGCATGAGCTATGTACAGAGTGCAGGGTTCTTGCATGAGCTGTGTACAGAGTGCAGGGTTCTTGCATGAGCTGTGTGTGTACAGAGTGCAGGGTTCTGGCATGAGCTGTGTACAGAGTGCAGGGTTCTGGCATTAGCTGTGTACAGAGTGCAGGGTTCTGGCATGAGCTGTGTACAGAGTGCAGGGTTCTGGCATGAGCTGTGTACAGAGTGCAGGGTTCTGGCATGAGCTGTGTACAGAGTGCAGGGTTCTGGCATGAGCTGTGTACAGAGTGCAGGGTTCTGGCATGAGCTGTGTACAGAGTGCAGGGTTCTGGCATGAGCTGTGTACAGAGTGCAGGGTTCTGGCATGAGCTGTGTACAGAGTGCAGGGTTCTGGCGTGAGCTGCGTACAGAGTGCAGGGTTCTGGGGTGAGCTGCATTTAGAGTGCAGGGTTCTGGGGTGAGCTGCATTCAGAGTGCAGGGTTCTGGGGTGAGCTGCATTCAGAGTGCAGGGTTCTGGGGTGAGCTGCATTCAGAGTGCAGGGTTCTGGGGTGAGCTGCATTCAGAGTGCAGGGTTCTGGGGTGAGCTGCATTCAGAGTGCAGGGTTCTGGGCTGAGCTGCATTCAGAGTGCAGGGTTCTGGAGTGAGCTGCATGCAGAGTGCAGGGTTCTGGGTTGAGCTATGTACAGAGAGCATGGTTCTGGGGTGAGCTATGTACAGAGTGCAGGGATCTGTGATGAGCTATGTACAGGGTGCAGGGTTCTGAGATGAGATTTATACAGGGTGCAGGGTGCTGGGATGAGCTATATACAGGGTGCAGGGTTCTGGGATGAGCTATATACAGGGTGCGGGGTTCTGAGACGAGCTATATACAGGGCACAGGGTACTGGATGAGCTGTATACAGGGTGCAGCAGAGGCGTAATTAGAACCTTCAGGGGCCCTGGTGCAAGAAACCATGAAGGGCCCCCCCGACCTCCAGCATGGGCCATTCCCTTCGAGCCCAGAGCCCTTCCCACTGATCCCATCACCCTTCATGGTCCCACAGCAGATTGGGCCCGGCATGGTGGCAGAAGGCCAGGGCCTAGTTGCAAGTGCAACCTTTGCTGGTAGTTCCGCCAGTGGTGTCAGTGTGGACTGTGAATGGTGTCAGTCAGTAGGGCAGTGGACATGGTCAGTAGAGCAGTGGAAGTGGTCAGTATGGCAGAGAAAGTGGTCAGTATGGCAGAGAAAGTGGTCAGTATGGCAGAGAAAGTGGTCAGTATGGCAGAGAAAGTGGTCAGTAAGGTAGTGGACATGGTCAGTAGGGCAGTGGACGTGGTCAGTAGAGCAGTGGACGTGGTTAGTAGGGCAGTAGACATAATCAGTAGGGCAGTGAACAGGATCAGTAGTTTTTTTTTATTGCTGTTATTTTATTTTTGTTATTATATTTTATCCATTTTATTTTTTAGAGTTTTTTTTACAGTTTTTGATGGGAGTTGGTGGCAGTGGAGGGCAGTATGATGGGAGGGGGTGTCAGTGGAGGGCAGTATGATGGGAGGGGTGGCAGTGGAAGGCAGTATGTTGGGGGCGGAGGCAGTGGAAGGCATTATGATGGGAGGGGAGGCAGCGGAGGGCAGTATGATGGGGTGGAGGGCAGTATGATGGGGTGGAGGGCAGTATGATGGGAGAGGAGGTAGTGGAGGGCAGTATGATGGGAGGAGGCGGTAGTGGAGGGCAGTTTAATGGGAGGGGGGGTTAGTGCAGGGCAGTATGATGGGAGGGATGGTAGTGGAGGGCAATATAATGGGAGGGGGTTTAGTGGAGGGCAGTATTATGGGAGGGGTGGTAGTGGAGGGCAGTATGATGGGAGGGGGGTTAGTGGAGGGCAGTATAATAGGAGGGATGGCAGTGGAGGGCAGTATAATTGGAGGGGGGCAGTATGATGGGTGGGGGTGGCAGTGAAAGGCAGTATAATGGGGGGGTTAGTGGAGGGCAGTATAATTGGAGGGGGGCAGTATGATGGGTGGGGGTGGCAGTGAAAGGCAGTATAATGGGGGGGTTAGTGGAGGGCAGTATAATAGGAGGGGTGGCAGTGGAGGGCAGTATAATAGGAGGGGTGGCAGTGGAGGGCAGTATAATAGGAGGGGTGGCAGTGGAGGGCAGTATAATAGGAGGGGTGGCAGTGGAGGGCAGTATAATAGGAGGGGGGGCAGTGGAGGGCAGTATAATAGGAGGGGGGGCAGTATGATGGGATTGGGGCAGTATGATGGGAGAGGTGGTAGTAGAGGGCAGTATATGGGGGGGTAGTGGAGGGCAGTAAAATGGGAGGGGGGCAGTATGATGGGATTGGGGCAGTATGATAGGAGGGGTGGTAGTAGAGGGCAGTATATTGGGGGGGGGCAGTATAATGGGGGGGGTAGTGGAGGGCAGTATGGGGGGACTGTACAGCATGACTGGAGAGGGGCAGTGTATGGGAGGGAGCAGAGTGTCCATGAGTGTACTCAGAGTCAGGGCAGTGCAGGGAGCATTTCTCCTACCTTTATTCCAGCGCAGGAACAGCCTTCGGGGAAGACCCGGAGTCGGGGGCGGAGTCAGGGGCGGAGCCGGGGGCGGAGCCAGGGGCGGAGCTTAGACGCAAAGAGGACTCCTCCTTTGGCTAAATGCTGGGGCTCCACTCAGGGAAGACCCGGAGTCGGGGGCGGAGTCAGGGGCGGAGCCGGGGGCGGAGCTTAGGCGCGAAGAGGACTCCTCCTTTGGCTAAATGCTGGGGCTCTACTCTCCTCCTTGTCGTGACGTCACTGGTTGTTAGACGCCAGGCGGGCCATGCCTAGCAACCAGTTGTTTTGGCAGTGAGCCAGGCAGCGTCTGGGGGTGAAATGAAGCGGTCGCGGCCAAAACTAGTACAGCGGGCAGTGAGGGACAGCGACAATGCGGCAATTTTTAGGGGGGCATCAGATCGGCCAGTGGGGCAATTCCGGGACATTGTATTGTCCCGGAATGAAGCTGCCCGGGACGCGGGACAGACCTCCCACAGCGGGACTTTCACGGCCAATCCGGGACGGTTGGGAGGTATGAATATATCATTTAGTGACAATTTTGTGCAAAAAAAAAAAAAAAATTGTCTCTTTCCCGCAACTTGTGTCGCAATATAAAATATTCCATGGACTCGACATGCCTCTCAGCAAATAGCTTGGGGTGTCTACTTTCCAAAATGGGGTCATTTGGGGGGGTTTTGAACTGTCCTGGCATTTTATGCACAACATTTAGAAGCTTATGTCACACATCATCCACTCTTCTAACCACTTGAAGACAAAGCCCTTTCTGACACTTATTGTTTACATGAAAAAGTTTTTTTTTTTTGCAAGAAAATTACTTTGAACCCCCAAACATTATATATTTTTTTAAAGCAAATGCCCTACAGATTAAAATGGTGGGTGTTTCATTTTTTTTTTTCACACAGTATTTGCGCAGCGATTTTTCAAACGCATTTTTTGGGGAAAAAACACACTTTTTTAAATTTTAATGCACTAAAACACACTATATTGCCCAAATGTTTGATGAAATAAAAAAGATGATCTTAGGCCGAGTACATGGATACCAAACATGACATGCTTTACAATTGCGCACAAACGTGCAGTGGCAACAAAATAAATACATTTTTAAAAGCCTTTAAAAGCCTTTACAGGTTACCACTTTAGATTTACAGAGGAGGTCTACTGCAAAAATTACTGCCCTCGATCTAACCTTCGCGGTGATACCTCACATGCATGGTGCAATTGCTGTTTACATTTGACGCCAGACCGCCGCTTGCGTTCGCCTTAGTGCGAGAGCAGGGGGCGACAGGGGTGCTTTTTTTTTTTTTTTTTTTTTTCTTTATTATTTTTTTGCTTTTTTATCTTATTTTTAAACTGTTCCTTTCATTTTTATTTTTTTTAAATAATTTTTATTGTTATCTCGGGGAATGTAAATATCCCCTATGATAGCAATAGGTAGTGACAGGTACTCTTTTTTGAAAAAATTGGGGTCTATTAGACCCTAGATCTCTCCTCTGCCCTCAAAGCATCTGACCACACCAAGATCGGTGTGATAAAATGCTTCCCCAATTTCCCAATGGCGCTATTTACATCCAGCGAAATCTAAGTCATAAAATGCTCGTAGCTTCCGGTTTCTTAGGCCATAGAGATGTTTGGAGCCACTCTGGTCTCTGATCAGCTCTATGGTCAGCTGGCTGAATCACCGGCTGCATTCTCAGGTTCCCTGTTGAGACAGGAGAGCCAGAGAAAAACACGGAAGACGGTGGGGGGGGGGCATTCCCTCCCACGGCTTGTAAAAGCAGTCTAGAGGCTAATTAGCCGCTAGGATTGCTTTTACATGAAAGCCGACCGCTGGCTGAAAAGAATGATACCAAGATGATACCTAAACCTGCAGGCATCATTCTGGTATAACCACTCAAAGTTGTGAATGGCGTACCTGAAGACAAAAAAATGGTTAACAATAAAGCACAGTAAACGGTAAAGTATAAAAAATTGCATACCTGAAAAGCAAACGTGATAAAGCATAATAACAATAAAACATTGCAGAATAGAATACAGTAAAAAAGAGCAGAACAATAGAGAGAATAGAGAGAGAGAGAACAATAAAACGACAACTATTTTTTTTTATTTTATATATATATATTTTTTTTTTTTTTTTTTTTACACTTTTTTTGTAACTAACTTTTATAACTGTAACCGGTTCCAGGTTCGGGTCTCAAAATGCGATGGCATCTTGGGAGACCCTGTGAAAGTGTGCCTAGTCTGTGCAATGCTGTACCCTACGCTAATACTCAACTAGTGCATGGTAGCGTTCAAAACATTCACCAATGCAAAGACCAGGATTGTCAGGACAGGAGGGACAATAATAGCGGGTGTCACGCCTATATCCGCGCTAGCTGCAGACACAATATCTTTTTTGGGGGCGTTCGCTGGGTAGGGGTACTCGGGAGGACATAAAGAAAATGCCTCTCATGCAGCCGACTGCATTTGGTTGGGGATGTGAATGGGGGAAGTATGGGCGCTGCAGAAGCGGTGGGTTCCCAATTAGGATTGGCGAATGCAGTAGGAAGGGCACTATGGGCACGACGGGCCTGTGTTTGTCTTTCTGGTGGCAGCGGGACACTACTTGTGCTTGCCACCTCACCAGCTTGAACTGCACTTATGGGACTCGCCACATCACCAAGTGTTACTGCAGTGCTGGTTTGACTACGACCGGGGTGTACTAGGCCGCTGGCGCTTGCCAGTTCACCAAAACGCTACCAAAAAATCTGTTAGCGATCGCAGGGATCAGGCCTGACTCTGCGAACGCTGCAGTTATGCGTTTTAGTCTTTTGTAAGTGACAGTGATCGATCGATACTGCACTTGGGTGGGCTGGGCCGGGCGGAGGGGCAAAACGCAGGTGCTAGCAGGTATCTGGGCTGATCCCACTAACACTGCGTTTGTGAGAACCCTAAACTGCTGGGGATGCTAGTATAGATCTGATCGGATCAGATATTGATCCGTTCAGATACTATACCACTAAGGGTGGTGTACGGTGCGTGCGTGGGTGTTAGCGGTACTGGCGCTAACCTGACGCTGCCTGGGGCTGGTGCTTGCCAGTTCACCAAAATACTACCAAAAAAACTGTTAGCGATCGCAGGGATCAGGCCTGACTCTGTGAACGCTGCAGTTATGCATTTAGTGTTTTGTAAGTGTCAGTGATCGATCGATACTGCACTTGGGTGGGCTGGGCCGGGCGGAGGGGCAAAACGCAGGTGCTAGCAGGTATCTGGGCTGATTCCGCTAACACTGCGTTTTTGGGAACCCTAAACTGCTGGGGACACTAGTATAGATCTGATCGGATCAGATATTGATCCGTTCAGATACTATACCACTAAGGGAGGCGTATGCTGCGTGCGTGGGTGTTAGCGGTACTGGCGCTAACCTGACCCTGCCTGGGGCTGGTGCTTGCCAGTTCACCAAAATACTACCAAAAAAACTGTTAGCGATCGCAGGGATCAGGCCTGACTCTGCGAACGCTGCAGTTATGCGTTTAGTGTTTTGTAAGTGACAGTGATCGATCGATACTGCACTTGGGTGGGCTGGGCTGGGCCGGGCGGAGGGGCAAAACGCAGGTGCTAGCGGGTATCTGGGCTGATCCCGCTAACACTGCGTTTTTGTGAACCCTAAACTGCTGGGGACGCTAGTATAGATCTGATCGGATCAGATATTGATCCGTACAGATACTATACCACTAAGGGAGGTGTATGCTGCGTGCGTCAGTGTTAGCGGTACTGGCGCTAATCTGACGCTGCCTGGGGCGACGCATATCACCGCCGGGCGATCAGGGGGCTAAACCTTTATTCGGTAATAAACGGCGGGTGCCCTGACACTATAAAAAATAAACAAACTAACCAGCGTCAACCGTAACGGTTATACGGTGATCAGTGGTGAAAGGGTTAACTAGGGGGCAATCAAGGGGTTAAAACATTTATTCGGTAGTATATGGGGGTCCCTGACGCTATAAAACGCTGACGGCGAACCTAAATATTTATGTCCCTAACTAGCGTCACCAGCGACACTAATACAGCGATCAGAAAAATGATCGCTTAGTGACACTGGTGACAGGGGGTGATCAAGGGGTTAAAAATTTATTAGGGGGGGTTAGGGGGGTACCCTAGACCTAAAGGGGGGTAATACTCACTGTCCCAACACAGTAACTGTCACAAACTGACACTATGCAGTAATCAGAAAAAAAACAAACTGCTGGTGTCAGTTTGTGACAGGGGGGGGGGGGGTGATTGGGGGGGGATCGGGGGGCGATCGGGGGGGGGATCGGGGTGTTTTGTGTGCCTGGCATGTTCTACTGTGTGTGTGTGTGTTGGTGCACTCACATTGATGTCTTCTCTCCTCGGGCCGGAACGGAAAATACCGAGCCGAGGAGAGATGACATCATTTCCTTTGCTGCTGTTTAGCATACAGCAGCAAAGGAATGATTCGATTGGCCGGCGGCGATCGCGAGGGGGGGGCCGCGAACGGATGGTCTCCCCCTCACCACCGATCGCCGGGGCACAAAGGACGACCGCCTCGGGCACCGGGGGGGGGTCCGATCGGACCCCCCACCCGCGGAAGGCAAATCACGTACACTGTACGTGATTTTGCCTGTCCGTGCCACTTTGCCGACGTACATCGGCGTGAGGCGGTCGTCAAGTGGTTAATGCCGTCTTAGTCCATAGGGTTCAATATTGAGTTGGCCCACCATAAAAGCTTCAACTCTTCTAGGAAGGCTGTCCACAAGGTTTAGGAGTGTGTCTAGGAATGTTTGACCATTCTTCCAGAAGGGCATTTGTGAGGTCAGGCGCTGATGTTGGACAAGAAGGTCTGGCTCGCAGTCTCCACTCGAATTCATCCCAAAGGTGTTCTATCGGGTTGAGGTCAGGACTCTTTGCAGGTCAGTCAAGTTCCTCCACCCCAAACTCGCTCATCCATGTCTTTATTGACCTTGCTTTGTACACTGGTCCAAATCATTTGATGGAGGGGGGATTATGGTGTGGAGTTGTTTTTCAGGGGTTGGGCTTGGCTCCTTAGTTCCAGTAAAGGGAACTCTTAAGGCGTCAGCATACCAAGACATTTTGGACAATTTCATGCTCTCAACTTTGTGGGAACAATTTGGGGATGACCCCTTCCTGTTCCAACATGACTGCGCACCAGTGCACAAAGCAAGGTCCATAAAGACATGGACTTAGCAGGGGTGGTGGGAAATTAACTTCAAGTGCAATAATTCACATTATAACTGTAACTAAAACATATACAATTAAGTGTAACACTCTAAAAAATAAAAAATCCAAAGTGCTATAATGGTGTGAACCTCCCAACTAAAAAGTTGTTGCACTCGAAGGTAATTTGTATTGCAATTATTTGTAGAGGGGTTTCCACCATCCCTGCTAAGGCAGCACTGATGGGCACTGATAGGCAGCACTGATGGGCACTAATAGGCTGCACTGATTGGCAGCGTTGATGGGCACTAATTGGTAGCACTGATGTGCACTGATAGGTGGCACTGATAGGCAGCACTGATTGGCACTAATGGGCACTGATTGGCACTGATAGGTGGCACTGATGGGCACTGATATGCATCACTGACGGGCTCTCATTGGTAGCACTTATGGGCACTGATAGGCTTTGATTCGCAGCACTGATTGGCAGCACTGATGGACACTGATTGGCACTGATAGGCAGCACTGATTGGAAGCACTGATGGGCACTGATAGGCTGCACTGATAGGCAGCACTGATGGGCACTGACTGGCAGCACTGATGGGCACTGGTAGGTGGCACTGATAGGCAGCACTGATGGGCACTAATTGTCAGCACTGATTGGCACTGATAGGCTGCACTGATGGGCACTGATATGCAGCACTGATGGGCACTGATATGCAGCACTGATGGGCACTGATATGCAGCACTGATGTGCACTGATTGGCAGCACTGATGGGCAGCACTTATGGGCACTGATTGGCACTGATAGGCAGCACCGATGGGCACTGATATGCAGCACTGATAGGCAGCATTGGTTGGCACTGATTTACAACATTGGTTGGCACTGATAGGCAGCAATTTGTTGGCACTGATAAGCAGCACTGGCACGGATAGGCAGTACTGGTTGGCACTGATAGGCAGCATTGGTTGGCACTGATAAGCAGCACTGGCACTGATAGGCAGCATTGGTTGGCACTGATAGGCAGCACTGGTTTGCACTGATAGGCAGCACTGGTTTGCACTGATAGGCAGCACTGGTTTGCAATGGTTGGCACTGATAGGCAGAATTGGTTGGCACTGATAAGCAGCACTGGCACGGATAGGCAGTACTGGTTGGCAATGATAGGCAGTACTGGTTGGCACTGATTGGCAGCATTGGTTGGCACTGATTGGCAGCATTCATTGGCACTGATAGGCAGCATTGGTTGGCACTGATAGGCAGCATTGGTTGGCACTGATTGGCAGCACTGATTGGCACTGATAGACAGCACTGATGGGCACTGATATGCAGCACTGATGGGCACTGATTGGCAGCACTGATGGGCAGCACTTATGGGCACTGATAGGCAGCACTGATAGGCAGCATTGGTTGGCACTGATTGACAGCATTGGATGGCACTGATTTACAGCATTGGTTGGCACTGATAGGCAGCATTGGTTGGCACTGATAGGCAGCACTGGTTTGCACTGATAGGCAGCACTGGTTTGCACTGATAGGCAGCACTGGTTTGCACTGATAGGCAGCACTGGTTGGCACTGATAAGCAGAATTGGTTGGCACTGATAAGCAGCACTGGCACAGATAGGCAGTACTGGTTGGCATTGATAGGCAACATTGGTTGGCACTGATAAGCAGCACTGGCACTGATAGGCAGCATTGGTTGGCACTGATAAGCAGCACTGGCACTGATAGGCAGCATTGGTTGGCACTGATAGACGGCACTGGTTTGTACTGATAGGCAGCACTGGTTTACAATGGTTGGCACTGATAGGCAGAATTGGTTGGCACTGATAAGCAGCACTGGCACTGATAGGCAGTACTGGTTGGCACTGATAGGCAGCATTGGTTGGCACTGGCAGCATTGGTTGGCACTGATTGGCAGCATTGGTTGGCACTGATAGACAGCATTGGTTGGCACTGATTGGCAGCATTGGTTGGCACTGATTGGCAGCATTGGTTGGCACTAATTGGCAGCATTGGTTGGCACTGATAGGCAGCATTGGTTGGCACTGATAGACAGCATTGGTTGGCACTGATTGGCAGCATTGGTTGGCACTGATTGGCAGCATTGGTTGGCACTGATTGGCAGCATTGGTTGGCACTGATTGGCAGCATTGGTTGGCACTGATAGGCAGCATTGGTTGGCACTGATTGGCATCATTGGTTGGCACTGATAGGCAGCATTGGGTGGCACAGATAGGAGAGAGGGGAGTTTCACATTCAGGAGATCGTGAGAATTGCCAGAGCTGTTCAGTGTATGAAACTGTCAGATAATGACACTGCATGCAGGGAGAGACACCAGCTGTTAAAAGTCAGCGGTGATGCTGGTGGTGGGCGGGACTGAACAGTTACCAAACACCAGCCAATAGGATGGGTCTGGGCGGGCCGCTACATTTCTCTGGCTCCGCCCCCTCTCTGAAGCAGCCCAATTATTGGCTGGTGTTGGCGCTTGATCCCGCCCACCCCCGACATCGCGGCTGAGTTGTGATGACTTACAACTCAGCCGCGATGTCGGGAGTGGGAGGGACCAAGCGCTATAAACACCAGCCAATGTTTGAGCTGCGTCAGAGAGGGGCGGGGCCACATAAATGTAGCGGCCCGCCCAGACCCCATCCCATTGGCTGGTGTTTGATGGCCGTTCTGTCCCGCCCACCACCGACATCACCCCGACATTTTGACAACTGGTGTCTCTCCCTGCATGCAGTGTCATTATCTGACACTTTCATACACTGAACAGCACTGGCAATTTTCACGATCTGCTGCCTGTGAAACTGTTTCACAGGCAGCGAGGGCCACACACTCTCTTGGATGCAGCATTTTGGGGCAAATCTCTGGACACAGCACGGGGTGATTAGGGTGTGCCCAGGCACACCCGGCACACCCCGTGCGCACGCCTATGAATATTATACTTGGTAAACAGTGATATCTACAGGCCAGAGGTATGAACACCACTATGAAGAATCTGTGTGATTGGTTAAGCCCAATGCTACTTTTTTACCACTACTTTCCTTTGCTACAGCGGGCAGAAAGTTTAGTACAGTGTGACCTTTTGATAAATAAAGTGGATGTGAACTAGGTGTGAAAGCTGGGGTACATGCAAAAAGTGAGGTCTGATGACAGGGTTTCTTTAGCATGTTAAAAGCTTATATGAGATTTTTTTAAACATTTTATTTTTTTAAATTTACCAGATAAAATTTATTTTACTTAGATTTTATTAGAGACAAAAATGAATATATGCATATCACAGAGAAGCTATAGGATAGAAAAGAGTAAATGTCATAAAAAAGGCCACTTAAAAAACAAAAAAAAAACAGAGAGCAAATTCAAAGGCAGAATCCCTCCGCAAATATATAACATCAAGCAATATTCATAGATAAGAAGTGACTGGTTTGAACAATGTTGAAATGTTAAGTATTCAAATAGAAGAGCGATTCTTGAAATTACAACATGCACTCATGTTTCAAAAAGATAAAAAAACTCCCCAACTGGGGTCTATTGAGGAAGATAAAATATAAGTGCTCAATGTAGCCATCCACAAGACCTAGCATAGGTTTAGCTAGTACGCATGGACAAAAAGGCAGTCTCAAGGGGAAGAGAGTCATAGAAGAGAATGAGAAAGTGGAAAAGTAGAGTAAGAAAGAGCGGAAGGGGGGGGGGGGAGAGCGGAGGAGTCCATTTCCCAGAGGCTCATTGTGAATACATTAATTTGCCGCATTAACTTACAATTCTAGTTCTAGGAAACGCGCAAATGGTTGTGCGGATGGAAGATTATCCAGCCAGGGTTGCCAACTGCGTGTTATTTAGTATCACTGTCAGTTTTTCATTCAATAGTGTACCATGCACCCGACTTTTCACTTTTTGACGAAGCTGAGAGACGGTGTTTTCTACGCTTTTGCAATCGTCTGTTTCGTGGCCGAGAATATGTGGGTCACTAGGGTGCATTCATGCCTGGTAGCACCTTGGATTAGTTTGTGCAAAAGCGCCTCCCAGGGATCCTTACGCATACTGAGGTGTAGGACCGAATTGACCATGTTATAACCCCGAATTATATGAGATTGTACTTATTTCGCTTATATATACCTTAAAATTATATTAAATTATAGAGGTCTGTATGTCAGACTACAAAAAGAGAGAATTAGAGACAGATGAACTTGGTTTCAAAACAGATAATGAACCTCCAAGGGTGGCACCATCATTCCACTGACTTATTGACTAAGACCAAATGTTTCATTTGCAGGTGGGGTTGTGTGTCAATCTTAGGAACCTGCACTGGTTTGATGAAGCCGACCCTGATTCCTTTTTCCCTCGTTGCTATAGACTGGGGGCTGAAGATGAGAAGAGGGCTTTCATTGGTAAGGCTTTTTAGCACCTCTAAGACTTTGTTTACACGGGCAATACAAGGGGGTGCCCAAAGTCCATACTCTATGATTTTTGAGCGCTCCTTCCACCTCTTCATGTCGAAAGAATGGATCTGAACAATTTTCGGTAGAGTGTTAAATTCTGCTGTCTTCGATGCCACCTGTAATTCATAGCCATAGAGAGAGGCACCTTAAATTTCATTGCTACCCAATTAGGAGAATGTTAAAAAAACAGGTGGAGTCTTTCTACAAACCACACACATGTTGAGGCCGGGTTCTTAAGTCCAGCATAAGGCCTAGTTGCTATGATATTCATTGTCCTCTGAGATGGACACCAGTCAGTAAACACAGAGACAATCATAAAATGGGTGACCATCATGGCCCCTTATGTATAGTCCTTCTTTCTTCCTCAGCTGTCATGCTGTTAGGTCCAAAGTCAGGATCTGTAGAAGAAATGGTCTGTTCTGCAGCACAATACTACAGTATATATGAACTTATGTGTAAAACTTTATAACTATAATCAGATTAAATAAAACTAAAAAACAAATCACAACACATTCTTCCTAAACTTTCACTTTGCATAATAAATATGCCTATTTCTGTGGGAATTTTAACCTTTAGAAGATTTTTGGCTGACGGCTGCTCGGGGTATTCTAAAGAGAGTGTCAGGAAGAAGAAGCATTTCGGCTACAGATACAGAGATCATCACGTTGGCCCCAGAGAATGCAACTGATCCAAAGAATGAACAAGGTAAAAACAGATCCGCCATGTTGGCACTGGACTGATTTAAAGGGTGCCTGTCATCAGATATATAAAAACAGAAGAACATAAAATCAAAGAAGATGAAGGCCAGAAACAAGTGTTTTTTTCAATTTATTGACTGAGGATAGACACTTGTTTATCCCGAGTATGGGAACTGCCACCGCTGGCCCTGCTCTGAGAATTTAGTTTCCTGGTGTCAGCGAAGGTTTTGGTTTATTCAGGTCATGTATAACTAGTAGTAATTAGTCACATTCAGCTGGACTTGTTCTGTAATGTTGAACATGTTTTGTATCTATTACAAGCCACTTTTTCAGTTCTAAAGGGTGTGAGGAAGATAACCCAGCATCCACATCCACAGACATATTAATCCAGCTACAATGAAATGTGTAGATGTTGATTGTCTAAGAACAGGATTGGAGGTGTGAAAAGATGGGTTACGTAACTAGAACTTGGTGGTTCCACAACTTTGGCATCTCCGATCCTGTTCTTGGAACTCAACATCTACACATTTCATGGTAATCTCTCTGCATATAAATAGCGCAAGGTTCCTTCGTAGCCAAACCCCTCATTGAGACAAAACGAGTAGGGTGGAGTCATGGCGGGTGACATCATCGCCGTTGGACGCAGCAGCCATCTTGTTGGTTTGAAACTTTCCAATACGGTTTTCTATGTTTTGACATGCAAGTGCATTTTTTTACTTGAAATAAATGATAGTTTTTAACAAACTCACTGTACTATGAGATATCTCTGTCTCTCTTTCTGACTACTGCCTTTTGGAAGTTCTGATGGTCATCAGGGTAGGAACAACTACTGAATTTGTTTGCCCAAGGGAGAAGCTAAGAGATTTTACATTTCTGAAGGAGATGTTTAACTGCGCTTTTTGACTGTAAGGCCAAATCTATTTGGTGAGAGGCTGTCCATGTGGTTTGCGGGTGAAGGTCTCTATGTCATACATCCCTTTGAGCACCATCTACCATCCAAGGACTTTATGGACTTAGCTGATTATTTTGAATTGTTTTTCACTTCTCTGTGTACACCTTTTGTCAGGTTTTGTCTACTTTTAATATTAATGCTGCATCATATTTTTTATATAATCGTGCTTGTATTGTTGCCTGCAATATTGTGTCAGCTGCTTGTTTTTCACAAATTGAACCTTAAGACAGGTATTATTTGTGATTTATTGGATTAAAGTGTCTATGCCACCTATGTAGGTATACGGTAAATGTTGGGGTATCTTCCTGATAACAATTGGAACTGAAGAAGTGCCTTGTAGAAGCTACAAAATGTCTTCAACATTACTAAACAAGTTCAGTTAAATATGACTTACTACTACTAGCTGTAGTTCCCTGGCTCTAATACCTTTGAGTCACTGACCTGCTGTAAAGTAATGTCTGTATGCCTTATCTCTACACATGTTCCAGGTCAGCTATTCAGAAAGAATTAATGCTAAAGCATCACCATAAAAGCAGGGGAACAGTTCTCAAAGAGATAGTCAACAATGGGGGCCCCCATACTTTTGTCACTTTAAATTCACTTACAGTTGAAACTCACAATTTACCTAAACACTGAATATGTCTATTAAATTGCCAATCTTAATAGGGTAACTGAATTGTGCTATAAATCTTGCAACCCAGGTGGGACTCAAACCCACAATCTCCAGCTCTGGAGGCTGATGCTTTTTCCATTAGGCCACTGGGCCTGCTATAGAGGAATTATGTAATTCCACTAACATCTTTCTGCACTTTCTGTGGAGCCCTAACGTGCTGTAGGTAAGCTAGGTCCATTGAGATTCCTGCTATTAGGGCAATTGCTTAGAGGTTCCCTCTAAAAAAAAAAAAAAAAAAAAAAAAAAAATGGAGCAAACAAAAATAATGTCCTTTTGGCCATAGCAGCCAATGAGGTTTCATCTCTTGTAGCATGGATAAGAAAATCAAAGGAGGACCTTGATTGGTTACTATAGTTCACACCACTTGTATTCTTGTTTTCTTCCTGTCTGCAGATGCCAAAAGAACAAATAAACATGGAGGGCACGTGCCAGCCCAGGTGATCACTACCGCCATCCAGGCCTGTGAGACCTACCTGAACAGCCTGGAACATTATGACATTGACATGGAAACATACTCGGCTTCTGTCATGACAGATGCAGCGTGGGAAGCATTCCTGCGTCATTATTATCAGGTCATCCAGTAAGTGAACACACAAGGAATCATTTGTGATGTTATTTTTATATTATCGGACATTTGAGGTGAGCTTAAAACTCCAAGCAGGTCTAAAACATTGTTTAATTCTTCTAGATATTCATTAATAGATTATTCATTTTTCTTTGGATGCAACTAGTGTAACAACTTAAATATGACCCGGTATTAGTGCAGGGACAATGTCATCTAGAGCCAAGGGCTAACATGCCAAGTTGCGCCCCCCCCCCCCACATTGTATGAGCAAAAATCAACTCCCCCCAAAAAAATGTGAGCACTAATTTGCATGCTTACTCCCTAAGCATAAATCCCCTTCCTCCCAATACAAATTTCCCTCCTGCTGAAATCCCCTTCCTAACACGAATCTTTGATCTTTGCCTCCCCTCCCCAACCACCCCAGCTCAAATCTTCTCATTCCCCATATGGCCCCAGCACAAATCCTCTACCCATCAAATTTCCCCTCTGAGCACAAATTCTCTCCCCCCACTCCATTTCCTCCCTCCCAGCACAAATTCTCCCCCATCCTGGCAAAAATCCCCCAAAAATTTCCCCTTCTAGCACAAATACCCCCCCCCCCAAAAAAAACCCAAAAAACTCCACTCCTAGCACAAATCCCCTCTCCCCCTACCATATTACCATTTCTAGCACATACCCCAGTCTGGTTGGTCGGGTTGGAGCACTTATGCAATCTATGGCGGGCAGCGCTTCACCCAGGTGGTGGGCATCACAGGCGGCTTCCTCTTTCCTTGCGGGCATCACGGCGGCTTCTATCTCCTCCCTCCTCGGCGGCCACTCGGAACACCTCTCCTTTTGGCCAATTGGGAAACTGGTCTCAGACTCCCTGGGAGGAGGATCAGTGTTTCAATAGCAAATATTTATTCGCTATTGTAACACACCTGGTGGGCTCGTAGCGCAGTGGTCTGCACCCCGAGCCCACCCTATTTTGAAGCCTGTTAGAGCCTCTGGCTCTAATCAGATGCTTAAAAAAAAAAAACCCCACTGGAATCCAAGCGTCCGGCGTCCTGCATGGGGGGCCAGACGCATGGACGGGGGGGGGGGGGGGGCGCCGCTGGTCCATCCTTACTAGACGGGCCACCCCTGATACTTATACTGTCCAATCAGTGGTCTAGGGGTAGAAAGAGAACACTACTGTATTTATGAACTGTAAGTAAAGTTATCCACCTGGATGTGAGGTATGATGGGGCTGTGTAAATATTAGGACTAGACGGAAAGATATAATAAAAAGCATCAGAGAGGAAGAAAATGTTGAGGTGTTTCCTGACTGAAAAAATGTATTAGGAAAACTGAGTTTTGCAGTATGTTGTCTTGCCTCATAGAGTATGCAAGCAGTATGCGGTAACAAGACCCAATGTTGGGTCGCAGCTGCAATGTGTAGCCTGGGGGGATGGTGGAGCGGAGTCATGGAACCAGAAATATCCACTGAAACATTAGAGTAGTATGTACAGGCTTTTAAATAATCGCTTCCTATCTTATTGCAGTGACGGAGCCGTGATAGATCAATCTTCCTCTTATGTGGACCAGTGTGATCAGGTATTAGGACGATTAACAGAAGCGAACCCACAGCTGGACATTGAAGGAGACAGAAACATCTGGATTGTTAAACCAGGTGCAAAATCCAGAGGTAGAGGTGAGAGAACAAGATTCGCATGACCTCAAGTCCTGCCATACCTTGCTATATACAATCCATTATGTCTGGAGCTTTGGTTTTCTCTGCCCCAATGCATTACAACAAAACAGTCAGCCCTCCTAAAACCAATATTTCAATTATGAATGGAAACTGGAGTCTCTGCCCCTCACCTCCTATTATATGGTGCCAACATTTTATGTAGCACCTCACAGACCCAGAAAGGGCTAGTAGTCAACATGTATCAAACGCCTATGAACCTACCTTGTAGATATAAAGGACACAGGAGCACCTGGAAGAAAACTGTGCAAACACAAGGAGCACATACAGACTTCATGTAGATGCGGACCTGATCAGGACTGAACCTAAGGCCCCAGCATTGCAAGGCCAAATATTAATTTTGTACATCGGCACATACTATACAACAAAATAGTTCTAGTCGTTCCATATGTGTTGAGCACATCCAAGGCAGATGGATGAGGTTGGTGGAATCTTTAACATGGTTGACCTTCTTTTTCCCCAGGAATAATCTGTATGGATCGCCTGGAGGAAATCCTGAAGTTGGTGGATTGTGATCCCATGATCGTTAAGGATGGCAAATGGGTGGTGCAGAAATACATTGAGAGGCCGCTGCTCATCTTTGGCACAAAGTTTGACGTCCGCCAGTGGTTTCTGGTGACAGACTGGAATCCGCTGACCATATGGTTTTACCGAGAGTGTTATGTCCGCTTTTCAACCCAGCCATTCTCCCTGGAGAATCTCGACACGTAGGTTAAGTTGGGACTATATAGAAACTAGTGTTTTTAAAAACACCTTTATTTTTATATGCTAAACATGCAGGCCAGGCTACAAGGTTTGGTTTGCACAGTTGCACAGTTCCTATCCGTTAGGGCCATATTCCTGCTGTCATGTCACCTGATCCAATGCTGTAGAAAGGTGTTGTCAAGGTAACTCCATACAAAGCAAAATGGCGAGGGGCCCCATTATCAAGTATATTATACATCAATGTATAATGTAGAGGTAATGAATACCTACCTTTGTCCCACCCTATATATGGAGCTACACAATGTATGGTTGAACCAAACTTTGCCTAATTTATTTTGCATGTATACTTTGATAGATAGGATCCATTGAAAGATGGGGATTTTTTATTCCAAACAACTCAATGAACACAACTTAGCAGCTCAATGGCTCTGATATTTATCTTGTGTAGTTAACTTTCCTGTTGGTTTCCTTTTTGAAATGGTTGTAAGTCTGATGCTGGCCAATGTGTTCCATGGTTCCAGTACTTCCCTCCCTCTCCCCAGTGTAGCCTTTAACACAGTGGTCATAAACCCTGTCCTCAGGGCCCACTAACAGGCCAGGTTTGCAAGATAACTGAATACATCACAGGTGATATCCTTTGCTGCTCAGTGATTGCAGTATTTTAGTCTGCATCTCCCCAAAGGTAATACATAAAACCTGGCCTGTTAGTGGGCCCTGAGGACAGGGTTGATGGCCACTGCTTTAACACACACTGGATAATAAGGTGGAGGATAAGCAGAATCATGTGACAGGAGCCTGAAGTGCCTAACAAAGTGCAAGTGCAAAGTCTGCTAAACCAGACTGCACTGGATGCTTTAAGTCTTTCTGACATTCATGTACACTGTATTTCATTTGACAACCATGCCTGGCCATCAGGAATTTCAGAAAAACTAAGTGCTTACATTTTATTGAGGTGTAATAATGTATAGTACATAACACAGTCTAATCTTGTTCCCTTAGCTCCATTCATTTATGCAACAACTCCATCCAGAAGAATTTTGAGAATTCCCGTCATCGCCACCCTCAGGTGCCTTTGGACAATATGTGGTCCAGTGAACAATTCCAGGCCCATCTTCAGAGGCTAGGAGAAAGACGTGCCTGGACAGACATAATTGTCCCAGGGATGAAAGCCATCATCATACACGCCATGCAGAGCGCTCAGGATGTTGTGGAGTTCAGGAAAAGCAGCTTTGAATTATACGGGGCAGACTTCATGTTTGGAGAGGACTTCAAGCCCTGGCTGATTGAAATCAATGCCAGTCCAACCATGGCACCTTCAACAGAAGTGACCACCAGAATGTGTGCCAGCGTTCAAGAGGACACCATACGCATTATCATAGATAGGAAGCACGATCGCAACTGTGATGTTGGCGGCTTTGAGCTCATCTATAAACAGGTACAGATAATCCATGAACATGAGACACCCTAAAAATGAAATGTTGAAATTCCAACGTCCAGAGGACCAAAGTTCTGTAACAAAATATATGGAGACATCCAATGTTGGTGTTCAGACCACTATTGTAATTATGTGTTTTTTTTAGATATAAGTAATGAGATGTCACAACTCTCATTCTGTTCTTTCTGTTGGATTCCAATGTGTTTTCAGGCCATCTGGGAGATATAATCACATCATTTTGATCCTCCTCAGGATTATCCTTCCTGGTAGAGTTGACTAGTAGTTATCTGGTAAAGTTCCCAGAGAAACCTTCCATCTCTATAACAAGTAGACCACTTCAGTGGCAAATCTAGAGCAGATAATACTCCTGAAAACTGTCTGTAACATCAGATACCTTGCTTTACACAAGACCAGTGATAGAGATCTGTGATAACATCTTTATTGTATTACAGGCTGCAGTGGACGTCCCTCAATACGTTGGAATAAATTTGTTAGTTGAAGGAGCCATGGTGAAAAAGCCACGTGTCCCTCCTCTAAGACATCCCAATATCCTTGTCAACCCAGGCATGACTCATCTGATCAACCACCAAAGATCCCTCTCCATGGTGCAAGCCAAGGTGTCAACAGCAACAAGTTTTTCTGGGACTCATGATACCACCAAACACCCACCCGTCATCCCATATTCAACATTCAAAGCAACTCATCGCAGTAAAACTCCACACACCTTGAGCAGGGCAAGGACCACATTCGTCGATAAAGAAAACAAAGCAATGACAGAAGCTCGGTGTGGATCCGAGAGAATAGAGTTGGTCAGGCTCTCTGACAGGCTCAGTGTTGACCACAAGGACACAAAATCGCTTGTGCATGGAGTAAGCACGGCAAGAGTCATACAGCTTCACCAACGTTTGCTTGCTGCTCCTAAGCTGTGTCTTTCAGAAAAGCCTCCTTTAACAAAACGCTCGATTGGACAGAAAGATGCTTCACGCCTGGATCTGAAGATTACAAGCCTTGACTCGGGAGAAATGCAGTTTCTTAAGAAGACGTCAAGGGCAGGTAAAGAGGTCTGTCATTTTTAAAGCATACACTCGTAATTTTTTTTCCAAGAAAGCGACAGTTTAATTGGTTCATTGCTTCAAATGTTCTGAACTAATCACTAACTTAATGGGATAATACACTTTAATGAGGACAGCTTGTTCATTTGGTGTTCATGTTGTAGAGCGCTGCGCAAACTGTTGGCGCTATATAAATCCTGTATAATAATATAATAATAATAAGAGTTACCCAAGGGCTGTGCTAAAGCCAGGACCTCCAACTATGATAAAGAAAATATATAAAACAGCGCTAGCGGCACATATTATTCTAAACAATTCATAATAATTGACAGCATATATTATTCTATACAATTTGTGATATTGGTGCCAGTTTAATCAATATATATTAATGCCATACAAAATACAACAAAAATGATATACATATGCACACAAATCTATAAAGTGCTTGGCGCTTGTATAATAAAAAGTCCAATGGTGCTCCAAACTTGCAAGGTGTGAGGTGCCACACTCCCCCTTTGGTGACTCCACTCACCAGAAACAATGGACCCTCAGCTTCGCAGTCTGGGGTCTAAAAGGCTGTGATCTAATGATCCGGGATATACAGGATGGTTGCTCAAAAAGATTCTTCCAAGAGGGTTTCTTATAGAGAGGATACGCCACACTCAATTGATGGGGAGACAAAGAAAAGGCTCATAGTGAAGTACCGCTGGGTTAAACTATAAAGCGCAATCTAGGTGCCACTTACAAGATATCTGGCAAAAACAGGCATCAGTAAGAACATCAGAGTCCGCTGCTGTATGGCATGTGTTTTACAGAGGCGGAAGTTGCGTCAGTGGTTAACACGAACTGGAAGTGCGTCAGCGCGTTTCACCCCTCCTCCTTTGATGATGCCCTGGAGGGGCGAAACGCGTCAACGCACTTCCGGTTCACGTTAATCATTGATGCAATTTCCCCCTCCGTGGAACGCACACCATACAGCGGCGGACTCGGATGTTCTTACTAATGCCCGTTTTTGCCAGATATCTTGTATGTGGCGTCTAGATTGCACTTTATAGTTTAACCAGTGGTTCTTCACTATGGGCCTCTTCTTTGTCTCCTTTGAGTGTGGCGTATCCTCTCTATAAGCAACCCTCTTGGAAGAATCTTTTTGAGCAACCATCCTGTATATCCCGGATCATTAGATCACAGCTTTTTAGACCCCAGACTGCGAAGCTGAGGGTCCATTGTTTCTGGTGAGTGGAGTCACCAAAGGGGGAGTGTGGCACCTCACACTTTGCAAGTTTGGAGCACCGTTGCACTTTTTATTATACAAGCACTTTATAGATTTGTGTGCATATGTATATAATTTTTGTTGTATTTTGTATGGCACTAATATTTTGATTGAAATGGCACCAATATCACGAATTCTATAGAATAATATATGCTGCCAATTACTATGAATTGTTTAGAATAATATGTGCTGCTAGCGCTGTTTTATATATTTTCTTTATCACTATTAAGGTTGTAGCACCTTTGCACGGTGGCTGCAGTTTTTTACGTGTATATACTGTATTTATTTTATTTAGCACCTTAGCACAAGGTTTTGAATTGTTTTATAGTATCTCCAACTAGACTCGTGCAATTCGTTTCATTATGAATTGAAATTCGGACAATATTTTGGTCATTCTGAGATTCGGATGTATCCGAATCTCTGAGTCACAATTGCAACGAATTTCAACTAATCTGAAAGAAATTATAATGAAAACAATTAATTCATTCATATTCATTGGTTTCATTTGGATGATATGATGCAATAGTTTGGGCCTTTTGTTAAAGCGATTGTTAAGTCTTGATTTTTTTTTTTAGTTAAAAATAACAAACATGTTATACTTACCTGCTCTGTGTAGTGGTTTTGCACAGAGCAGCCCAGATCCCTCCTCTTCTCGGGTCTCTCCCATCTGGTGCCCCCACAGCAAGCAGCTCGCTATGGGGGCACCCAAGCCGAACCTCAGCTCCCTGTGTCCATTCAGACACGGAGCCACGGCCCAGCCCTGCCCCTTTTCTCTTCTTATTGGCTGATTGACTTTGATTATAGCAGCGTGAGCCAATGATGCCACGCTGCTGTCTCAGCCAATGAGGAGGGGAGCCGAGACAATGCTGCAACATCACTTCTAGTGAGCGTAACGTGAATATTCTAATAAGATTCTCTTTGTATTGAGGTTGAGGGACCATTCATTTAGTTACTATGTGCACAGTCCAACAAACAAAGTTAGTTGGGAATAAGGAAATTAATTCAACTTAAAGTGATATTAAAGTCTTGTGGCTCGGCCCTGACCCCTCTTGGCTCACTGACTTTGATTGACAGCAGCGAGAGCCAATGGCACCCGCTGCTGTCTCAGCCAATCAAAAAGCAAAGTCCATAAAGACATGGATGAGCAAGTTTAGGGTGAAGGAACTTGATTGGCATACAAAGAGCCCTGACCTCAACCCGATAAAACACCTTTGGGATGAATTAGAGAGGAGACTGCGAACCAGGCCTTCTCGTCCAACATCAGTACCCGACTTCACAAATGTGCTTCTGGAAGAATAGTCAAACATTCCCATAGACACACTCCTAAACCTTGTGAACAGCCTTCCCAGAAGAGTTGAAGCTGTTATAGCTGCAAAGGGTGGGCCAACTCAATATTGAACCCTACAGACTAAGACTGGGATGCCATTAAAGTTCATGTGCGTGTAAAGGCAGGTGTCCCAATACTTTTGACAATATAGTGTATATGCTGGTATCTCCTATATGTAAGGCAGACCTTGTTACTAAACTAACCTTCTTTATCATGCAGGACTTGACCCTCATCGGATGCCCTGCCTGTTCTGTAAGGGAATCTCCTCTCTGCAAGCCACATGCAGCTGTTCTAAGAGCACCAGACTCCCCCCTAAACCCATCCGCTTCCAGCTATCCAAGTTCAGTAAGTTCCACGGGGGAGCACAACAGCTCTCGGCACGGGGAACCGCCATCATCACATCCCTGCTGCTATGAACCTCATCTGTCAGTCCACACATTGACCTTTTTTTTTTTTTAAAGACACTCTGTCACCTTAAAAAAAAATGCTACAGGTATACAGAACCTACATTTTTTTTCTATGTGAAAGAGTCTCTCTAAAGCAGGGATATGCAATTAGCGGACCTCCAGCTCTTACAAAACTACAAGTCCCATCATGCCTCTGCTTCTGGGTGTCATGCTTGTGGCTATCAGAGTCCTGCTATGCCTCATGGGACTTGTAGTTCTGCAACAGCTGGAGGTGCGCTAATTGCATATCCCTGATCTAAAGTAAACCTATCACCAGCTCAAACAGAAACCTTACAAATGCAGACTAGCCAGTGCTGAATGGTATCTCTTACATGAGAATCGATTGCTGTAGCATGATACTGTGAAACCTGCAATATGCAAATGCTGACTTTTGAAAAAGTCAGCAGCTAGCACAGCTTTTTGCACCTTCCTATATAGCAAGACCCCATATTGCATTGTGAGATGTCTGGGGGACATTTTTTTTTTTCTTTAAGCCTTGACACCTCCAAAGAGAGAAAGTTGTCTCCTAGGGTGCCCCGCAGTGGTAGACGCATGTAACCAATCAGAACCTGGTGCTGTCTTATCTATATTTGTAAACTTAGTTATATTGGTTAGGGGAAGTGGCAGGTTTGTTTTAGAGAAGCATGGTGGCTGCCATTATTGACAGATCCTTTAGAAAACGTTGGCTGCCTGGCTGTTTCTTGATTCAATAACTTGTGTCCTGAAAAAAAAAGCACTCAGGATTTGAATCTTCTGTGACTTTCCTTACCTACATACTTGATCTGATTGGATGACTCAAAGTATTGAACTAGTAGCGTCTCTCCACCAAAAATAAAATAAAATTGCACTTTGAATTGAGTCACCCAATAAGCTCCTACTACTGCTGCTGTCTTTACAATCAGCCTTCGAGAAGCCTGGGACCCTGGGTGTGTGGACCATTCCACAGTCTTCAATGGTGCTACCTTCCCTGAGCTTCCCTTTCTTAAAGACATATTCAGCATATTTCTACCATTGATGCATATTATCCTTTGTTTTATCTCTTTAAAAATTCTGCAAGTACAGAAGATTACCAATTAAAATCTGCCAGAAATCCAGTGAAATGACAACGCTGCCTCTGCTGCACTGAAATCTCAAGCAGTGTTGTCAGCCCCTGTCCTTATCGTCTGGTGGACTACAAAACACCTCCCCCTCTCTATAACCCAAGGGAAAAAGTGTACTGTAGTCCAGTAGAGGAGAACTCAGACGGGGCTGACAACACTGCTTGGGATTTCAGTGCAGCAGAGGCAGCGTGGTCAGTTTCAGAAAGGACACAGGATTTTTGACAGGGTCAACAGGTATTTTTAAGTACTTGCAGCATTTTTAAAAAGAAGAAAAAAAAGAAATGTCATTATATAATATAAATTATAAATATATATAAATAATTGTGCACACTTTTTTATTTTGGTCAGACATACATCTTAAAGACTTCAGGGACTACGAGACCTGTGCTGTTTGTAAGGCCCACTACAGGCTAAAAATGGTGCGATTCACTATATCATACTTGCAACTGTATTATACATTTCCTGTACTGATTGTTAATTTCCCAAACAGTTTTTACCAATCACTGCAGAAAAAAAATGCACAAAGCCCATTCATTTTCTGTCTTTCAGCCTTCACCAGTATGATAAACTTGTTCCACTGTCTACCGTTACCTCCCTGCAGAAATGTGATGGCGCTGGTTGTCCCAGCTCTGTGCAAATAAAGTTTTAGAGCTGCTTGCTGTGTGTTTTCTTCTGGTCGTTTCATATTCCCTGTTAGGTTTGTGTCACTGAGAGTCCAGGATCGGGATCGTATTTGCTTGATCCACAGGGTTACGGCCAGATCAGGAAATTTCATGAACTAAAGGCAAATAGGCTGTTCACTGTGCTAGGTAAGTTGCACTTTGCAGGGAAATTTGCCCCAGAGCTTAGGGGATGTGCAAGGAATACCCAATCACGTGCAAGGGAAATAACACCCCCCCCCCCCCCCCCCCAAAAAAAAAGCATTTTTCTTGCATATGATTTGATGATGGAAGACAGCAGAGCTTCACCACATACACCAGACTCGGAGGAAAATTCCCTTGCAAAGTGCAACTGCCCTTACAAAGTAATGGCCCATTTGCCTATATTAAAATCAACCCCTTTATGTCTGTATGCACTCTCTTATCCAGGGCATCTCCTGTATGAGTTTTCTATGGGGGAAAATTTATTTTTTAATTTGGGTTTTCCCAGCCAATTGTTGAGCACTCCTGCAGACGAGAAAACCTGGGGGTGGAGTTTTTTTTCACAAGACATGCGCCTCTTCATTCCATGGGCACAAACCTGCATTTTATAAAGTGAATGGTGCCCGCCTGTCCTGCCCCGTACACACGGTCGGATTATCCGACGGAAAATATGTGATAGGACCTTGTTGTCGGAAATTCCGACCGTGTGTGGGCTCCATCACACATTTTCCATCGGATTTTCCGACACACAAAGTTTGAGAGCAGGCTATAGAATTTTCCGACAACAAAATCCGTTGTTGGAATTTCAGATCGTGTGTACACAAATCCGACGCACAAAGTGCCACGCATGCTCAGAATAAATAAAGAGATGAAAGCTATTGGCCACTGCCCCGTCTATAGTCCCGACGTACGTGTTTTACGTCACCGCGTTCAGAACGATCGGATTTTCCGACAACTTTGTGTGACCGTGTGTATGCAAGACAAGTTTGAGCCAACATCCGTCGGAAAAAATCCTAGGATTTTGTTGTCGGAATGTCCGATCAATGTCCGACTGTGTGTACGGGGCATCCAACTGCTAACATCTGCAGGCAGCCTAAAGCAAACCCATGTTTCATTTTAGGGCTCATTCGCATCACACATTAAATGTGAGCATAACACATGTGCTGCAGTGGATTGATAAAATGCATTGCAGCGCTTGCGTTCCTTTCCTTTTTTTTTTTTTTTTTCCTTCTTTGTATTTCTATAGCACAGCAGTGCGTTGTGATGCGTTCTTGTGAGTTGCACAAAATGATTTGGTGTGAAGAGGGCACATAGTCAGCAATAGTATTTTCTGCGTCCTATTGATGCAGCTCAATGCATTAGGTGTGAATGAGCCCTAATGCCGCATAGCAAACATTACAAGACACTCGCTGTTACTTTTATTACCTAGAAATGTTTCTGTGCCCCTCTCCGATTTAGTTTCACAGTAGAACTTAAAATAAAAAATAACACTACACACGTAGTCTGTCAGTAGCATTAACACAGAAGTTTTTCTTTTTCTGAGTCCCCTCTCCCCCCTCCATATCTTTAAATTAGAAGTCCACCCTAACACTAAAATCCCTTCATCTACAGACACCCACGATCTAACACTAACCCTGTAAAAAAGAAATCAATATTCATACCTTTTCTGCAGCTGATCCGATCCCACGCTGAGCTGTCAGCGGCGGCTTTGCTGTGGAGGCGGGTGCAGAAGACACAGCCGACAACAGAAGCCCCACAGTAACTCTATGGGTGACGTCACTTCCCATTCATTTCGCAGCCGTTGTCGGCTGTGTCCTCTGCAGAGCTTCCGCCGCTGGATATTGGACCAGAGCGGCTTCAAAAAAGGTATGTATACTGATTTCTTCTTTACAGGGCTAGATAGGTTAGTGCATGCCTGTAAATGCAGGGATTTTAGTGTTAGGCTGGACTTCTACTTTAACATTTTATTACCTGTTAATCCCATCAGTAGATCCATTATTTTTCCACTTCCTTAAAATGGTGACAACGCTGATCATTCTGCAGTGAAATCACAGCAGCGTTGACATCCTGTGGAGCAGGGGATAGGGACTGTCCATGCCTCTTATTGCATGGCCCTGATTTTAGCTCCTTCTCAGCCCTGAAGGGGGACTCTTACAGCCCACTAGTGATTTTAAATAAAATACCATTCTGGATTTTAAGGGCCCTTTCACACCGAACGCAGCTGGCTGCAGTTTGATGCTTTTTGAACTGCACTCCAGCTGCATAGACAGCCAAAAATAAATCAAGGTAATCCTATGGGCATAATTCACACCATTGCAATGCAATTCAGCGCAGTTAAAAAAAAAGAAGAAAAAAAAAAAGTAGAGAGTGCTGCATTATTCTGCACTGCAAATGCAGGGAACACACTACAAAACACGCTTCTAATGCACCACACTGTGCCCTTTAAGCCAAGAAAGCCAAGCCCAAAAACATATATAAAAATGCACTGCCAACTCAGTGCTAAGTGCAGCACAAAAGGCATTCAAGGGCACATCAAGCACGCTTTAAATGCATGCAACCACGCAGTGAAAAACTTAGGGCCCTTTCACACCGAATGCAGTTGGATTGTTTTTGAACTGCACCCCAACTGCATAGGAAGCCCAAAATCAAGGTAATCTTATGGCATAGTTCACACCATTGCAGTGCAGTTTAAAAAAAAAAAAGTAGAGAATGCTGCATTTTTCTGCACCACATTTGCAGGGAACATGCTACAAACCCATTTTCAAATGCCCCGCACCTGCACTGTGCCCCTTTAAGAGCCCATTCAGACCAGAAATCTCACATAACTGCGCATTTTTGACTGCATGTTTGCATGCGGTTGAAGTGCATATGACGTGCGCTTGACATGCGTATGCGTGCTTGAATGCGTAGCGCTTAGCACTGCCTTTGCAGTACATTTTTCTATACACGTTTTTGGGCTTGACTTTCTTTGCTTAAAGGGGCACGGTGCGTTGCATGTGAAGCGCGTGTGTAGCGTGTTCCCTGCATTTGTGGTGCAAAAAAATTCAGCATCCTCTACTTTAACTGCACTGCATTGATGTGAACTATGCCCGTAGGATTATATTGATTTTGGGCTGTCTTTGTGGTTGGAGAGCAGTTCAAAATGCATAAAACTGCAGCCAATTGCGTTCGGTGTGAAAGGGCCCTAAGCCAAGAAAGGCCAAAAATGTACAGAAAAATGCACTGCATATGCAGTGCTAAACGCAGAGAAAAATGCATGGAAGTGCACTTCAAATGTATGTAAACATGCAGTCAAAAACACGCAGTTATGTGCAGTTTCTGGTGTGAATGGGCCCTTAGGGGAGAAGTGGCACTTCAATTCCTTTTTCTATAGGGTATTGCATATGTCTTTTTTTCCCCACATTAACCCATGCTCTGAGGCCACCATTAGAAATATTGAAGTTTATTGTTACATATTAAAAATACAGATAACTAATAATGATTAATAGCACTAAATGACACCGTCTTTTTTTTAAAGTGGTTGTAAACCTAAGACATGAAATAGGAACAAAGCATATCCTTCTATAGTGTGTACTTGTCTCAATTAAGAGCAATAAGCGCCACTTTTGTCTGCTGCTTCGTTCCACTGCTATCCGCATGAATCCCTTCTGACAAGTTTTCCTGACACCAAGATAAAATATGGTGACAGGGGAGGGATTTCCAGCTGACTGACAGCCTCAGCTCTGTTCCTGTGTTCTGTGTGAAGGGGGGTGTGTCCCTTCCCTCCAATCAGCTCTCAGTGCTCTCTTCATTAAGCTCTGCAGAGTGCAACTTCAACTCTCCGCCCTCTTTTTTCGGAACTCTCAGACACGCTTTGAAATTCAGCACTTTGAATGGCTGTAGAGGAAAGACTTCAGATAAACAGATACAACTTATGTAGGAGGATTTAAGTGCATCGTCTGAGGCCAGTCACTTCACTGGGTATATGTAAGGGCTTACAACCACTTTAAGTTGCATTGTACTTTAAAAAAAGAAAACCTATTTCATGAATCCAGAATGAGGCTACTGATTTTATGTGCATAGAGAACACTCAAACTGTCCCCGAAAATACGTTTTCCTGTAGCTCCCTGCAGAAGAAGTCCACAGTGAAATCATGACACAGTTGGAAATGGCTTAGACAATCCGTTAATACAGAAATCCATGCACATATAAAACAACGCTTGATGCAAGCAGGTTAGTTTTGCACCCTTAGTCCCAAGAGTTCCATTGTCCGCTGGAAGAAGGGCAGGGGTGGAGCCTGGAGATGTGCAGGGTACCTCCCTTGAGGATCTCTTGGCATTAGGAG
This sequence comes from Lithobates septentrionalis, assembly GCA_037952835.1. Classification (NCBI taxonomy): domain Eukaryota; kingdom Metazoa; phylum Chordata; class Amphibia; order Anura; family Ranidae; genus Lithobates; species Lithobates septentrionalis. The sequence goes on from JBBDGP010002483.1 coordinate 935,952, forward strand.
CTGGTGAAGGTGGAGGTGAAGGGGCATCCGATGCATCTGCTGGCTTGAAAAATGCATCTTACGAAGAATATTCTCTTCTACCCTCTGGGTAAAACAAAGACAAACAAGTCAGTTTGTTACCACATTGTTTAGTAAACTTTTCTGGTGTTGGATACATACAATGGATAGGTTTTCCTATTAAAATGATCTATTAGGACAGGAAGTGATAGGAAATCTCTCCAATAGGGACACAAACAAAAATACAATTTTAGCAGTGAAGAAGGGTTACAGCATCCAACAATGTTTTATTACTTCCTGTCCCGGTGAACAATGCTTGCTACATTTTGTTTGGTGAACGGGAATTGAGGGGAAATCTCCTAAATGGGGTCACATGCAGGAAAAAAATCCTGATGCACATGTAACCCTTTTTATCTAAAACTAGAAAAACATTTTGGTTGGATTCAGACTTCACCCACCTACTAACTACTCACAGTAAATATATTGCAAGCGGGTGGCAGGAGCAGGCTAGGTAACATGCCTGTACGTTACCGGCTTTCCTCCAGGTTTGGGGCGTGCTCCCTGCTTCCTTGTGTTGTGTTGGGACACAACAACAAGAGTTTGGCAGCAGATTTCAGCCAATAATTTTGGCTGAAACTTGCTGATCGGCTGTGTCCAATCACACACAGAGTTCTGTGTTTACAAAAACACAGAACTGTGTACAGAGAACAGCAATCTGGCCGTTTCTGCTCCCTGAAAAGCAGGGAGAAAAAAAAAAAAACAGACAGATCAGAAAGTAAAAGAAGCACACATTAGACCTGTTAGGCGCACAGTTAACCCCTTGATTGCCCCTTAAAGTGATTGTAAACTATTTTTTTTTAATTAAAATAATATGTCATACTTACCTCCTCTGTGTAATGGTTTTGTACAGAGCAGCCCTGATCCTCCTCTTCTCGGGTCCCTGGCTGGAGCTCCTGGCCCCTCCCTCCTGTCCAGTGCCCCCACAGTAAGCAGCTTGCTATGGGGGCACCCAAGTCAGGCTGGAGCTCCGTGTGTCCATGCAGACACAGAGCTGCCGTTCGGCCCCGTACCCTCTCTCTCCTGATTGGCTAACTGGGTTTGACTGACAGCAGCGGGAGCCAATGGCGGCGCTGTTGTGTTTCAGCCAATCAGGAGAGAGAGTCCTGGATGGCTGAGGCATTTATGGACATTGCTGGACAGAAATGGGGCTCAGGTAAGTATTAGGGGGGCTACTGCACCCAGAAGGCTTTTTATCTTAATGCATAGAATGTGTTAAGGTAAAAAACCTTCCGACTTTACAACCAGTTTAGGCTATGTTTCCACTATTGCGTCCCCAAAGTCGCGCGATTTTGCCGCGATTTTTTACTGCGACTTTTTACCGCGATTTGAAGCAATGCCTGTATCTATGGACCTCAAGTCGCATCAAAGTGGGACCAAAGTAGTGCAGGGACTACTTTGAAGTCGCTGCGACTTGAAGTCGCACAGATATGAACGGTACTCATTGGAAATCATGGGATACAATTTGTCATGCGACTTTTCAGTCCCAAGTCGCATGAAAAGTCGCACTAGTGGAAACATAGCCTTAATGGTAAAGTGGTACAGCTGGTAAAAAAAAAACAAAAAAACACACACCTGCAGGACAATTACCTAATGTGCTAGTATGGACATTATGAAATACTTACCTTGGAACAAAGCCTTCCAGCGGCATGCTGTAACCGCTGAGAGGGCCGACATCTTCCCCCAGTCTTTCTTCCGGGTTTGCACGCTCCGGCTGCGTGATTGGCCAGAACTGCGATGACGTCACTCCCGCGCATGAGCCCTCGGTTCTGGCGCGAAGCTCTGAAGGCAAGGTATGCCGGACCTTCAGAGCGCATGCCCCAGTGAATTCACCGGCTGCATTTTGACGTCTATACCCAAATAAATTTGAACTACCACTATTTTGAACTTGTGAAAGCCTCCTTATAAGGGAGACCCTTTCTTGTATTAACTGAAACCTGAATGTGTCCTGAAGAAGTTATCTACGAAACGTGTAAATACATCGGGGCTCGTATGATTTATATTCTCATTTAGATGATTTTTTAATACAATTTTTTGTCGATGTCTTTGTTCTGTATGTATTTATACTTAATAAAATGTATTATATTGTTATTTTGACTATGCTCTCTTAGGTTTGCTGTGCCTCTAAAGTCCGTTCAGGGGGCTCCTCGTTGAACTCTTTCCCCCCCCTTTTTTTTTTTTTTATTCACTGTGATAGCCTATTACAGCGGTCATGTGATTTGCAGGTCCTTCTAACTCCCCAGACGTGAAGACCCTGTTAAAGAGACGCTGGAGCAGGGCAGAGGAGGTTACAAAATACATAGAATGATAAATAATGATAACAGAGCTGCATTGATTTGTGACTTTTATATGTACTTGGAATTCAAATTTTGGCAAACAGAGAGAAGCGACTCTTCTGCTCAACAACAACAACAACATTACTCATACGGGAAATGTGACTCCTAAGAAAAGCAGCCAAGCATCTACCTGAGTTTGTGGAAGCGCCAAATCAAACGGAATGTAGGTATCCTTTCCCAAAATCTTCGCTACCCGCGCGCCATACGTGTGATCCCCAAGTATTGGACAAAACTTCAGGGTGCATTGAACCATCAGCTGCTCTCTGAAGACTGAAAATAAAAAGAAGTATTAAATAAAGTAACAATAATGATTAATGTAAATTTACTTCCCCAAAAGGAGCAATGCCATTTTTACATGATGAGCCTTAAAGATAATGTTCAACACACCGGAGGGGGGGTTTAAATCACTAATGCTTACCGAATGCAATATTTGCAAATTTTTTTTTTTTTTTTTAGAACACATTGGATGCGATATTTAAAGTGTCCACTACCTGCACCTAAACAGGAAGTTCCGCTTTTAAGAATCATTTAATTCCTTTTGGGAGGGGGGAGCGGGTACCTAGTTTGGGGAGGTACGTGCTCCCTTTTCCACTGGAATCACCTAGGTCATATGTGTCAAACACAAAGCCGTGGGCCAAATACGGCAGGCCATTTCATGTGGCCCTTTGCACCTCTCCTGCAGCTGTGGCACCCCCTTGTCCACCACCTTATCTGGACAGTTGGCAACAGAGAGGAGGACACTATATCTCTGTGGCTCTAAATGTGCCATCTTTCTCTATGCTCCTTTTTTTGGTACAGTATTTTTCTTTCAGGAGGACAGAACTCCTCTGGCAGACCCTGTGCTGCCACAGAGTGGCTTGTCTCTACCCGCCCCCCCCCTTCCATCTCAGCAGTTGGCAAAAGAGAGGACAGGGGTCCTCCTACAGATCCTGCACCTCTCTATGCAGCTACAGTACCCCTTAGTCTCCGCATTCAGCAGACTTCGGAAGCTGACTCCAGCCCTCCTCTGGTACTCCTCCAGACCCTGCACTTTCTGCTTCCCAGCTCCGCCCCCAGCTTCTTCCCGGCAGCAGCAGCACAAGATAAGGGGGGGTGCACTGTATTGCAAGGGTGGGTGGTGGAGTCTTCACTTCTGATGGTGGAGGGGCTATTGACATCTAATGTAAAGGGGGGTGGGGTGCTCTGATCTAGTCTTACAGATACAACCGGCCCCTTGAGGGCAACTATAATGCTGCCGCTTGACCTAGGCCAGTGATGGCGAACCTTGGCACCCCAGATGTTTTGGAACAACATTTCCCATGATGCTCGTGCACTCTGCAGTGTAGCTGAGCATCATAGGAAATGTAGTTCCAAAACATCTGGGGTGCCAAGGTTCGCCGTCACTGACCTAGGCCCTTTCTCTGGAAGTTCTTCCCGAACCCCCCCCCCCCCCCCCACCACCTCTTGGCAAACATCACAGGCCTCAAGAGGCTGCAGGACCATTAACAAGGCACAGCGCGGCCCGTGCATGCGCAGTGGGAAGCAGGCTGCTTAGCCACAAGGAATCACAGCCGGTTTCCCACACTGGTGTCAGGGACCTGAAGACCAGTGAAGAGCTGCCCCGGGGGAGGACAGTGCTGGATCCCTTTTGTTTAAAAGTCAGCAGCTACAGTATTTGTAGCTGCTGATTTTTATTTTTTTTCTAGAGACTGAAGAATGCCTTTAAATACCGCATTTGCATTACATTGGGTCCCCCTTAATCCATACCACAGCCTTTGGATCTGGTATGAATTTTGTGGGGGAACCCCAAAGCCATTATTTTATTATTAAACACTGTCCCTGCCTCTATGTTTACATTCGTTTGTCAGCCCCGAATCCCAGTAATAATGCCACTAGTATAGTAATACCGCTGCTAAATATTTCACTTCCCGCTGCAGCTGGAGGTCCAGTCTCTGATAACATAAGGATTAAAAACAATGCGCTAAATACCACAAAATAAAAAAAAAATAATATAGTAACTCCACTTTTGTTGAGAAAGAAAAACATTTCCCCTCTGGGTGATCTCTGTACATTGCAGGGATTTTAACAAACTTTGTTGCAGATTCCTACCTTTTGTTATTCTGAAGAAATCCCTGTGCGTTTGTCTGCGTCAATGTGGGAAAGTAAATCTATTGGGAGTGGTTTCCTAAATTTAAATCAGCTGCTGCACCTGCAGAGCTCCAATGAGGAAAATTGCTGGGCCTGCATCCCTTTTGACGTGATTTCCTATTGGGAGTATCTCACCAAAAAGGACATTATTGTTGCAGGGGATGCCTGAAATCTGACTTGTATCTTAGTGTAGATTTCTGGGAAAATCAGTGAGCCAATCACACAAGCAGGAAATGATATACCTGGGTAGTGTACTGTATACCATCTGTGTACAGAACACCTCCAGGTTGCCATATTGCATTTTACAGAAAATGACAGCGGCTGCAGATTGAAAAGGAAAGGTCATTTTTAATACCATTCAATTACAATAGAACTTGTGTTGCAATTGTATACCTTATATTATTTTTTCTTTATTTGCTATTTTTTTCTCCCACAAAAGTGGAGTTTCCCTTTAAAAGGCATGCATTAAAAATGCATATTTTTACCGAATTGCCTGTTCCTGGCAACACAGGAGCACAACCAGCAGACAAAGACAGAGCGCTGTCACCCTTTAACAGGAAGTGCCCGCACAAGGACATTCATGGCAGGGAATTATTTTAATAAAAAATGCAGAGTTGGAAATCTTGAAAAGGAACTCTGAAATGACATTAACATGTTAAGGCTTCTATGAGATTTTAGTGATTGGATTTACATTTAAAGCACCATGTACTCATTCTCAAAAATCTGGTGCAGTTCTGCATAGAAACCAATCAGCTTCCAGGTTTATTGTCAAAGCTTAACTGAACAAGCTGAAGTACGAAGCTGATTGGCTACCATGCACAGCTGCACCAGATTCTGCACTCTCGTTTTAGCAAATCAACCCCTAAGGGTCCTTTCACACGGGGCGGATCCGTGATGATCCGCCCCGTGAACATCCTCTTGCTCAGCGGGGATCGCTCCGCCGATCCCCGCTGAGCAGTCAGATGACAGGTCCGTCGCTGCACACTGTGCTCACTGTGCTCACGGACTCTCCCCTATGGGGGATCAGATGATACAGGGCCGTAGTGCCCTTCGTCACCCGATCCGATAACGGATGGAAAAGTAGGCTTTTCCTCCGTTACACTTTTTCGGATCGGAGCGGGTCGGATGTCAGCGGACATGTTACCGCTGACATCCGATGCTCCATAGAGATCTATGGAGGGTCCGTTCAGGTCCGCCTATAAAACTGACAGGCGGACCTGAACGGATCGTCATTGTGAAAGAGGCCTAAGTGTTTTCAACCCCACATATGCTGCCTTTGCCTGCTGGCCACATTACAAAGTGCAGTACGGGGGTTCCAGGACAGGCAGACGTCTCACCACCGACTATCATTGAGTCTACAGACCGGTTATAAATGTACCTGTCATGGGCTGCAGCTGTAGTAAAGAACAACCATCCGCAGAGTACAGAACCTTATAGAGTGTCCGGGTCTCCTTCACCTCTCTCCTCTCCAGGCTCCCTTTGGATGGATCCGTCACTGGAATGACCTGTACAAAAATCATAAACTGCACCTACACCGCATAGAATAATCAACAGACCCTGATCTGATTAGATCATGCCTCCTCCCTCAGCAACATGCTAATGACATTTTTAGTACTCGATGTATGGTCACTCGATGTATGGTCGATGAGATTGTATCACTGCTTTAATGTTTGTTTTGAAACTTAAATAAAGTTTATGTGAAAAAAAAAAAAAAAAAAATATATATATATATATATATATATATATATATATATATATATATATATATATATATATATATATATATATATATATATAGTAATTTTTAGTAAAATATTTCCCTTTTCATTACATACTTTATTTTAGACCCAGTGACATTATCACTAGGTGTCTGTGCTTCTCTATGCTATACCGTCAGATAGGGGTGCAACGGATCATCATCGATCCGTACGGGTCAACCTCCGCGGATCGGGACACCAGCGAACCGCGGAGCGCTCTGTGGCCTTGGCCATAGGAAAAGTCGCGGCTTCGGCCTAGCTCCGGAGCGGCGGCCATCTTGGTACACCCGGCGGCCGTTTACCACGGACGGAGCGATCACTTGTAACAAACCGGCGTCATGTCATGACGCCGGTTCCTCTCTCCCCTCTGTGTACTGATCTGTACAGTGGAGGGGAGAGTTCGGATGGCAGCAGTGCCAATACTCTGCAATGCCCTGACAATACTCTGCAATGCCCTGACAATACTCTGCCATGCCCTGCCAATTCTCTGCCATACCCTGCCAATTCTCTGCCATACCCTGCCAATTCTCTGCCAATACATTATTACAGTGGGGGAGATTGTGAATATTACAGTGGGGGGAGATTTTTTTTTGTTGATCCGAAAATGATCCGAACCGTGAGTTTTTTGATCCGTTGCACCCCTACCGTCAGATCATGGCTGGTGGGAGGGGCCAACATGATGCTATACATACAGTAGCTTACACAATACACCTCAGTACTCCTCTCAAAATCCCTCATTCCCAAAGCAAGCAGTGGGCTGGTTCTTGGGAGGAGTTATGCAAATATCAAAGCACCTTGATGACTGGATGTCAGGCTGAATGCGTAGGTATTCCTAGGCAGGGATTATTTGCATATAGACTAGGGGCCGGCCTTTTTTCAGGGCTGATATCAATACCAATTTTTCAGCTGCCTTTCAGGCCGATGTACAGAATATCGGCACCTGATATCGGCTATCACCGTCACCTGCCACCAGATGCAGCATATCTCTTGCCACTGTCACCTGCCACCCAAATGCAGCATGTCACCCACCACCTGCCAACCAAATGCAGCGTGTCACCTGCCACTGTCACCCAGATGCATCTTGTCACTACTTACACTACTTCTGGCAGCCTCTCCCAATCGGCGTCCGAGCGGGTAAACTACCACATGCGGGTAGTGAGAGATGATGTTACCATCTCTCTGCTTGCCCACGGCTGCAGCCCTGTTGAGAGCAGCCTTCGCGGCCCTGCTGTAGGGGCGGAACATCAGTGATGTGAGGCGAGAAGTGAGAGATGATGTCGTCTCTCTGCTGCTCACCGCACCGCTGACAGATTGGGAGAGACTGCAGCGAGCGCCGCGTGGGGACAGGGGGAGGACCAATAATCGGCAACACTGGTATGTTTCTGAGCGATACCAATAATTTGAAAAATTTAAATATCGGCCCCTGATAAATCGGTCAACTCCTAATGTAGACCCCCACCCTAGGTAACACCCACATGTGATGCTGAGCCTCCATGATAGAAAAAAAACTAATATCCAATGAATGAAAGAGGCAGACCCGGGACAGTCAGGCTGGGGAGGAAGGGGGGGTAAAGACACTGTGGGGTGAAATTTACTAAACCTGGAGAGTGCAAAATCTGTTGCAGCTCTGCATAGAAACCAATCCGCTTCCAGGTTTTATTGGCAAAGCTTAATTGAACAAGCTGAAGTTAGAAGCCAATTGGCTACCATGCACAGCTGCACCAGATTTTATACTCTTCATTTTTAGTAAAACAATCCCAGTGTCTTCAACCCCCGTCCTCCGCAGCTTGACTGTCCCTGGCCCGCCTCTTTTATTCATTAGATTTCAATGTCCTCCAGCCAGAAAATGAGGTGAGCTCTATCCAACTTGATTCTAATGAAGAATGGGAGAAGCTCACAGTGTGCAGTGAAAACAGAGTAAGCAATCAAAGTCCAGGAGAGGAACCTGTACAACTGTGCAAGCAAGACTGAAGGGGGGGGGGGGGGGGTCGGAGTCCAGCTTTAACCACTGAAGGACCACAAGCTGTTCAAATCCACGGAGACATCAAATCAACTTACCAGCCTTAGATCTTTAATATCTTCCTCCTTCAGAGCCACTTTTACATCGCCCTCCGCTGGGTCTGGTACTCCCAATGTGATCGCACTGAAAATTAAGAGGCCATTACTACCTGCAAGGAATTTGCATGTTCTCTCTGTGCCTGCCTGGGTTTCCTATGGGTACTTCAGTTTCTTACCACACTCCAAAGACATGCTGGTGGGTTAAATGCCTCCTGTCTGTTTTAGGGACCTTATATTGTTAGGTCCTTGAGGCAGGGACTGATGTGAATGTACACAGTATCTCACAAAAGTGAGTACACCCCTCACATTTTTGGAAATATTTTATTCTATCTTTTCATGTGACAACACTGAAGAAATGACACTTTGCTACAATGTAAAGTAGTGAGTGTACAGCTTGTATAACAGTGTAAATTTGCTGTCCCCTTAAAGTGTGAGGGGTGTACTCACTTTTGGGAGATACTGTATGTAAAGTATAATAATATACAAGTTGTAAACACTATATAAATAAACATTCATTCCAATAGTACGGTCTGTAGGACATGAACAACCTTCAACAAGACGTTGTACCTACGCATAAAGGAACACAAGGGGGCGCCAGCTAAGTGCAGCATTACTAGGTTTATTATGCTTAAAAAGCCAATGGCAAAGTCACAGAAATATAAAATCAAAGAGCTTATTTGCAGCCATGCCACATTAGATGGAGGCCGTCTGCCGGAAGCGCCACTTGTGACAGCAAACTGCGTGTTGTCAGTGAGGAAACCAAGGCCAATGCTCCAGGAAGTGAGGAGGGCCACTATGGAACACAGGGCAGGATTTGACGGCACACCCGGTGCGGGCTGGTCGAAGATAAGCTCTTTGATTTTATATTTCTGTGAGTTTGCATTGGCTTTTTAAAGCAGATTCCTGTTTTTATTAGGGGAAGCCAAAGGCTCACACTAGATTACTGCACAAATCTGGAAGAAATACACAAAAGATCACCAAGATTCTAGGAAGAATACACATGACAAATTTATTTACCTATCCCAGGGTTAATCTTTAGGGCTAACCCACACATGTACAATCCCAAATCGCAGAGCAGCCACAGCGATTGAATGCTCCGCCCGCTCTGCTGGCTGGCTAGGGGGCCAGTGTGGTGCACAAATCAGCACACCGCGCTGTCTTTTTTTTTTTTTTTTTGTACCGACTTTATTTGAAGTGTACAAAACGTACACTTCATTCACTGCAATGTTGGGCAGCGTGATCATTGTAGTGCGATTTGGACGGTGCTCTGCAATAAATGCAGCATGTGTGCATTTTAGCGCAGTCCTAGGTGAATGAGACACATGGGGAACAATTGTTTCCGGTGTGTCCCTGCACATGTGTGAATTGGCCCTTAAGTAAACCAGTTGCTTTGCCCCTATACAGGTACACTTGGATTTTTTTTTTTGGCATCGTACATAACGATTCGACATCTTGGGTATCATTTACAGGACCAGAGGGGACACAAACTTACCGGAATGTTGTAAATGGTTTCTTTGCTTTGCGACACTGAGAATAAAAATCTTCAAAGCGCTTGGTGGTCACATGGCAGGTGGAGAGAAGGACGAGCCCGGAGCTCTCCCTACAGGAGAAGCAAGAAGAGCAGATCACAGCCACCCTTCAGAAGTGCCTTGGTGGGAGTTCTACGTCCTGGTAGGGGTGGGTTGTAAAGCTGGCCATACACCAGTATAATTTCTTTAGGAAAAAAAAAAAAAAAAAAAAATGTACATTTTTGGAACGTTCATTCCATTTCCTAATGACTAGAGGGGTCAAGTCGATGTTCGTTTTTTTTTTTTTTAACCTTATTGATGAGAACATTCGAAGGAGGCTCTTGGGAGGAGCTGTGTAAATATCAAACTATAATGATTGGTATCGGCAGGTAGGCTGTAATTGCATGCAGACCACCCTAGGTAAATGCCGAGTCTCCATAATTGAAAGAACAGAATTCCAATGAATTATGGGGCAGGCCAAGGACGGGACAGTCAGGCTGGGGAGAAAAGCGCTAGATGATGCTTGTGACAGACCCAACCGGGGCAGGGGCTTTTAGAGGGGACTGCGGGGTAGCCTCCTGCCTACTGACTATGGGCCCTGGCATTTTAGGGAGCTACAATCATGGAGAGTTGTCCTGTTATATAATGCAAGATGACATGTTATTACCACATGTAACAATCAAGGAAGCCAACCTGAGATTCAGTGAGAAGATGGATGTGGAAAGAAAGCTGTTTAAAGTGGGGTTCCACCAAAAAAAACAAAAATACCTGAAAAATTCTAAAAAAAAAAACAAAAAAAAAAAAAAAAAACATTTGGATGTATATATATTTTTTTACTTACCTCTAAATGCCTGTTGCTAGGGGGTCCCTTGTAGTCTGCCTCTTCCTTTGCCTGGGCTGGTGACATCACTTCCCCCTGGGCACAGGAAGGGCTCGGCTCTGCTCCCTCCCTCCTGTCAATCATCTGGGACCCATTACAGGTCCCAGGTGATTGAGTGGCCAATCACGGCGCGCGGCGCCGCTCGCGCATGCGCAGTGGGTGCCAGGCTGTGAAGCAACAGCCCGGTGCCCACAGTTGAAATGCTGGCGCCGACGAGCGGAGGGGGGGGACGAGCGGGGCTTCGATCCCCCGCATCGCTGGACCCAGGGACAGGTAAGTGTCCAATTAAAAGTCAGCAGCTGCAGTATTTGTAGCTGCTGACTTTTCATTTTTTTTTTTTTAATGGACCTCCTGGGAGGAACTCCTCTTTAATGAGATCTGTTGCCAGACTGTCTGGGGTGGTCACTTCCTGACTAATCAAGGCTTGTCTAGGGGCCTAGCCATTGATTAGCTTACTTTTTATTAGATCACTGTTTAATTAGGTTACAGTTAGCTGCTAGCTGTTCATTAGATGTACTGTTAGGCTGGCCATACATGTTCAATCATCTTGTACAATTTTCCTTTAAGATTTACCAAAAACCATATAAATGAGGTCAAACAAACTAAACAACTTTCAATTGTATCCAATTAGGCAGGCCCTTGCACTACATAGTTTAAAGTAAATCTAAAGGAAAATTGTACAAGAAAATTTAACATGTATGGCCAGCCTAAGGTGTGCTGATATTACGGTTTAAAATGTGGACGGCACAGTGGTGTAGTGGATAGCACTTTCACCTAGCAGCAAAAAGGGTCGCTGGTTCGAATCCCAAACACGACACTACCTGCCTGGAGTTTGCATGTTTTCCCTGTGCCTGCGTGGGTTTCCTCCGGTTACTCCGGTTTCCTCCCACACTCCAAAGAAATGCTGGTAGGGTAATCAGATCCTGTCTAAATTGGCCCTAGTATGTATGAATGTGTTAGGGACCTTAAGTCTTAAGCGCCTTGAGGGCAGGGACTGATGTACAATGTATATGTAAAGCGCTGCGTAAATTGACAGCGCTTTAAAAGTACCTGAAATAAAATAAAGTTTGCATTGTTTAGGATAATGTGATCAAGCTCTTATCTGATTTTGTGTGGTATATATTCTGTGTAAGCTTTCAATAAAGAGTCCAGTTTGCACCCAAGCTAGTGTCGTCTAGTTCTTGGGCACAATATTCAGCAATAATACCTGGTTTCAGAGTGAAGGAAGCTGTATCTTGGCGGAGGCACCCAGGCGGTCCGTCACAATGTCCTCCAGCCAGGAAATTAGGCAGGGATTATCAGCCTTGCTACAGCTTCTAGTGCACATTGTGAGAAGCTCACAGTGTGCAGTGAAATCAGAGTAAGCAATTACAGTCCAGGAGAGGAGCCTATACAACCATGCAAGACTGAAGGGAAGGCTGGAGCTCTGCTGGAGACTTTAAGAATACGGTAGCATACACTGAAAATGAATGATACTAATAATATAACATACGTACTTTGGTGCTGCTTTCACAACATGCAGTTCAGGTTTGATCTCCAATAACTGCTGTAGATCTGGAAGTATAGACACCAAGGAGATCTCTTCTGAAGTTCCTGCAGAGAAAGGAAACATTATTAACAGTCAAAAGCCATCAGGATGAGTAAAGAGGGCGAATCCCCCCAGCGAGGACAAACTGCATTATAAACTCCAAAGAGGGTCCCAGAATTCTGCACTCTATCCAAAAAAGAAAATGGCTTTAGACACTTTAAAGGGTTTGTTTAGGTTAGAAAAGATGACACCCCCTCCCTACCTCACACCCCCCAGTCCACGCTGTACTTACCTCCATGGGTGATGATCCGTGAGTACCCAGGCAGCCGGTGTAGCAGTCCGGGGATTAGAAAACCTCGCTCTTATCCCTCTTCTGTCTGCAGGGATTCCCGGGATGGATCTGAGTAATGCTCTGGACGGGTGCTGACCAATCAGAATCGCTCTGATCCATCCTGAAGGCGCTGCAGAGAGAAGAGCGGGGGAATTTAAATCCTGGGACCGCGCTTCTGGTTGCCTAGGCACTGAAAGCTCATCACACACAGAGTAGGTAAAGCAGGGACCGGGGATGCAGGGAGGATGTATGGTGTAAGTTCACTTTTTTTTTTTTTTCCGAAAGGGTAAACTTACACTTTAAAGCTGAACTTCAGGCAGAAAAAAAAAAATCTAATTTCTATATATTCCCCAAAAGCCTAAGAGAAATAAAAATCCACTTTCTGTGCACCAAACCCAGATATTACTTTGTAAAAGCAGCACTGACATTATTACTGTGCTGTACATAGACTGTGCAGAAAGCAGAGCCGTGGGCGGGACCCACAAGGCTCCACCCACTACAGAAAACTACAGGAGGGGGCGGAGACAAGACCAGTCACCCGTCACAGGGAGAGAGAGCAGCAGTGAGCGGTCTTTATTACAGGAAATCTCACACTGGATTACTGCACAGATCTGGGAGAAATGCACTAAGCTCACCAAGATTCATAGGAGAATACACAAGACGAATGGATTTAGACAATATTTGCTTATTCCGAAGTTCAGCTTTAAAGATTCCTGATCATATCTTTGGTTTACATCAATGTGGAGTGGGAACAGGTTGTCATTATTATATACATTGGGTGCGTACCTGCAATCGACAGTCCTTGTGGTTTGTTAGTGGCGAGGAGCGGACCTGAAAACAGGACAATATTGTAGTCAGTAAAGACAAAATAAAAGGCGTATTCTAGATCTAAATAGGAGAACATTAAGAGCTGGTTAACACCAGTCGCGGTGTGGGAACAAACGCGGAAGTGCGTGATTCCCCACACCGCATGGGGATATGCTGTCGGCTGCAGATGAGCGAGTTCCATTAATTCCTAATCGCGCCCCCATGCATCTCGAAAATGTGGTTGCCAGGGGAATAGCTACAGGGGGTCGCCCTTGCGGCCCCCCTGTATGTATGGCCAATGCCAGTATAGGCAGCTGGATGGGCAGGAGTACCAGTGCCTGGGTGGCTGGAGGACAGGGGTGGGAAGCCCTTACTGCACTGGCTGCTCTTTAGTCTCACATTTCCCGCCCGTGTTCTCGGCCAGCTCCTCCGGGTCCCTCTCTCCTGCCCCATGCAGCGCCACTCAGTCCAGTGTCCTCCCCAGCCAGAGTCTGACAGGGGATCTGCTGATTGCCCTGTCCATGCTGCTGATGGAGGGAGCCCAGGTGACCATGGATGAGTGAGATGACCCCATATTCCCCACACACCATCCTATACCCCACTCCATCTTCCCTGGGGACAGGGACCCCATCTCCCCAGGAGACATTAACTCAATATCCCCTAGGGATGGGGACCCCATTTTCCCTAGGGGCAGGATTCAGATTTTCCCTAGGGACAGGAAAGCCATCTCCAGATCACACTGGCTGGCAGGGCTGGCGTCAGCCACCCTAGGGTACCAGGATGGGGTAGAGGGCAGTAAAATCTGAATCCCCAGCCACTTGGGGATTTGCGGGGGTATACTAGCAGGGGGTCACTAAATGCTGGGTGGTACAGCTGTGCCAGCGTGGGGACGCTGGACGACAGAAAGGGGTCTAGCATTACCAGTGTGGGGTGGCTGGAGGATGAGGGGGGTACAGCAGTACCAGCGCGGGGTCACTGGAAATGGGGGTGGGTACAGCAGTACCAGCATAGTGCCTCTCAAGGTGTGGGATACAGCAGTATTAGCAGGGTGGCTGGAGGCCAGGGGGGGTATAGCAGTATCAGTGCAAGGTGGCTGGAAGACAGGGGAGGGTGGTTGGGCAGCAGTACCAGCACTGGGTGGCTGAAGGATATAGGAAAATGCACTTTCGCCTGTGTAGGCAAAAATCCTTGCATTGGCACTGCCTGTATGCCTGCATAGGAGGAGCAGAGGGGGCAGCTGTATATAGAGCAATTGATCTCTCCATTTTCCTCGTGCTTGCCTTCCCATGCCAGGAGGAGGAGGAGGAGGAGGGAGGAGGAGGAGGAGGGGTTGGAGAAAGAGCGGGCTGATTCAGGAGGAAAATGGAGAGATCAATTCCTCTATATGCAGCCACCGCTCTACCAATTCATCTATTCCTGTCCATTCATTCTGTGTAGCTGAGGCTGCAGAGATATAGAGATTGAGGTCTGTGTCCTCAGTCCCTTTCTCTGTCTCAAAGGTGAAACATCGGTGGTCTGTTTAGACCCCTGATATCTCACCAAAGCCCCCCCAACGGGGCTCCTAAAAAAATTGTAAAAGATAATAAAAAAAAATATTGTAATAATAAATGATAAAAAAAAACTACTGACAAAAGTGGCGGAACTACAGGCCTCACAAAGGTTGTACTTGCGACCGGGCCCTGGAGTTCCACCACCGGGTTCAGAGGAAAGGGCCCCGGCTAGGGGACACGGGGGCCCTTCAAAGTTTCTCGTATCGTGGCCCTGAAGGTTCTAGTTACGCCACTGGTGGTTGCGTTTCCAGCCGTCACAACACATGGTACCGCAGTGGTTTGGTGCGGAGCGATTTTAACCACTTGCCGCCCGCCCTATTACAGAATGACGGCGGCAAAGTGGTTTGATGTTCCTGATCGGACGTCATATGACGTGATCAGGAATATCTAGCCGATGCGCGCCCCCAGGGGCGCGCATCGCGGCGATCGTTGTTGCGGGGTGTCAGTCTGACACCCTGCAACACCGATCTAGGTAAAGAGTCTCCGACGGAGACTCTTTACCACGTGATCAGCCGTGTCCAATCACGGCTGATCACGATGTAAATAGGAAGAGCCGGTGATCGGCTTTTCCTCACTCGCGTCTGACAGACGCGAGTAGAGGAGAGCCGATCGGCTGCTCTCCTGACAGGGGGGGTCTGTGCTGATTGTTTATCAGCACAGCCCCCCTCGGATCCTACCCAGGACCACCAGGGATGCCGCCCAGGACCACCAGGGAAGCGATCCACACTGGACCACCAGGTATGCCCCTAGACCACCAGGGAAATGTCACTGTGTGCCCAGGCAGCTGCCAATCTGTGCCCAGGCAGCTGCCAGTCAGTGCCCACTGCAATGCCTACCACTGCCAGTGCCACCAGGGATGCCCATCAGTGCCTCATTTTAGTGCTGCGTATCAGTGCCCATCAGTGCCACGTATCAGTGCCCAGCAGTGCCGCCTATCAGTGCCCAGCAGTGCCGCCTATCAGTGCCTAACAGTGCCGCCTTTCATTGCCCAGTGTCGCCCATCAGTGCCCATCAGTGCCTCCCAGTGCCACCCATCAGTGCCCATCAGTGCTGCATATGAGTGCCACCCATCAGTGCCGCCTACCAGTGCCCATCAGTGCCGCATTTCAGTGCCCGTCAGTGCCCGCTCATTGGTGCCACCTCATCGGTGCCGCCGTATCAGTGCCTGTCAGTGCCGCCTTATCAGTGCCCATCAGTGAAAGAGAAAACTTACTTATTTACAATTTTTTTTTAACAGAAACAAAAGCAAAACTTTTATTTTTTTCCAAATTTTCGGTCTTTTTTTATTTGTTTAGCAAAAAATAAAAACCCCAGAGGTGATCAAATACCACCAAAAGAAAGCTCTATTTGTGGGAACAAAATGATAAAAATTTAGTTTGGGTACAGTGTAGCATGACCGCGCAATTGTCATTCAAACTGCGACAGCGCTGAAAGCTGAAAATTGGTCTGGGCAGGAAGGTGTCTAAGTGCCCGGTATTGAAGTGGTTAAAAGTCGCGCCTGCCATACTTTTTTGCATGGAAATGTACAAAGCCGTGGAAAGTGGCCCTAAAGTTGAAGTTTAGTTAAAAAAACATTTTTTTCTATCCGTCTTTAGTTCCATCACTGATCAGCAAGGAAGGATGTGGATTCTGTAGAAATCTTCAGTGCAGGGCTGTCCTGTCCTCTTCCTGATGATGAAGTTCTGGCACTGTGGGGGGTTAACAGCTTCTGGTGCCCGGGCTCAGCTGCACTAAAGATGATCTGACAGGGACACGCCCTCTCCTGCCCTCTCCACCAATGAGAAGAGTTCTTTCACTGATTACAATGCCATGATCTGTGAATGGGGGGAGTAAATCCTGTAACTGATCAGACTCTCCCCCATTCACTGGCAGTGTAAAAAGTAAAAGAACTTCTCTCATTGGAGGAGAGGGCAGGAGGGGGTGTGTCCCCCTTGCAGCTGAGCCTGGAGAACCAAAGCTGTTAACCTCCCATAGTGCTGGAAGTTCAGCAACAGGAAGAGGACAGGGCAGCCCTGCAGGGAAGATTTCTATAGTGAGCGCCGTTCTTTGCGGTTCAGTTTACCTTCCCTGTAGACGACATTCTGAGCCAGATGCTGGCACAGCTCCTCCTTGCTGAGTTTACTGACGGTGACAATCCCCGGGTTCCTCAGGATGCTGCGTTGGTCTTCCTTCTGAACTTTCCTTTTATCCGGTTTTTGCAGAACCTCCTGGTACCTATCACAAGGGAAACACCACCGTGATTAATATTCTCCCAACGTGACACCGGAAACCTTACCTTCCTATAGACATCCTATGGAGTGGAGTCGGTGGGTCCGAACAGGAAATCCAGAACAATAATCCATTTATAGTTTCTTGTATGCTTCCTGTTTCCAATAGGGTCAGTTTAAAGTGATTTTTCAGTTGTAGGTGGAGCCTGGCGTTCCGAGTCACCCATTGGGTGACCATACAATCAGATTGTACAGTGCATGGCTAGCCTTACATCTCCAGCATTGAGATCTCCCTGTCACAGTGCCTAGCTCTGTTCCCACCAACCTTTTGTGTGTTACGTACCCTCCTGTTACATTCTCCATGAAATAAACAATTCAGCAGGGATGGTGGGAAGCCGTCATATTGAGTACAGCAGTGTACAGACCCAGCATCTCAGTGCAGAGATGGTGGGAACCCCTTATAATGGGCGCAGCTGGTATAAAGATCTGGGAACCCTGTACAGAGGTGGTGGTAACCTTATATAATGGGCACAGCTGGTGCGTGGACCTGGGAACTCAGTACAGGGATGATGGGAACCCCTTATATTGGACACAGCGGTGTACAGACCTCTCATAATGAGCACAGCAGGTATAAAGTCCTGAGAACTCAGCACAGGGATGGTGGGAAGCCCTCATAATGGGCACAGTAGGTGTACAGACCCGGGAACTCAGCATAGGGATGGTGGGAAGCCCTCATAATGGGCACAGCAGGTGTACAGACCTGGGAACTCAGCACAGGGATGGTGGGAAGCCCTCATAATGGGCACAGCAGGTGTACAGACCCAGGAACTCAGCACAGGAATGGTGGGAAGCCCTCATAATAGGCACAGAGGGTGTACAGACCCGGGAACTCAGCACAGGGATGGTGGGAAGCCCTCATAATGGGCACAGCAGGTGTACAGACCCAGGAACTCAGCACAGGGATGGTGGGAAGCCCTCATAATGGGCACAGCGGGTGTACAGACCCGGGAACTCAGCACAGGGATGGTGGGAAGCCCTCATAATGGGCACAGAGGGTGTACAGACCCGGGAACTCAGCACAGGAATGGTGGGAAGCCCTCATAATTGGCACAGAGGGTGTACAGACCCAGGAACTCAGCACAGGGATGGTGGGAAGACCTCATAATGGGCACAGCAGGTGTACAGACCCAGGAACTCAGCACAGGGATGGTGGGAAGCCCTCATAATAGGCACAGAGGGTGTACAGACCCGGGATCTTAGCACAGAGATGGTGGGAACCTCTCATAATGGGCACAGCAGGTATAAAGACCTGAGAACCCAGTACAGGTATGGTGGGAAGCCCTCATAATGGGCACAGCAGGTGTACAGACTCGGGAACTCAGCACAGGGATGGTGGGAAGCCCTCAAATTGGGCACAGAGGGTGTACAGACCTGGGATCTCAGCACAGGGATGGTGGGAAGCCCTCATAATTGGCACAGCGGATGTAGAGACCCAGGAACTCAGCACAGGGATGGTGGGAAGCCCTCAAATTGGGCACAGAGGGTGTACAGACCTGGGATCTCAGCACAGGGATGGTGGGAAGCCCTCATAATTGGCACAGCGGATGTAGAGACCCAGGAACTCAGCACAGGGATGGTGGGAAGCCCTCCTAATGGGCACAGAGGGTGTACAGACCAGGGAACTCAGCACAGGGATGGTGCGAAGCCGTCATAATTGGCACAGCGGGTGTACAGACCCAGGAACTCAGCATAGGGATGGTGGGAAGCCCTCATAATGGGCACAGCAGGTGTACAGACCCAGGAACTCAGCACAGGGATGGTGGGAAGCCCTCAAATTGGGCACAGAGGGTGTACAGACCTGGGATCTCAGCACAGGGATGGTGGGAAGCCCTCATAATTGGCACAGCGGATGTAGAGACCCAGGAACTCAGCACAGGGATGGTGGGAAGCCCTCCTAATGGGCACAGAGGGTGTACAGACCAGGGAACTCAGCACAGGGATGGTGGGAAGCCGTCATAATTGGCACAGCGGGTGTACAGACCCAGGAACTCAGCATAGGGATGGTGGGAAGCCCTCATAATGGGCACAGAGGGTGTACAGACCAGGGAGCTCAGCACAGGGATGGTGGGAAGCCCTCATAATGGGCACAGAGGGTGTACAGACCAGGGAACTCAGCACAGGGATGGTGGGAAGCCCTCATAATAGGCACAGAGGGTGTACAGACCCGGGATCTTAGCACAGAGATGGTGGGAACCTCTCATAATGGGCACAGCAGGTATAAAGACCTAAGAACCCAGTACAGGGATGGTGGGAAGCCCTCATAATGGGCACAGCAGGTGTACAGACTCGGGAACTCAGCACAGGGATGGTGGCAAGCCCTCATAATGGGCACAGCAGAAGTACAGACCTGGGAACTCTCCGTAGAGATCTCAGCAATGTCCACTAAACTCTGAAATATCAGTTTTGGGTGGAGGGACACATTCTTTATCCGCCTATCCATGCAGGATTTACAGGCAGTGCAGTCATACTGTCCTCTCATGTCACCTTCATGTCCCTGTAATCAGGTAATAAAAGGACTCACCAGGGCACTGAGTGCTTCTTCCTTGTAGAGGGGATCTGGAGGGCTGCAATGTGACGGATCAGCCCACACACAGGCAGACAGGTCCTCTTCCAGGGTAGAGCCATCCTCAGAGTCCCATCACCTCCCTCTACCCATCAGATGTCAGTACAACACTGCACATGCTGCCTTCCTGGAAGCTGACATTTTCCTCCCCACTGAGCATGTGCCAACTGCAACAGAGCATACTGGGAAATGTAGTTATTTTAATATTCAATGTCTGCAACCAGGGAAGATAGTGTAGCAGGTCTTTTCTTTTTCTTTTTTTCCCTTTTCTTTTCTTTCATTTCGAGAGCACTTGAAACCCCATACTAATGTTCCCCATTTTCAGCCTCTTGATCCTGCTGGATTTTGTAGTTTTACAAAAGAAGGAGGGGGGATGCTGGGAGGAAGGATTAGTATTGGAAGAGGGGGGATTTTTGTTTGGGTAGAATTTTGGCTTAGAATTCATGTTTAGGGGGTAGGTGTGAAGATAAGTGCTCACATTTTTTTGAGGGGGGAGGAAGATTTTTTTCCCTAACACATAAAAATCATCATTATTGCTGATCATGGTGCGAGAAGAGGAGTGGAGACTCAGGAAATGCTTCTTCCTGCCTGCAACAGACTGATGACATGACCTCAGCAGGGCCGAAACTGGGGGGCACCTGCCCCGGGTGACACATCTAGGGGGGCGCCGCCAGGGGTTCCACCCCCACCTGCACTGGGAACCGCTGCTCTCGGGGTGTCACTGCTGCCTGATCAAGTGTAATGAGGCAAATCTGCGTTCCAGGTACAGCCTATGTCTTTTATACATGAGGCTTTCCAGAGAAGGGGAGGCTTCAAAGAAGGTCCTGGACTGGATGGGGGGGGGGCGCAGTGAAGGCCCTGGTCTGAGTGGGGGGCCGGGTGCAGATGAGGCCCTAGACTGGGGGGCTTTAGAGGAGGCCCTGGACCGGAGGGTTCAGTGGAGGCCCTGGGCTGATGGGGGGTGTGGAGGAGGCCTTGGGCTGAGGGTTGCAGGGGAGGCCCTGACCTGGGAGGAACGCAAAGGAGCCACTGGACTTGGGGGATGCAGAGGTGGTCCTGGGCTGAGGGGGTGCAGAGGAGGCCCTGACCTGGGTGGCGCAGAGGAAACCCTGGAATTGGGGGATGCAGAGGAGGCCCTGGACTGGGGGGGGGTGCAAAGGAGGCCCTTGACTGGGGGGGGGGGGGGGGGGTGAGAGGAGGCTCTTAACTTTGAGTGGGCTGTAAAGGAGGCCTTGGACTAGGAGAGGAGTGCAAAGGAGACCCTGGACTAGGGGGGTGGGTGCAGAGGAGGCCATTGACTAGGAAATGGTGGTTGGTGTGGCAAATGCCCCTGGATAGGGGGAGGTACAAGGGAGATGCTGGACTAGGTGAGAGGTTGCCTGGAGGTCCCAGATTAGGAGAGGGGGTGTCTGAAGGCCCTGGATTAGGGAAGCAGGTGTCTGGAGGCCCTGGACTATGAGAGGGGGATCGTGGAGGCCCTCCGGACTATGAAAGAGGATGCCTGAAGGACCTTCCAGCTTCAGGGAGACAGAGCCTGGATTTAAAGCCTGGGCTGAGGAAGAGCCTGCCTGGGCCCTGGAGGGTGGGTTCACAACATAAACGGGGACATTTATCAATTGTCGCAAGTAATGCCAAACAGGAGCAGAGAGACAAGTTGTGTAATAGATTTATTAAAGGAGAAGTACAGCCAAAGCCCGTTTGGTTGTACTTCTCCTGTTGATCACAGCAGTGCAGATTGTTTTGAACTCTTGTGACCCATTTTCAGCTGACAGTGGGCTGAAGCCTGCTCTCGGCTGATGTCACAGAATCGGTCCAGGCCGGGGAATTGATCGCACCCATATGGTTGGGATCTATTCACATGCCTGGACTGGCACCCAGCTCAGCCTCTCAGCAAGCCGCTGAGAGCCTGAGCTGGCCACTCCCGCCCCCTGACTGACAGCCACCAGCTCTCTGCTCAGGGAGCACTGAGAACTGAGTGATCAGCGGTGTTTGATTAGTCAGTTCTCAGCCTTAGAGCCAGTGGTGGACAGATGCAGCTACCTAGGTAAGTATGATTCATAAATAAAATTCCCATACTTCTCTTTTAATTACCCGACATCTCCTCTTTTCACCTCTGCCAGGTTAGCCCCCCCATATCAAAATTTTTAAAAAAATCTTATGCAGTTTGTTAGATCTTTGTTAGATCAGGTTAAATCAACCGTTGTTTGCATTAGATCTCACACAGAAGAAGCAATATTAACAGTTATTTGCTGGGGGGGGGCTAACCCGTCGTCAGCCCCCCCTTATCAAAAAATTGACCAAACAGTTAGCTATTTTGGAAGCAGTTTGTTAGATCCGGTAAGATCAAGTGGTTTAACGTTAGATCTCACATAATTAGAGACTTATTACGTGATTAATGAGGGGGGCTGGTCCCCCCTTATAAAATTTTCTGGCCAAAAATCATTCAGGCTAATAGATATTCATTAGATCCCGTAAGATCAAGTGTTTTTAACGTTAGATCTCACATCATTTCAGAAATATTCCACATCAAAATAGAGATATTAGGTGGTACATATGGATGGGCTGGCCCCCCCCTTATCAAATTTTCTGGTCAAAAATCATTCAGGCTAATAGATATTCGTTAGATCCGGTAAGATCAAGTGGTTTTAACTTTAGAGATATTAGGTGGTAGTACATAAGGATGAGATTAGATCTCACATAATTAGAGACTTATTAAGTGATTAATGAGGGGGGCTGGCCCCCTCTTATCAAATTTTCTGCCCAAAAAATCACCCCAGCTAATTGATATTCATTAGATCCGATAAGATCAAGTGATTTTAATGTTTAATTATCCATAATTACAGGGATATTATGGATATTTGGTAGCGATGCACGTATATCCATACTAGTGTCTATATTGGAGGCGGTGATGAGCATTTTCATGTGTACCAGTGAGGAGTGCCATTGAGCATACCGAGATATGCTGAAATTATGTGGGACATTAATCAACAGGTGTGTCCAAGCCCAGTGAAGCCTGAAGCACAGTGCCAGAAGCCAAAGGGAAACTTCGGAGGGCTCTGGTGAAGGAGCCAACCGAGTGCCCATCTACGGTAGCTGGCTCAAAACCAATGACACGAAGAGACAGCAGCGAAAGTCCAAAACCTTGCAGAGGGTCCCCCGTTGTTGCCTCCAAGCAACCCAGTGTCCTGTTTCTTTTGACAAATGCTGCCTGGTGTCGGAGAGTCAATGCACACCAGACTCCCAGAACTTAGCGCAGACTTAAGCCCAATCAGAACCTCGCAGAGAGGAGCGCGGAAACAAACCACCGAACAGGCCAGGGCCTCCACTTCCTCCATGCTCACTGACAAGCTGGTGGGACCTTCTCCTGTTGTTCCCATCCAAGTAAAGGGAGTCTACACCAAGGCCCTTCTGGATACTGGAGCTTAAGTGACCCTTCTCTACAGAGACTTCTATGACAGGTACCTCAAGCACCTGCCTTTGCAGAAGTTGGAAGAGTTGCAGATATGGGGCATTGTAACTCAGAACTTCCCCTATGATGGCTATCTACCGGTCAAGCTGACCTTCGATCCCTCCATGGCTGGGAAAGCTGAGACTTTTGAAACTCAGGCAGTGGTCTGTCCTCGACAAGCCTACCAGCACCTGGTACAAAAACAGAAGGGAAAAATCTGGTGCTTGGGCAAGTGTGAGAAGGTGTTACAGCCTGGTAAAGTGGTCTATTTACGAGCATCTGTCAAGCTAAATTGGAAGAAAGCAGGCCCTTTCATTGTCCTTAAATCAGACGGACAGAGAGAAGACATGGGAGTGGAGATAATTCCCAAGGTGGTTTCAACCAAAGGGTTGCAAAGAAGTCACGGTAAGATCTTGGTTAATGTCCGCAACATAACAGCCTCGCCAGTGAAGATGCCGACTCAGATGTTGCTGGGACAAGTGAATCTGGCCACCCCAGTCCCGCCGTCTGATTTGGTGGGGGAAGCAAAGGATGGGATCTCTGTGGAAGAGCTCTATCTGATAAATACTCCCCTTTTGCCTGAATGGAAGGAAAGGGCCAAGACTCAGCTCCTAAGATGGCAGGCTGCATTCTCCAAGAGTGAATTTGATGTGGGGTGTACAAAAAGTGCCCAATACCAGATACATCTCTTTGAGTACATAAGCCGTTCAGGGAAAGAGTTTGATGGATTCCTTTAGGGGACTAGGAGGATCCGCATGAACAACTGGCAGAGTTGAAGAGGGCAGGTATCATCCGAGAGTCCCAGAGTCTATACGCTTCCCCAATAGTGGTGGTACGGAAGAAGAATGGGTCACTGAGGCTGGGTATTGACTACCGGACGCTGAACTGAAGGACCATTCCCGACCAATATACCACCCCAAGGATATAAGATGCCTTTCAGAGCCTGTCAGGAACGAAGTAGTTCAGCATGGTGGATTTGAAGAGTGGGTATTACCAAATCCCCATGAACCCTGAGGATCGGGAGAAGACCATTTTCATTACCCCGCAGGGGATGTTTGGATTTGACCGTATGCATCAAGGCCTGTCTGGTGCCCCAGCCACCTTTCAAAGGCTAATGGAGAAGACCGTGGGTGACATGAAACTGATCGAGGTGTTGGTGTACTTAGACGACATCATCGTTTTCAGCAAGACCCTGGAAGAGCATGAAGAGTTTCTGCAGAAGGTCCTTAAGAGACTCCATGGTGAGGGGGTTGAAGCTGTCTCTGGAAAAGTGCCAGTTTTATCAACCCTCGGTCAACTACCTTGGTCACATTGTGTCTGCTGATGAAGTGGCCACTGACCTCCTGGACAAGGTCTACCAACGTGACTGAGCTTAGGTCATTTCTGGGATTCTGCTCTTATTACAGAAGATTTGTCAAGGGATTCGCTAAGACGCTGACCCTGATCTGGCGAAGCCTGTCAGACCAGCTGGAGGGCCCAGAAAACCCAGAGAGTTCATTCAGGAACAATTGACTCTGAAGTGTGAAGAGGTTTTAGGCAGCTGAAGTGAAGCCTAACAACCGCTCCAGTCGTGGCCTATGAAGATCCAACCAAGCCGTACGAGCTACACTTTGACGCCAGTCAAGATGGGTTAGGTGGGGTGCTATATCAAGAGCATGACTGCCATCTACGGCATGTTGCCTATGTGAGTCGGAACTTGGCCCCTGCCAAGAAGATCTATCCCATGCACAAACTTGAGTTCCTGGCCTTGAAGTGGGTGGATAAGCTGAGGGATTAACTGTATGGAGCGGAGTTCGTGATCAAGACCGACAACAATGCGCTCACCTACATCCTCACTTCCACCAAGTTGGACGCCACGGGTCACAGATGGTTGGCTGCTCTATCAGGGTTTATTTTCAGCCTGAAGTATCGACTGGGGTCAGGAAACAAGACGCTGATGCTTTGTCAAGAAGGCCCCATTGTTCCAGAAACCCTCCAGAAGAATAGGCCCAACTGACACCTGAAGGGTACGAGCCTTATGTCAAGGAGCAGAACATCAACCTGGAGTAGGATCCAGGACCGAAGAGGTTGGAGTGTCAGCCGTTGGTGTCCCCAGATGTTATTGCAATGTCGCCCAAGTCGGGGATGAAGGTCTGCCCAAGCTGTCAAAGACCTGCGGAGGGACCAGTTGGAGGACCCTTCCTGTAGCTTGGCATTGAAGGCCTCGGAGAGCCAATGCCCTGACTTGCTCCTCACTGACTCCCCGAAGGAAACCCATCTGCTGCACCGAGAGTGGGATCGGTTTCAGGTGCACAGAGGAATGGTCTACCGAAGGGGCCCCTCTGACGATTCTGAAGAAAAATAGCAGCTATTCTTACCTTAAAAACATACAAAGACAGTATTAACTGCCCTACTGTCAGGAACCATGAATCAGACCGAGACAGAAGTATAGTTAAATCACACTTGTTTAATAATAATAAGGTAAACAGAGTAAGCGTAGTCAAAACAAGCCAGAGTTCAGTAACCAGATTGGGTAGTCAGCCAAGCAAATGTCAGAGAGCCAGAGATAAACGTAGTAGTACAGCAAGCAGGATCAGGAGCCAGAAGGAACATCAGCCTAGCAAGTCTTCAACAGGAACGCGGGAGAAAGACTCTGTGATGTTGACAAAGGTGAAGGCAGAGATCAAGTGAGCTGGACAACTTGCTGGGTAACTGTGGAGAGAAATGGGAGCTGGCAATTAGCTGACAGCTGAGCGGCCAGCTCAGAGAAGGAAGGGCTGAGCTCAGCCCTGAAACCTACATGACAACCATGGCCACCTAGGGCCCAAGAGGACTTTTCTCCTGGTGAGGGACCGGCTCTACTGGCCCTGCATGCAGGCTGAAGTTGAGGACTATTGCCACTCCTGCATCAGATGTATCCAAAGGAAGACTTTGCCTCACGAGCTGCCCCAATAGACCATCTTCAGAGTCAAGGACCCACGGAGCTGGTGTGCATTGACATTCTGTGCCTGGAGCCTGATCTGAGTGGGCAGGGAAATATCCTGGTAGTGACTGACCATTTCACTCGGTATGCCCAGGCGTTTTCCACGAGGGACCAACAAGCATCCATGGTAGCCAAGATCTTTGCGGAGAAATTCTTTGTGCACTATGGTCTGTCCCAACGCATCCACTCTGATCAAGGGAGAGATTTCAAGAGTAGTCTCATCAAGAGACTTTCAGACCTGTTGGGCATCAGGAAGTCTAAAACCACCCCGTATCATCCTCAAGGAGATCCTCAACCAGAGAGATTCAACTGAACCCTCCTGGATATACTTGGAACTCTAAGTTCAGAACAAAAGCAGCACTGGAGCAAGCATATAGTGGCTATTGTGCATGCTTATAACAGCACCGCCAATGATGCCACAGGTTACTCTCCCTATAGTTTGATGTTCGGACCGTAGGCCCGGCTGCCAGTAGACTTGGCCTTCGGCACATCCCTCGACCATACCTTAGCAACTTTCCACAGAGGGTATGTGGATCACCTGCAGAGACGTCTGAAAACCACCTTTGATAAGGCTCAAGCTGCCTCATATGCCTGAGGACAGAGAAACAAAATAAACTTTGACCTTAGGTTACTAGTGCAGGACCTACAGCCGGATGACAAGGTACTGCTCAGAAACCTGGGTGTCCCTGGAAAGCACAAGTTGGCTAACCGCTGAAAGTCACAGCCCTATGTCGTTTGCAAGCATCTGCCCAGACACCCAGTATATCAAATCAGGCCAGAGGGAAGCACAGGCCTGCTGAAGACTTAGCATCGCAATCATCTGTTGTCTCTGTCAGAAGCAGTTCATGTGCCACCACAGCCAGATTTACAGTCCACAACCACAGCCTCTCAAAGATCCCGGCCAGTGACTAGATCTCACTCTGTACCCCTTGCTGAAGATGAAAACAGCGAAGATGAAGAGAAAGATTGTCTGTGGCCATCTCAAATGCCAGGGCCTGCCACCCACCCCCACCCTCTTTCTTCTCCTCCCAAGGTGACTGAGGTGACTCTCAGGCCAGAGGCTCCTGAGTTTGTACCTCAAAGTCCACCTTTTGAAGAGTTGGAAGACCCTCAATCTTCCCTGCTGACAAGAGACCCCTAAGACTTTCCATCCTTCATTGAGGAAGCTGAAGCTGATATGCAGGAAGAAGAAGAGACCAGTGTGCCTGTAACCCCAGAACCTAAAGAACAGCGAGAGTGAAGGGTTATTCACCCGCCCAAAAGACTAACATATGATACTTTGGGTGAAAGCTCTGAGGAGGTCGTTCTCATTGCAAAAAGGACTCTTGAAGAAACTGACCCTTCCACTGCAGATTTGGTGGTGGACAATCCCAACTCACTGTCAGGGCTGGGCTCAGCCCTTCCTTCTCTGAGCTGGCCACTCAGCTGTCGGATAATTGCTAGCTCCTATCTCTCCACAGTTACTCAGCTGTTGATGATATCCTGCTCATCATTCCTGCCTACTTAAGCCGTCCAGTCCAGAGGATCTCTGCCTTCGCCTTGGTCAACATCACAGAAACAATCTCATGCGATCCTGTTCAAGACTTGCTTTGCTGACATCCCTTCTGGCTCCAGATCCTGCTTGCTGTTCCACTACATTGATCCCTGACTTCTGGCTTGGCTGACTATCCGTTCCGGTTACTGAACTTTGGCTATGTTTTGACTACGTTTGTTCTTTTTACTTTTATTATTAAACCAGTGTGATTTAACTATACTTCTGTCTTGGCCTGATTTCTTGGTTTCTGACACTCAGCCCCTGGCACATCTAGCTGAAAATTGCATGTGGGGGGCTAACCCGTCCATATGTACCACCTTATATCTCTATTTTGATGTGGAATATCTCTGAAATAATGTGAGATCTAACGTTAAAACCACTTGATCTTACCGGATCTAACGAATATCTATTAGCCTGAATGATTTTTGGCCAGAAAATTTGATAAGGGGGGCCATCCCCCCTTATTAATCACTTAATAAGTCTCTAATTATGTGATATCTAACGTTAAAACCACTTGATCTTACCGAATCCAACGAATATCTATAAGCCTGAATAATTTTTGGCCAGAAAATTTGATAAGTTGGGGCTAACCCGTCCATATTTACCACCTAATATCTCTATTTTGATGAGGAATATCTCTGAAATGATGTGAGATCTAACGTTAAAACCACTTGATCTTACCGGATCCAACGAATATCTATTAGCCTGAATGATTTTTGGTCAGAAAATTTGATAAGGGGGGGCCATCCCCCCTTATTGATCACTTAATAAGTCTCTAATTATGTGAGATCTAACGTTAAAACCACGTTAAAACCACTTAATCTTACCGGATCCAACGAATATCTATTAGCCTGAATGATTTTTGGTCAGAAAATTTGATAAGGGGGGGCTAACCCGTCCATATGTACCACCTAATACCTCTATTTTGATGTGGAATATCTCTGAAATGATGTGAGATCTAACGTTAAAAACACTTGATCTCACCGGATCTAACGAATGTCTATTAGCCTGAATGATTTTTGGCCAGAAAATTTGAAAAGGGGGGGCCAGCCCCCCTCATTAATCACTTAATAAGTCTCTAATTATGTGAGATCTATCGTTAAAACCA
Organism: Lithobates septentrionalis; assembly: GCA_037952835.1. NCBI lineage: Eukaryota > Metazoa > Chordata > Amphibia > Anura > Ranidae > Lithobates > Lithobates septentrionalis. The sequence continues at coordinate 964,770 of JBBDGP010002483.1, forward strand.
CTTGATCTTACCGGATCTAAGGAATATCTATAAGCCTGAATAATTTTTGGCCAGAAAATTTGATAAGGGGGGCTAACTCGTCCATATGTACCACCTAATATCTCTATTTTGATGTGGAATATCTCTGAAATGATGTGAGATCTAACGTTAAAACCACTTGATCTAACGAATATCTATTATCCTGAATGATTTTTGGCCAGAAAATTTGATAAGGGGGGGCCAGCCCGTCCATATGTACCACCTAATATCTCTATTTTGATATGGAATATCTCTGAAATGATGTGAGATCTAACGTTAAAAAAATGCTTGATCATACCGGATCTTATGAATATCTATTAGCCTGAATGATTTTTGGCCAGAAAATTTGATAAGGGGGGGCCAGCCCCCCTCATTAATCACTTAATAAGTCTCTAATTATGTGAGATCTAACGTTAAAACCACTTGATCTTACTGGATCTAACAAATTGCTTCCAAAATAGCTGTTTGGTCAATTTTTTGATAAGGGGGGGCTGATGACGGGTTAGCCCCCTCAGCAAATAACTGTTAATATTGCTTCTTCTGTGTGAGATCTAACGCAAACAACGGTTGATCTAACAAAGATCTAACAAACTGCATAATATTTTTTCAAAAATTTTGATATGGGGGGGGGGCTAACCCGGCAGAGGTCTCTTTTCTGCTATTCGGTCCACATGACAACAATTAGGCCTCATTCACATGAAGGATATGCGTCCATGCCCAGTGTGAGGGCCGTGTACCGCATGGAGATGCATGGCGTCCTGTGCATTCCTGTGCAGGCAGTCCAGTCAAAGTCAATTGGAACACAGAAGCTGCATGGACAAAGTCGAATGTCAAAATTTGACACGCAGACAGGAATGCCGCGTACACACGAGCGGACTTTACGGCGGACTTTGCCCGGCGGATTTTTCGACGTACTTTCCGACGGACTTTCTGAATGAACGGACTTGCCTACACACAATCCACCAAAGTCCGTCGAATTCGTACGTGATGACGTACGACCGGACTAAAACAAGGAAGTTCATAGCCAGTAGCCAATAGCTGCCCCAGCGTGGCTTTTTAGTCCGTCGAACTAGCATACAGACGGCGGACTTTTCGACCGGACTCGAGTTCAACGGATACATTTTAAACAAGTTTCAAATCTAATTCCGTCCAACTTTTGAGAAAACAAAGTCCGCTGGAGCCCACACACATCGAATTGTCCGACGAAATCCAGTCCGCTGGGCAAAGTCCGCCGTAAAGTCCGCTCGTGTGTACGCGGCAGAAGGGATGCATGTATCCGAACGCACAGTGTCTGCATTCGGATCTGTGCACCCACTTCTATAGGTGAAGCTCTCTGGTGGATGCAGATGCAGCAAAAAATGGCTCAGCATACAGGGCCTGTCTCAGCACCTGTCTGAATGAGCCCTTAGGGGAATTTATCAAAACTAGAGCAGACAGAATTTGGAACAACTATGCATGGCAACCAATCAGCTCATAGCTTTATTTTTAAAGCTGAGAAAGCTGAAGATAGAAGCTGATTGGTTGTCATGCTCAGCTGTTTCACATTCTGACTGCACCAGTTTTGATAAATTCCCCTCACTGTGTTTTTTTTTTTCATTTCTTACTCCTGACTACTGTATTCTAAGTACAGCACATACTTTATTAAAGTGGTTGTAAAGGTGAAGATTCTATGCATGAAGGTAACAAAGCTTCTGTGTGCAGCAGCCCCACCTAATTCTTACCTGAGCCCCATCTCGATCCAGCGATGTCCACAAGAGCCTTGGCTGTCTGGGGACTCGCACTCCTGATTGGCTTTTGACAGCAGCGGGAGCCATTGGCTCACACTGCTGTCAATCACAGCCAGTAAGCCAGTCAGAAGAGGGAGGGAGCAGAGTCGAGCCATGGCTATGTGTGTGAATGGACACACAGAGCCGCAGCTCAGGAGCATGCCTGCTTGGGTGGCCCCATAGCAAGCTGCTTGCTGTGGGGGCACCCAAAAAGAGGGAGGGGCCAGGAAGACCCAAGAAGAGGAGGATCTGGGCTGCTCTGTTCAAACCCATTACACGGAGCAGGTAAGTATACCATGTTTATTATTTAGAAAAAAAAAACAAAAAAAACTTTAATATCCCTTTAAGGTTAGCTGTGTGTAGTAAAGGATATGCAATAGAACAGTTTTATTTTATTAAAATGAGTGTACTGAGGTTTGTACTGTCTGCTACATACTCGCTTGTGGCACAGTCATTAAAGCATATGGCCCTTTAAGCTCCGCCCACTGTTGATGCAATCTGACCACACCCGCAGTGTTGGCTTGGCGCCGCTATATTGCCACATACCATTTTTCTTGGGGGGTGCAAAAAATGTCCAGCCCCGGGTGCCAGATGTGCTAGCTATGCCACTGGACCTCAGCCTAGCCTAAATCATTAGACTGGAGCTGCTTTTAACCACTTGACGACCGCCTCACGCCGATGTACGTCAGCAAAGTGGCCCGGACAGGCAAAATCACGTACAGTGTACGTGATTTGCCTTCCGCGGGTGGGGGGTCCGATCGGACCCCCCCCCCGGTGCCCGAGGCGGTCGTCCTTTGTGCCCCGGCGATCGGTGGTGAGGGGGAGACCATCCGTTCGTGGCCCCCCCCTCGCGATCGCCGCCGGCCAATCGAATCATTCCTTTGCTGCTGTATGCTAAACAGCAGCAAAGGAAATGATGTCATCTCCCCTCGGGTCGGTAATTTCCGTTCCGGCCCGAGGAGAGAAGACATCAATGTGAGTGCACCAACACACACACACACAGTAGAACATGCCAGGCACACAAAACACCCCGATCCCCCCCCCGATCGCCCCCCGATCCCCCCCCAATCACCCCCCCCCCCCCCTGTCACAAACTGACACCAGCAGTTTTTTTTTTTTTTTTTTCTGATTACTGCATTGGTGTCAGTTTGTGACAGTTAGTGTTGGGACAGTGAGTATTACCCCCCTTTAGGTCTAGGGTACCCCCCTAACCCCCCCTAATAAAGTTTTAACCCCTTGATCACCCCCTGTCACCAGTGTCACTAAGCGATCATTTTTCTGATCGCTGTATTAGTGTCGCTGGTGACGCTAGTTAGGGAGGTAAATATTTAGGTTCGCCGTCAGCGTTTTATAGCGTCAGGGACCCCCATATACTACCGAATAAATGTTTTAACCCCTTGATTGCCCCCTAGTTAACCCTTTCACCACTGATCACCGTATAACCGTTACGGTTGACGCTGGTTAGTTTGTTTATTTTTTATAGTGTCAGGGCACCCGCCGTTTATTACCGAATAAAGGTTTAGCCCCCTGATCGCCCGGCGGTGATATGCGTCGCCCCAGGCAGCGTCAGATTAGCGCCAGTACCGCTAACACTGACGCACGCAGCATACACCTCCCTTAGTGGTATAGTATCTGAACGCATCAATATCTGATCCGATCAGATCTATACTAGCGTCCCCAGCAGTTTAGGGTTCCCAAAAACGCAGTGTTAGCGGGATCAGCCCAGATACCTGCTAGCACCTGCGTTTTGCCCCTCCGCCCGGCCCAGCCCAGCCCACCCAAGTGCAGTATCGATCGATCACTGTCACTTACAAAAGACTAAACGCATAACTGCAGCGTTCGCAGAGTCAGGCCTGATCCCTGCGATCGCTAACAGTTTTTTTGGTAGTATTTTGGTGAACTGGCAAGCACCAGCCCCAGGCAGGGTCAGGTTAGCGCCAGTACCGCTAACACCCACGCACGCAGCATACGCCTCCCTTAGTGGTATAGTATCTGAACGGATCAATATCTGATCCGATCAGATCTATACTAGTGTCCCCAGCAGTTTAGGGTTCCCAAAAACGCAGTGTTAGCGGAATCAGCCCAGATACCTGCTAGCACCTGCGTTTTGCCCCTCCGCCCGGCCCAGCCCACCCAAGTGCAGTATCGATCGATCACTGACACTTACAAAACACTAAATGCATAACTGCAGCGTTCACAGAGTCAGGCCTGATCCCGGCGATCGCTAACAGTTTTTTTGGTAGTATTTTGGTGAACTGGCAAGCACCAGCCCCAGGCAGCGTCAGGTTAGCGCCAGTACCGCTAACACCCACGCATGCACCGTACACCACCCTTAGTGGTATAGTATCTGAACGGATCAATATCTGATCCGATCAGATCTATACTAGCATCCCCAGCAGTTTAGGGTTCTCACAAACGCAGTGTTAGTGGGATCAGCCCAGATACCTGCTAGCACCTGCGTTTTGCCCCTCCGCCCGGCCCAGCTCAGCCCACCCAAGTGCAGTATCGATCGATCACTGTCACTTACAAAAGACTAAAACGCATAACTGCAGCGTTCGCAGAGTCAGGCCTGATCCCTGCGATCGCTAACAGATTTTTTGGTAGCGTTTTGGTGAACTGGCAAGCGCCAGCGGCCTAGTACACCCCGGTCGTAGTCAAACCAGCACTGCAGTAACACTTGGTGACGTGGCGAGTCCCATAAGTGCAGTTCAAGCTGGTGAGGTGGCAAGCACAAGTAGTGTCCCGCTGCCACCAGAAAGACAAACACAGGCCCGTCGTGCCCATAGTGCCCTTCCTACTGCATTCGCCAATCCTAATTGGGAACCCACCGCTTCTGCAGCGCCCGTACTTCCCCCATTCACATCCCCAACCAAATGCAGTCGGCTGCATGAGAGGCATATTCTTTATGTCCTCCCGAGTACCCCTACCCAGCGAACGCCCCCAAAAAAGATATTGTGTCTGCAGCTAGCGCGGATATAGGCGTGACACCCGCTATTATTGTCCCTCCTGTCCTGACAATCCTGGTCTTTGCATTGGTGAATGTTTTGAACGCTACCATACACTAGTTGAGTATTAGCGTAGGGTACAGCATTGCACAGACTAGGCACACTTTCACAGGGTCTCCCAAGATGCCATCGCATTTTGAGAGACCCGAACCTGGAACCGGTTACAGTTATAAAAGTTAGTTACAAAAAAAGTGTAAAAAAAAAAAAAAAAAAATATATATATATATAAAATAAAAAAAAATAGTTGTCGTTTTATTGTTCTCTCTCTCTCTATTCTCTCTATTGTTCTGCTCTTTTTTACTGTATTCTATTCTGCAATGTTTTATTGTTATTATGCTTTATCATGTTTGGTTTTCAGGTATGCAATTTTTTATACTTTACCGTTTACTGTGCTTTATTGTTAACCATTTTTTTGTCTTCAGGTACGCCATTCACAACTTTGAGTGGTTATACCAGAATGATGCCTGCAGGTTTAGGTATCATCTTGGTATCATTCTTTTCAGCCAGCGGTCGGCTTTCATGTAAAAGCAATCCTAGCGGCTAATTAGCCTCTAGACTGCTTTTACAAGCCGTGGGAGGGAATGCCCCCCCCCCACCGTCTTCCGTGTTTTTCTCTGGCTCTCCTGTCTCAACAGGGAACCTGAGAATGCAGCCGGTGATTCAGCCAGCTGACCATAGAGCTGATCAGAGACCAGAGTGGCTCCAAACATCTCTATGGCCTAAGAAACAGGAAGCTACGAGCATTTTATGACTTAGATTTCGCTGGATGTAAATAGCGCCATTGGGAAATTGGGGAAGCATTTTATCACACCGATCTTGGTGTGGTCAGATGCTTTGAGGGCAGAGGAGAGATCTAGGGTCTAATAGACCCCAATTTTTTCAAAAAAGAGTACCTGTCACTACCTATTGCTATCATAGGGGATATTTACATTCCCCGAGATAACAATAAAAATGATTAAAAAAAAATAAAAATGAAAGGAACAGTTTAAAAATAAGATAAAAAAGCAAAAAAATAATAAAGAAAAAAAAAAAAAAAAAAAAAGCACCCCTGTCGCCCCCTGCTCTCGCACTAAGGCGAACGCAAGCGGCGGTCTGGCGTCAAATGTAAACAGCAATTGCACCATGCATGTGAGGTATCACCGCGAAGGTTAGATCGAGGGCAGTAATTTTTGCAGTAGACCTCCTCTGTAAATCTAAAGTGGTAACCTGTAAAGGCTTTTAAAGGCTTTTAAAAATGTATTTATTTTGTTGCCACTGCACGTTTGTGCGCAATTGTAAAGCATGTCATGTTTGGTATCCATGTACTCGGCCTAAGATCATCTTTTTTATTTCATCAAACATTTGGGCAATATAGTGTGTTTTAGTGCATTAAAATTTAAAAAAGTGTGTTTTTTCCCCAAAAAATGCGTTTGAAAAATCGCTGCGCAAATACTGTGTGAAAAAAAAAATGAAACACCCACCATTTTAATCTGTAGGGCATTTGCTTTAAAAAAATATATAATGTTTGGGGGTTCAAAGTAATTTTCTTGCAAAAAAAAAAAACTTTTTCATGTAAACAATAAGTGTCAGAAAGGGCTTTGTCTTCAAGTGGTTAGAAGAGTGGGTGATGTGTGACATAAGCTTCTAAATGTTGTGCATAAAATGCCAGGACAGTTCAAAACCCCCCCAAATGACCCCATTTTGGAAAGTAGACACTCCAAGCTATTTGCTGAGAGGCATGTCGAGTCCATGGAATATTTTATATTGCGACACAAGTTGCGGGAAAGAGACAATTTTTTTTTTTTTTTGCACAAAATTGTCACTAAATGATATATTGCTCAAACATGCTATGGGAATATGTGAAATTATACCCCAAAATACATTCTGCTGCTTCTCCTGAGTACGGGGATACCACATGTGTGAGACTTTTTGGGAGCCTAGCCGCGTACGGAACCCCGAAAACCAAGCACCGCCTTCAGGCTTTCTAAGGGCGTGAATTTTTGATTTCTCTCTTGACTGCTTATCACAGTTTCGGAGACCATGGAATGCCCAGGTGGCACAAACCCCCCCCCAAATGACCCCATTTTGGAAAGTAGACACCCCAAGCTATTTGATGAGAGGTATAGTGAGTATTTTGCAGACCTCACTTTTTGTCACAAAGTTTTGAAAATTGAAAAAAGAAAAAAAAAAAAGTTTTTTCTTGTCTTTCTTCATTTTCAAAAACAAATGAGAGCTGCAAAATACTCACCATGCCTCTCAGCAAATAGCTTGGGGTGTCTACTTTCCAAAATGGGGTCATTTGGGGGGGGTTTTGTGCCACCTGGGCATTCCATGGCCTCCGAAACTGTAATAGGCAGTGAAGAGTGAAATCAAAAATTTTCACCCTTAGAAATCCTGAAGGCGGTGATTGGTTTTCGGGGTCCCGTACACGGCTAGGCTCCCAAAAAGCCCCACACATGTGGTATCCCCGTACTCAGGAGAAGTAGCTAAATGTATTTTGGGGTGCAATTCCACATATGCCCATGGCCTGTGTGAGCAATATATCATTTAGTGACAACTTTGTGCAAAAAAAAAAAAAAAAAAAAAAAATGTGTCACTTTCCCGCAACTTGTGTCAAAATATAAAATATTCCATGGACTCAATATGCCTCTCTGGAAATAGCTTGGGGTGTCTACTTTCCAAAATGGGGTCATTTGGGGGGGTTTTGTGCCACCTGGGCATTCCATGGCCTCCGAAACTGTGATAGGCAGTAAAGAGTGAAATCATAAATTTACGCCCTTAGAAATCCTGAAGGCGGTGATTGGATTTCGGGGCCCCGTACGCGGCTAGGCTCCCAAAAAGTCCCACACATGTGGTATCCCCATATTCAGGAGAAGCAGCAGAATGTATTTTGGGGTGCAATTCCACATAGGCCCATGGCCTGTGTGAGCAATATATCATTTAGTGACAACTTTTTGTAAATATTTTTTTTTTTTTTTTTTTTTTTGTCATTATTCAATCACTTGGGACAAAAAAAATAAATATTCAATGGGTTCAACATGCCTCTCAGCAATTTCCTTGGGGTGTCTACTTTCCACAATGGGGTCATTTGGGGGGGTTTTGTACTGCCCTGCCATTTTAGCACCTCAAGAAATGACATAGGCAGTCATAAACTAAAAGCTGTGTAAATTACAGAAAATGTACCCTAGTTTGTAGACGCTATAACTTTTGCGCAAACCAATAAATATACACTTATTGACATTTTTTTTACCAAAAACATGTGGCCGAATACATTTTGGCCTAAATGTATGACTAAAATTGAGTTTATTGGATTTTTTTTATAACAAAAAGTAGAAAATATCATTTTTTTTCAAAATTTTCGGTCTTTTTCCATTTATAGCGCAAAAAATAAAAACCGCAGAGGTGATCAAATACCATCGAAAGAAAGCTCTATTTGTGGGAAGAAAAGGACGCAAATTTCGTTTGGGTACAGCATTGCATGACTGCGCAATTAGCAGTTAAAGCGACGCAGTGCCAAATTGGAAAAAGACCTCTGGTCCTTAGGCAGCATAATGGTCCGGGGCTCAAGTGGTTAAAGTATAACTAAAGGCAAAACTTTTTTTATTCAGTTTTGGATAGAGTGGAGAGGGATTAGAACCCCTGTCATGTTTTATTGCTGTCTGTGCTCCCATTAAGGAGATTCACCCTCTCTACTCGTCCTGTTTACCATTATCATTGAAAGTAAAAGAAGATCCCACGTTTTGGGTTGTCCCCAGAAAAGTAATAGAGGGGAAATCTTCCGATAGGGACATTAGTTCTGGTGACCTGGGGGGTCCCCAAGGAATTCCCCTAACCACTTCAACCCCGGAAGATTTGGCTGCACAATGACCAGAGCACTTTTTACAATTTGGCATTGCGCTGCTTAAACTGGTAATTGCGCTGTGATACAATTCTGTACCCTAACAAAATTTGTGTCCTTTTTTTTCCCACAAATAGAGCTTTCTTTTGATGGTATTTGATTGCCTCTATGATTTTTATTTTTTGCGATATAAACAGAAAAAGGCCGAAAATTTTGAAAAAAAATGATATTTTCTACTTTTTGTTATAAATAAAATCCAATAAACTAAATTTTAGTCATACATTTAGGCCAAAATGTATTCGGCCACATGTCTTTGGTAAAAAAAAAATGTCAATAAGTGTATATTTATTGGTTTGCGCAAAAGTTATAGCGTCTACAAACTAGGGTACATTTTCTGGAATTTACGCAGCTTTAATTTATGACTGCCTATCTCATTTCTTGAGGTGCTAAAATGGCAGGGCAGTACAACCCCCCCCACATGGTTATGCCATGGTTATATGTGGAAGACCAAAATACATTCTGCTGCTTCTCCTGAGTATGGGGATACCACGTGTGTAGGACTTTTTGGGAGCCTAGCTGCATTTTTCTTTTATTTCTTAATTTTCAAAAACAAATGAGAGCTGCAAAATACTTTTTTAGCAAATAGCTTGGGGTGTTTACTTTCCAAAATGTGGTTATTTGGGGGGGGGGGGGGGGTTGTGCCATCTGGACATTTCAGGGCCTCTTTAACTGTGATAGGTGGTGAGGAGTAAAATCACAATTTTACGCCCTTAGAAAGCCTGAAGGGGGTGCTTGGTTTTCGGGGCCCCGTACGCGGCTAGGCTCCCAAAAAGTCTCACACATGTGGTATCCACGTACTCAGGAGAAGCAGCAGAATGTATTTTGGGGTGTAATTCCACATATGCCCATGTCATGTGTGAGCAATATATCATTTAGTGACAACTTTGTGCAAAAAAAAAAAAAAAGTTTGTAATTTTCCCGAAACTTCTGGCAAAATATAAAATATTCTATGGACTCAACATGCCTATCAGCAAATAGCTTGGGGTGCTATTTTCCAAAAATGGGTCATTTTGGGGGGTTTTGAGCTGTCCTGGTATTTTATGTACAACATTAGAAGCTTATGTCACACATCACCCACTCTTCTAACCACCTCTGCTTCATACGAGAGCCCTGCGATTCTTGCACCTCAACAACAGAAGAAGGAGATCGGGGTCTGGTACGCCTGACCTTGGCAGGGACCACTACTCCGTTGTCAGAGCTATCTGTCAGGGTGCCGCTGCTGTCTACAGGTTCGTATTCTGAGCCTGAATCTGACAGATGGGTGACTTCCTCTTTACTCTCATCTGTCATGCTCAGAAATGTGTAGGCCTCTTCACTAGTGTACCTTCGATTGGATATTTTGGCCTCTAAATTTACTGGTACAACTAGTGAGACTCACAGGAAAAAAGAGCACCTGACTGTCAGCGACTGCTTCAAACGCTACCAAAAAAACTGTAATGCCGCGTACACACGAGCTGACTTTCCGGCGGGCTAGGTCCGACGGGATTAGTCCGGCGGACAATCCGATCGCGTGTGGGCTAGTCCGATAGCTTTTCGGGATAAAAATCCGACGGACCTAGAAATAGAACATGTTTCAAATTTGTCCGACGGACTCAAGTCCAACAGACTAAAATCGGGAAAACCGTTCGTCTGTGTGCTGGTCCGACGGACCAAATACGTCGCAAGGGGAAGCTATTGGCTACTGGCTATTGAACTTCCTTTTTTAGTCCCGTTTACATCATCACGTTCAAACCGAACGGACTTATGAACGGACTTAGTCCGATCGTGTGTGCCCAAGTCCGTTGGTTCGGAAAGTCCGTCGGAACTCCGCCGAAAGTCTGTCGTAAAGACCTAGTCCGCCGGAAAGTCCGCTCGTGTGTACGCGGCATTAGCGTTCGCAGGGATCAGGCCTGACTCTGCGAATGCTGCAGTTATGTGTTTAGTGTTTTGTAAGTGACAGTGATCGATTGATACTGCACTTGGGTGGGCTGGGCGGAGGGCCTAAACGCAGGTGTTAGCAGGTATCTGGGCTGATCCCGCTAACGCTGCATTTTTGGGAATCCTAAACTATTGGGGATGCTAATATAGTTCTGATCAGATCAAAGACATCGATCTGTTCAGACACTATACTACTAAGGGAGGTGTATGGTGCGTGCATGGATGTTAGCGCTACTGGCACTAATCTGACGCTGCCTGGGGCGATGCAGACCCTAACTGATGCTAAAACCTAACTGATATTAACCGCCGGGTGATCAGGGGGTTAAACCTTTTATTAGGTAATGTACGGTGGGTGCCCTGACGCTATAAAAAAATAACTAACTAACCAGCGTCACCCATGACGCTAATACGGTGCTCACTGGTGACGGGGTGATCAAGGGGTTAAACCTTTATTAGGAGGGTTAAGGGGGGTCCCTAGAGCTATCTGGGCCTACTGCTAAGTACCCTAACGCTGATTAGTGTCACAAATGACACCAGTACAGTGATCAAAGAAAAATAAGAACACTGCACTGGGTGACACAGTGACAGAGAGTAAAGGGGTTAACTGGGGGGGGTGATCGGGGGGTGAAATGTGTGCCTACGTGTACTGTGTCAGGGAATCATTTAATTTGTCAGAATCATTGGCCTGGGCCTGGAGACTGATCGGTTCTGAAACAAATCCGATCAATGTAGGCGGCCGCGTACCCTACGTAAGGGAACGCCGTTTCGCCCACCCGTACCATTCTGCCACAGTAAAACTGTGACGGCTGGCCTGGAACCTGTTAAGGGATTTCCTCTCACTTCTTGTTTGGCTATGGGACAGGAAGTAAAGGAAAATCTCTGCAATGGGACACAGATGCAACAAAAAAATCTGACAGGGGTTATAACCCTCCCTTACTCTATCCAAAATGAAAAAAAAAGGTTGTGCCTATCGTTCTACTTTATTGATAAAAGGTGGAGCTTTTCTAATCAACTATACTGTTGCTGGGCATTGTGACATGTCAGGAATGTAATTATGGAGACCTGTAAAGATATTGAAAGGTCCAGTTTAATGAATTACTGCTCTGGAGGAAATCACATTAATGTTGCATGAACTGGGGCAGCCTAGGAACTGTCAAAACTCTCATTGTGTGTCTTTTGATAGCAGCATTGCTGCGGTCATTTAGGGTGAGTGGAAATGTGTAAACCAGACTCATACAGGAATGTGCATATCTGTTTTTTCATTGTTACATAATTTGGAAGAGGTTTGCATAAATCTGCAGACAAGGAAAGCCTGTAAGTCCACTTTAGGAACTTGTCATAATCATGTGCCCTTCCTGCATAAAATTTCCCCAAGGCATGCCATAGATGAGGCAATTTTCTTTCCTGCATCCACTTGTTGCAGGAAAGAAAAAGTGCTTGATTTCACTGTCAATACTGACTTGTGAATCCCTCCAGCAGCTCTATTGTGTTCCACCGGAGCCTTCCCTGCTAGCAGAACACAACGATTACTGCAGTAGTCACGTGCATAAAATCCGACAGGCTGGTTGTACTGAAGTCGATCAATGGATTGACTTTAGTACAACCAGCCTGCCCATAGATGGATTGATTTTTGACCAGTTCCTGTTGAACTGGCTGAGATTCGATCCATCTATGGACAGCCTAAGGCCAAAAACATTGTTTGCACCTGTCTCCTACAGGGAAGTGTTCTCTAGCTGATAAGAGTGAGATTCGCCCTGGCCAATCACTGAGAAGTTTATGACAGTGATGTGGGCAGGGGAGAGGAATACATATTTGGAGAGACCTAGAAGGAGCCTTTCCCTCCCAGGCTTTGCTTGGAGAGTATGGTCTCTAGCCTGGAAAGTATGTAATGGTGGACAGTCCCTCGTCTTCCAGGCTTTGCCTGGAGAGTATGTAAAGGTGGATGGTTCTTTGCCTGAGGAGTATGTAGTGGTGGATGGCTCCTTGCCTTCCTGGCTTTGCCTGGAGAGTATGTAGAGGTGGATGGTCCCTTGGCTGGAAAGTATGTAATGGTGGACAGTCCCTTGCCTTCCAGGCTTTGTCTGGAGAGAATTTAACGGTGGATGGTCCCTTGCCTGGAAAGTATGTAATGGTGGGCAGTCCCTTGTCTTCCAGGGTTTCCTTGGAGAGTATGTGATGGTGAATGGTCCTTTGCTTAGAGAGTATGTAGTGGTGGATGGTCCCTTGCCTTGAAAGTATGTCATAGTGGACAGTCCCTTGTCTGGAGAGTATGAAGTGGTGGATGGTCTTTTGCCTGAAGAGTATGAAGAGTATGAAGTGGTGGATGGTCCCTTGCCGGAAAAATATGTAATGGTGAACAATCCCTTACCTTCCAGGCTATGCCTGGAGAGTATGTAAGGGTGGATGGTCCTTTGCCTGGGGAGTATGCAGTGATGTATAGTCCCTTGCCAGGAAAGTATGTCATTTTAGACAGTCCCTTGCCTGGAGAGTATGAAGTGGTGAATGGTCCTTTACCTGGAGAGTATGAAAGAGCCTTTCCCTCCCAGGCTTTGCTTGGAGAGTATGTAGTGATGGATGGTCCCTTGCCTGGAAAGCATGTAATGGTGGACAGTCCCTCGTCTTCCAGACTTTACCTGGAGAGTATATAAAGGTGGATGGTTCTTTGCTTGGGGAGTATGTAGTGGTGGATGGTCCCTCACCAGGAAAGTATGTAATGGTGGACAGTCCCTTGCCTTTCCAGGCTTTGCCTGGAAAGTTTTTAAAGGTGGAGGGCCTTTTGCCTGGGGAGTATGTAGTGGTGGACGATTCTTTGCCTGAAGAGTATGAAGTGGTGGATGGTCCCTTGCCTGGAAAGTATGCAGTGGTGGGCAGTCCCTTGTATTCCAGGCTTTCCCTGGAGAGTCTGTAATGGTAAATGTTCATTTTCCTATAGAATATGTAGTGCTGGATGTTGCCTTGCCTGGAAAGTATGACATAGTGGACAGTACCTTGCCTGGAGGATATGTAGTGGTGGATGGTCCCTTGCCTGGAAAGTATGTAATGGTGGACAGTCCTTTGCCTGGAGAGTATGTAAAGGTGGATGGTCCTTTACCTGGGGAGTATGCAGTGGTATATGGTCCCTTGCCGGGAAAGTATGTAATGGTGAACAGTCCTTTGTCTTCCAGGCTCTGCCTGGAGAGTAGAGTATTTAAAAGTGCATGTTCCTTTACCTGGGGAGTATGCAGTGGTGTATGGTCCCTTGCCTTCCAGGTTCTGCCTGCAGAATTTTAAGTGGTGGATGGTACCTTACCTTCCAGGCTTTGCTTGGAGAGTAAGTAATGGTGGATGGTCCCTTGCCTGAAGAGTATGTAGTGGTGGATGTTCCTGGTCTGGAAAGTATGTAATGGTGGACAGTCCTTTGCCTGGAGAATATAGAACAGTGGACGGTCTTTTGCCTGTGGAGTATGTAGTTGTGGACGGTCCCTTGCCCTCCAGGCTTTACCTGGAGAATATGTAGTGGTGGATGATCGCTTGCCTTCCAGGCCTTCTGCCTGAGTAAGATACGAGTCCAGAAGCCATTTCCTCTGAGGCCTGCTGTCAACGACTGCCCTGGGAGAAGGTCCAAAGAGTCCTAAATATATCTGTCACCCTCGCCTACCAAATCTGCATTAGCTTGTGACATTGGTTAAAGATACCTCGAGATACTAATAAGCATATCAAATTTTGGTGCTATTTTTTGGGTATCCTGTACCCCCAACTCCAACTCCCTCTCCCTTGGAAGACTGAGCCAATAACATAGCAAAAAAAAGATTGATAAGTTTCAAGTCTGTCTATTGCTGTCAGTAGGTTGGCGAGTGTCTGGGTGTAGCAATAGGGCATATTACCAGTAGAAAGTCTAGAAGGGCCCATAAATACCAGCTGTCACTGCTATACCTGTATAGAATTGTCCCCATGTTTTTTTGTAATAGTTTGTTTGTAGATGATAGAATTCACAAGTACAAGTGATTTAATAGATAATTCATATAATGACATTTGTTTACAACCAGAATAAATACATATTATACATCAGTTTAAATACAATATAAAGTAGTATATTAGCAAACTGGTAACAGTCTATGCTGCTCAGACAAAGCTTGTGAATTCCCCCTCATTGCTCTGAAAGTTTCAAAGTCCTGTTTATAATTGATATGAATATACTGAACTACAGTAGAGAGTATAAAATCCAGGACTCTGTGTGAAGGTACAAGACCTGCCTAGTGGATAATGATTCTCCGCAGAGTACTGTCTCACCTAGTCTATACAAAGATATTAATATGTGATAAGTGTGGAGGGACATGTTTAAACGTTTTTGAATGGGACATTTATGGACACTAGAATTCCAGCATTTTGTACCCGATAACACTGGAATAGTGCTGAAAGCTGAAATTCAGGTGAGAAGCCATATATGTGAAAAAAAAATCCTGCTGAAGGGCTGTTCAGCCAGTTTTGTGATGGACACTTCTGTGCCATGGAGGCAGAAGATGTCAGCACTACCTGGTTATGTTTTGCAGCTTTGCATGTCGCCTATTCACTTCCAACCTGCTTACAGTACATCAGGATCATCAGCTCTATCCACTGAGCAGAGAGAAGTGTGGATCAGGAGACGGGCTGAACAGAATAACAAGTCCTTGGCAGGTAAAATAGTTCCCCTGCATGTATTCCCAGTTGTGCATTTAGTGATTTCCCCAAGGTTTCATTTGAACTGAAAGGCTCATTATTGTCACATCCGATGGCAGCCAGCTGCCCAGCTACCAAAATTTTTTTATTTTATATATATATATATATATATATATATAAAAATTAAAAAAAACATTCCCCAAAGATATAATCATGAATTACTTGGGAGGGCCCAATCATGTATAGTTGAGGGGCTAGATGCCTCTGGTGCTGTCTAAAGGAACAAAAAAGAAAAGTCTGTTTCCTAAAGATCCAGGTAAGGATCGGGCTGGGTTGCCCACGGTTCCCATGAATATAGTGACTGTCCCATTTTTGATGACCACCTTTCCTCTTTGGCAATCAGGAAGGATGAGGATGAGAGCCCCGGAACCTGCATTGTCAAATTAAGTCACCAATGGCAGCTCCCATATTTCTATCCTGATACCTTCCTTTGAAGACTGCTAACATTTATCCATCAGTATGGACTTTGAGCTGGCAATACATGGTTGGGTTTTGATGCATCTTAAAATCTATGAGAATTATTCATTGGTTCTTAACCAAATGGACTATAGGAGAGAATATAATTACATGCTTGTAGTAAGCTGGCCATACGCTAGTAGATGTTTGTTAGAAAATTCTCAGTACATTTGATGGCTTGATGAATGTTATTTGAAATTACTTCAAAATTCAATTTCAACATTCGAATTTGGAACGAATGGGCTTTACCAAAAGAAAACCACATTCACCTTTAGAAATGTATTTGTTTGAGAAAATTTTTACATTCTGCTCCTTTGAATTTTCTCATCACTGCGGTCAATATGAAACGTTGATTTGGCCCAACTAATGTAAAGAGAAATCCAGCGAACGTTCTAGAAATGTAAAATTTTGAACAAAATTCTACTAGTCTATGGCCAGCCAAAATTTGAAGCAGTAGCCCATAAAAATCTTTCTGTGCAAGACCACCTCTAGCGTTTGACAACACTAAAGGCTGATTTCTGATGGGCAAATGTGGATGTTTGCTTTTTTTTTTTTTTTTTTGTGCATTATGTTAAAGCCCAAATGAGTGTATGAAAAAAGATAGAAAGCAAAGGACACAATGACTCATTAACCATCAATAGTCTGACTCCAATGAAACGAGAAATTTGATTAGCTGTTGCACTTTGCCCTTCACCGCTGTGCTTCGCACATCCTTACAGCAAGTGTAATTTTCTCATCAGTCCATGACCTGTAAACTCGGTTATTGGTGGAGTGAACAGCTCTTTGTTATGGATACAGAAATTGTCCAGAGTCGGCAAGCTCAGGATAAGGCTGGGAGGATCCTCCTGGGATAAAAGGGGATGAAGTCTCTGAGAGCGGGGATCGGCTTCTTCTCTTCTTCCTCCTCCAGCTTCAGCTTTTCACCGGGTTCCAGCAGCTGCTGCACATAGCACGATGTACCCAGGAGGACATGACCCGTAGCCTGCATAGTGTAGAGAGTCCAGCGTAGCGCCTCCCTATGGGGACAAAATAAATATTAATAGAAAATCTGGGGCTTTTTTACACCCTTTGTAGGCAGATGATGTTTTTCCTTCAGTAATAAAAGCAACAAAACCTCTATCGGGTTTTTATTGTCGTTTTAATCTCCCTGGAAAAATGTGTCCTCGCTCCCAGTCTGGAAAAGTAAGGCTAAGATTAGACATGTGGTTGGGGGCATGTTAATCACATTCCGCCCGGCCGATAGGAGAATGACGGGTGGGCAGGGGATCAGTTATCTTGACTGGGCGTCACATGACATCCATCAGGATAAGCCGCTCACGCACACCGGTGCGGTGTGTCGCTCTGACACACCGCATCTCCGATCTCGGTAAAGAGTCTATGACGTAGGCTCTTTACCATGTGATCAGCTGTGTCCAATCAGAGCTGATCACATCGTAACCAGGAAGTGCCATTTATTGGCTTTTCCTCTATTCGAGCTGACTAGGCTCTTCTGACAGAGAGGAGGGGTCTGCGCTGATAATCAGCACATCGATTATCAGTGCAGACCCATCAAGGATTCGCACCTAAAGTGTCAACGCGTGCCCACCAGGGGTTTCAATCAGTGCCCATCAGTAATGCCCACCAGTGAAGGGGAAAACGTACTTATTTACAAAATTTTATAACAGAAACAAAGAAAAAAATTTTTTCAAAATTTTCTGTTTTTTTTTTTATTTGTTTAGCAAAAAATAAAAAAAACACAGTGGTGATCAAATACCACGATAAGAAAGCTCTTTTTGTGGGGAAAAAAAATTATAAAAAGTTTCATATGCCTTTGTAGCGCGGCGTCTGCCGTCTGAGTGATCACTACCTTCTGGCCCATTGGGGGGTTGACTTGTTCGACGCCGCCGACGGTGGGACCATGACTGATTTGGTTCCTTGGTTGTCGGCGTTCTCCCCTTCTCTCCCTATTTGTGGACCAGTGTCTGACGTTGGGGACATGGCTGCGGGGGCTTGGCAGTTTTGGACCTCATCCCCGCATGAATTCCGCACTCCGTTTGGTATACACCTATTATCACCCACCACCCATGCATCCATGCATTTCTGGTTGGACTTTCTGGTCATCAGGTACACAATTCCCCCCCACCACCATTTGACTTTCTAAACCGAGTCCCATTTCCCTTTCATCACTTTCCTGGCTTTCAGTTTTCCCCTTTTTCTTCTCACTCCCGCTTTTCCTCCTCTCCCTTTCTCCCCCTTCCTGTTCCTCACCATTTGCCCCTCTCAAATCACCCCGCCAATTCCTTCCCCTCCCCCTTTCCTTTTTCAGCTTCCCTTTTCCCTTCACTCTTTTCATATCTTCACACCTTTTTTCCATTCACACTAATCCTCTTCACCCCCTCTTATTCCCTCCTGTGCTCTACATCTTTCTTTCTCTACCTCCTTCTTTCCACTTGTGCCTCACGTTCACTCCACAGCAACATAACTTTCTTTTCCTTTTTAGATTTGGCTCTCTTGTTCCAAAACTCTCTACATTGTTATTCCTGCGGGGCGTTGTCCATCCCTGTGTTTTGCACACTGCGGCATGTCCCCTCAGCTCCCGAGCATGGCATACTTGGTTTGGCCTGGGTGTTTCATGGCCGCACCGCCACTGTGTGGACCACACATGTAAGTGTACGGGCAGTTCGGGTCCATCAGGGAAGACCCTTCCTGCCTGTTCTGAGCTTTTTTCTTTCTTTTTTCCCCCGTCTTTTTTTCCTTTTTCCTTTTCTTCTTTTTCCTTTCGAATAAATATTTTTCCTTCATTTTTTAGATTATCACTATGGTTCCTTGCTCCTGATGATAGGTCAAATACCTTGAAACGCGTAGAGCCAACAACAACCTAGTGTACACATTGATGCATCTGATCAGGCCGTTCCATATTAATTGGTTTTTTTCCCCCCTACAATACCCCCCTCTTTTCTTTGTTTTTCATATTTTTTCCATTTAATCATGTAATCATGCTCTAAATGTTTTTTATACTATGTATTATATATTGATTCCTTGTTGGAATATGTATGTATGTATGTATGTATGTATATCTTTTCTGGTTTCAATGAATTGTAGTAGTTGTACGAATAGTTTCATATATAGCATCATGCATTGAATTATTTGAATACAGAAACTCTATAACCATTTGATTCTATTAAAAGCTATCAATTTTATTTTTGCTCCCGTGTGTTTATATAAAAAGTCCCGCTATTCCTTCATTTTTTATTATTTTCATATGCTTCGTACAGTGCTGCATGACCACGCAATTGTCATCCAAAATGCGACAGCGCTGAGAGCTGAAAATTGGCTTGGGCAGGAAGGGGGTGAAAGTGCCTGGTATTGTAGTAGTTAAAGATGCGAGGTTGAGCTGTGCTTTAATGACCCCCCCCCCCCAATTGTGCCCCCCCAAGCTGCAGTGGAGGGGGTGATTACATGCTTCGCTTTGTGCAAAAGGTATCGCGATTGGATAGGAAGCGCTGCAAATGCCCTGCACCTGCGTGCACGCGCATGTGGCAAATTTGTTTTGAAAAAAAAAAAAAAATAGGGTTAAAATAGGGAGTGAAGAGGCATCACATCACCTCCTCACTGCCTGCCAGTCACCTCTGAAAAGAGACCCCAATTTTCAGAGGAGTGGCGGGTTTAGCCGCACGTCTAAAGCTAGGCTTAGTCAAATAAAAATCTTTCCAGTGCAGACACAAACTACAACAAAATCTTGCTTTGGTATAATGAGGAAGAATTCGTATCTTGGGTTCCCTCCCAACCATTGCCCCAGTGATGCCAGGCCTTATGCCAGGACAAGCAGCTCTGGACTGATGAGCAGGTAAGAATGTAGGGGACAGCTCTGAAAATCTGGTCTTTAGTATTTTTTGCATGGGCTAGTGTTGAGATTTAAATCTTATGTTACAAAGGCCCCGTATGTATCTGTACAAAATATACTGTGTGTGTGTACTCACTTCATTACACGCTTGGCGCCGTAGCACTCAAGATCATAGGACACAGTGTACGTTCCATAGAATGTGGCTTTGACATTGATGCATCCTATGAAATCCTCTGGATGATTCTTGTACAGGTCAAAGCTAATCCGAACCACATCAATCTTCTTCTGTGGCTTGCTGGACAGGGAAATGTGGTAGCCTGCTGTCTGTGGTGTAAGAAAAGACGTATTAGACTTATTGGCTCTCATTCCTGAAAATATTTGTCTTTGTGGCACAGAGTGAGGGAAGAAAGTATTTGATCCCCTGCTGATTTTGTACATTTGTCCACTGACAAATTAATGATCAGTCTATAATTTTAATGGTAGTTCTATTTTAACAGCGAGAGACAGAATAACAACAAAAATATCCAGAAAAACGCATTTCAAAAAAAGTTATAAATTCATTTGCATTTTATTGAGTGCAATAAGTATTTGATCCCCTATCAATCAGCAAGATTTATGGCTCCCAGGTGTCTTCTATACAGGTAACCAGCTGAGATTAGGAGCACTTAAAAGTATGTGCTCCTACTCTCAGATTATTACCCGTTTAAAAAAAAATAAATGTGCACGCCAAAAAGTGAGACACAAAAAGTGCACAAGGTGTACATATGGTCCTCCTCCGAAGAGAAAGGACCGTTGCCCTGATCCCCCAGGGTGCTTCAGACGGGGGCTAGCGTACTTCACATGGTCCATCTGGGGTGAAACCAGACGGACCCTGTTTTCTGCGTGGTCTGCCGTGACAGACCACCCCAAGTACTAGGTGGGGCTCCCCCGAAGGGAGACCCTATGAGAGAGGGAGAACCAAGCCAGAAGGCCATGTCCACCCCCTCTCAAGACGTTCAGGGCCCGAAGACCTACACCCTATTAATCAAACGTGAAACGTTTTGCCCATAGGAATTGTTAGATTAAAGCTGAATTCCATGGCCAGCTTAAGTAGGCACCTTCTCTTAATTATTAGAGAGAGTAGAGTGTGACATGCATAGTGAGAATCCAGGACAGCGGTTTCCCATCATGCACTGCAAAGTTCTGGTTGGCTTAGCTTGACTGAAAGCAGGTTTCACGACACTTCTTTTCACAAAGCTGCCTAGTTTGCATAATTCCCGCAGATTTTATGACACAGAAAAGGAAGGCGAGAAAATGACAGCTGCGGGACAATGAATAAATACTGCAAATAATTACACATCAGTACATGTTCAGTGTTGGCTGCCAACGTTGACTGCAAAAATACAAAGGACTGTTCTGAGATTTGTTCAACATCCAAATTTGTGTTATGTTGACCACACACATTTCAATGGGAATGCCGGCCATACACTGTGTAAGTTTCTTTCCTGCAACCGCAGGTTGCAGGAAAGAAATTTGCTTGATTCCCCCCTCAACACAGACAGTGTTGAGGGGGGGAATCTCTGCTTCCGAGCCATTGTATTCTATGTAAAAAAAATGAGCCGCACTCCGGTTGTTTTATTGAATAGCCACAGTGAACAAAAAACGCAGATTAGGTCAGTTGGCGCGTTTCAGCCTATAAGGCCTTAGTCATAAGCAGGTGGCAATCGGTTCCACTAGATTTTAGTTAGGGGTATCAGAATAAAGGGGGCTGAATACAAAATGCACGCCACACTTTTCAGGTATTTGTAAACAATTTTGAAACCCATTTATCATTTTTCTTCCACTTCACAATTATGTGCCACTTTGTGTCGGTCGATCACATAAAATACATTTACGTTTTTGGTTGTAACATGACAAAATGTGGAAAATTTAAAGTGTTATGAATACTTTTTCAGGGCCCTGTAAGTGTAGGTGCTGCAATTTGGTACATCATACATAGTACTCTGCCGCTCACCTGGGAAGGTTTCCATGTCTGCCCTTTGGTCAGTGCCATGAAGACAACTCCGCTATCCACTGACTGAAAGAAGTCCTCGGTGTCTACTCCGGTCCCATCTTCATCCAGAACCAGCATGATAGCATCACTCATGAGAAGAGCGTCCTGGGCCTGTGAACAAGGAGAATGGATACAGATGATGCAGGATAACCACATTTCAAACAGCTGTACATATTGTGTAGACAAATTAAAGTGTACATATGGGTTTCTCTGTCTGGCTTCTGCTATAGAGTATAATCTACAATAGATTTGCCCACTAGTTCCTAGGTTAAGTTTACATTGCCTTACCAAAGAGAGTGGGGAACAACATTAGGGAAATTTCTCCTCACTTACTGTCCCAGTGACAATGGTTTCACCAGACAGGAAGTGAGGGAAAACCTGCAAAAGGGACACAGACAGAAAAAAAAGCTGTCGGGGTTGTAATCACTGCCCCGCCCTTTCAAAATAAGTAAATACATTTTGGTGGGACATAAACTTTAAAGTGGTTGTAAACCCTGGTAAAAAAATAAATAAAAGAAAAAAAAAAACCCTGCAAGACAAAAGGCATAATGAGCTAGTATGCATAGCATACTAGTAGCTCATTATGAATTACTTACCCGAGATCGAAGCCCCAGCAGCCGTCCCTGTCCCCCCCTTAGGCTGGCGACATCACTCCTGGGGGTTACTTCCGGGTATCGCGGCTCCGGCGCTGTGATTGGCCGGAGCCGAGATGACTTCACTCCCGTGCATGCACGCAGGAGCCGTCGGTAACGGCACACAGACTGCAGCAACGGCACATACGTGCCATTGCTTCAGTTTCCCCCAGTGCGATGCAGGGGACAGGGGATATCTCCTAAACTGTGCAGGTTTAGGAGATATCCTGGGTAGCTACAGGTAAGCCTTATTATAGGCTTACCTGTAGCATAAAGTTGTTGTAATGGGTTTCCAACCACTTTGAAAGTAGTTCTAAAGGCTTTCTTTATCTTAATGCAATCTCTACATTAAGCTAAAAAAAAAAAAAAACACACATTCAAATATTGCCTCCTCCAGCCCACCCCTAAATAAATACTTACCCAGGCCTGATCTCGATCCAGCGCTGCGCCCGAGAGCAGTGACACTCTCCTCTCTCTTACTCTCCTTACTGGACAGAGGCAGATGCAGAAGCCAAGCCATTGGCTCCTGTTGCTGTCAATCAAATTAAGTGAGGAGGGAGCTGGGAGGTAGGGCCAAACCAGGCTCTCTGTGTCTATAGACACAACCCTGCTCTGGAGAGAGCTCTGCAGCATCTGCCCCACTAGTAAGCAGCTTGCTGTGGAGGCAAACACTGAGGAGGAGTGGACAGCACCAGCGGGGGACCGCAGAGGAGGAGGTTCAGGGCTGCTCTGTGCAATGTCATTGCAAAGAGCAGGTAAGTATTACGTGTTTGTTATTTTCTGTTTCAATCGTTTTTATTGTTTTTTTATGGTCAGTCTGAAGAAGTGGGTATTTCTAGACAGGCTACATATTCATAGGTAATACTCACATGTAAAGCTGAGCCTCCATGATTCAAAGAACTGAAACCCAATGAATGAAAGGGTCTGGCTGGGGACAATATGAGTGAAGAGAAAATACTTAGATGATGCTGGATGTCCTCCACCCAGGAAATATGGTGGGTTCTATCTGGCTTAACGCAGCATCTAATGCACATTGAGGAGGAGCTCACAGTGTGCAGTGAAATCAGAGTAAGCCATTTCAGTACAGGGGAGCAGCCTGTACAAAGGTGCAAGACTAAATGGAAAGCCAGAGGAGCGTTTTTCAAATATTGCCTTTTTTTTCCTCATTGAGAGATAAAGATTTTAAAGTGGCTGTAAACCCTTTACAACCACTTTATACTACAGACAAGCCTATAATAAAGCTTACCTGTAGCTACACTGGACATCTCCTAAACCTGCACAGTTCAGGAGATATCCCTGTATTTGCATGTGCCCACGTCATCGGCACATGCGCACTTAAGCAAACTGAAGCAATGGCGCGTACGTGCCGTTGCTTCAGGTGTACTATGCTGTTACCGGGGGCTCCCACACGCATGCGCGAGAGTGACGTCATCGCGGCTCCGGCCTATCACAGCGCCGGAGCTGGGATACCCGGAAGTAACCCCCTGGGGAGATATCGGCCGCCGGAGCGGAGAACGAGGACCGCTGCAGGGGCTTTGATCCCAGGTAAGTAATTCATAATGAGCTAGTACGCTATGCATACTAGCTCATTATGCCTTTGTCTTGCAGGTTTTTTTTTTCGTTTTTTTTAATCTTTTAAAAAGGGTTTACAACCACTTTAAAACTGATATTAATCTTATTTCCTCACCTTGTTCAGTAGATCTCCCAGACTATCCGCTACAATGCCCTTCCGGACGCTCCGATCCCAGTTACAGACTCTGAAGGGCCGAGGCTTGGACGCCGGGCGAGAGAGGAACTGTTGAGTCATAGTAGCACTGACCGAGACACATCTAAAGAAAATCATGACAACAGTTACAGTATAGAAATAAGACAAATCTTCTTCATGTGCCGTTATTATTGCACAAAACTAAAACCTAAAGATTTTTTTTGTTTGGTTCCTACTATAAACCAAAAATGTATTCCTGTATTCTGGTGGATCCGAGATTGGCCTCCCTCTACAACCTCAAAGTGGAACTTTAGTCAGAAAATTAAAGTGGACCTTCAGTCATTTTTTGAACTTTCCATCTATTAAATCTTCTGCCCTTGTTGTTTTAACTTTGGATAGTAAAACATTTTTTTTCGCCCAGTAAGAGCCCTTTCACATCGGGGCGTGGGTTTTCGATTTGACCGATTCTTCACAGTTTTGTATCGAAAAAAAAAAAAAAAAAAAAAAAAAAAAAAAAAAAAAAAAAAGGTAAATTGGAAGAAAATTCAGAAAAGACTAGTTCCAAATACGAATTCTAAATAGAATTGAATGAACCAAATTTAACGAAACAAAATAACTAGATTAATGAATCTAAACTAAAACATATTTTTCCGTCATGCACATGTCTAATACAAGGTCTCACCCTGCTCTGCACATGCTCAGTTGCTCGTTATTTTTAGGAATTGTGCCAATCTGCTGACAACCTAAAGATTTACCGCTGCTCAGGGCTTGTGTAATATGGCAGCCTCCAGCAAGAAGAAACAGGAGCAATGCTGGAGGCAATTTACAGCACATACTTCTTTTGGTAGCACAATTATTAATGTGTAATGTATGTGCCTTGCTAATGAACATTATTATTTTTTTTTTTTATCAAGTTGTTATGGGCAAAGTTCCACTTTAAGTTTTTAAATTCCTCCAAGAGTGGCACATAAAACACGATCAGGAAACGTAAATACCATCAGAAATCTTGGTCATCATAATCAGTCCATCAGCCTGTGTCTGTGATAGTTCTTCTTTCTGGGAATATTTCCCAACTCCGTCTGTCTGTCCTTTGTCCTCACTGCACACTGATTGTGACTCTTGATCAGAGTCTTAGACATTGCCAGTGAATTGCCAAACAGCTGTCTGACCAGCAAATTAAACCAAAGGGAACGGGCATTCAGCATAAACCATGTACAGTACGACAGTCTGAACAAGCCCTGACAATAATATGGTGACTGCATTTGTTTTCTTTCTTTTCTTTTTTTCAGACTATTCAGTGGAGGCCAACAAAAATGTGCGCCAGATGGATGTCTTGAGAGTCCACAATTGTTTTGCTGCTGAATAAGTTGAAACAGGAAGATAAAAGACAGCCAATGCCTTTTGGGGGCCAAAAAATCCCCCTTCATTGGGGCTTAAGTGACACTAAAGTTAAATTTTTTAAAAAAAAACAAACATATCATACTTACCTCCACTGTGCAGCTCGTTTTGCACAGAGAGGCCCCGATCCTCGTCTTCTGTGGGTCCCTCGGCGGCTCTCTCAGCTCCTCCCCACATTAGATAACCCCCTAGGAGAAGCGCTACCCTGGGGGGGGGGGGGGCTACCTTGCGGGGGTGCTCCCGAGTCCAGCATTCGACGTCCATAGATACCGAATGCAGGATTCGGCCGCGTCATTGGATTTCATTGACAGCAGTGGGAGCCAATGGCTGCGCTGCTATCAATCTATCCAATCAACAGCCGAGAAACCCCTAGCTGAGAGATGGCGCGTGCCCGTGGGACAAGTTCGAGGGTTTAGGTAAGTAAAACAGGGGGGGATGCATTAAGGTGAAAAAACACAAACCTTTAGAACCCCTTTAAAGTGGTTCTAAAGGCTTTTTACCTTCATGCATTCTCTTCCTGGATCCTCCGCCAGCACTCCTGGCTCCTCTTCCCTCGCTGAGTGCCCACCATACCAAGCCACTTGCTATGGGGGGCACTAGTGCGGGCTGGCTCCCAAACCATCTCTGTGTCCCCCTTATACATACCTGAGGCCGATCTCAATCCAGCGCTGTGCACAAGAGCAGCGGCTTTTTCCGCTCACCCCCTCCTCATAGGCTCAGAGACAACAGCAGGAGCCATTGGATTCTGTCAAATCACAGCCAGTGAGGAGGGAGTGGGGGGGTGGAACAAAGCCAAGCGCTGTGTGTCTATGGACACACAGAGTCCACCTGGGAGCAAGCCCACATGAGTACCCCCATAGCAAGCGGCTTTCTATGGTGGGCACCCAGCAGGTGGAAGGAGCCAGGAGCACCGGAGGGGGACCCGAGAAGAGGAGGATCGGGGTTGCTCTGTGCAAAGACACTGCGCAGAACAGGCAAGTATAACATATTTGTTATTTAAAAAATAAACATTTATGGGTCTACAATCACTTTAAAAAAGGAAACTATGAAAGTCTTCCTATAGGTCTTCATCTATAAAAGCTCCTGGAAAAGGTCCCATGTCAGAAAATAAAGCCTTGTAAAGCACAATGGACATGTATTAGATTTACCCGTGCACAAGTTCTATAAGGCCTGGTTCACACCTTAGTGCGTTTTCAGTTTTACAGAAACACACTACAGTCCATATAACATGGTTTCCTATGGATGTAGTTCACATCTGTGCATTTTATGGAAAGAGCCAGGGCCTTTTTTTCTGGTTTTTGGTTCCATAGACTTCAGTGGATCAAAAACGTGTATTGAAAAACGCAAAAATGCACCTGCAATATGCAAACTGCAACCTGCATAGGTGTGAGCCAGGCCTAAAAAGCCTTTTATCATTTTCTTTTTAAAATTCCTGATGAAGGGGAATTTTCAGCTCCTGAAATGTGTTGGCTGTCTATATCTTCCTGTTTTTTCACCTTAATCAGCAACAAATGATAGTGGACTCTTAGCATGACCGACTGGCGCTCGCTCTTTTTTGTCGATTTCTCTTGAGCAACAAACTTCCTGTCCTAGGGTAACTTTTGTTCACTCCTTATAGAAGGAGAAGTGTTGCTACCCCAGGACAGGTCTACAGAACACCTCCCACACTTAACTGCACAACATAAGGGGAAGATGTTCCGCAGTCCACAGAGCTGAACTGGGCAGGGTGGAGAACACTGCCTGAGATTTTGATGCTGTAGAAGCACAAACCACAGAATGTTGGAAGCTAACTGGATTTTTGGCTGATCAACTGTTTTTTTTTTTTCTGCAGTTATTGAAGAGGCACTTTCAATGGTATATTCCACAGACCCATGGGAAGAGAATAAAGTCCTTTAGAGGATTTAAATATCCTCTAATTGTATACAGCACAAATATAATTGCTGAAGACATAGAGGAGGCATAATAATAATAATAAAAAAATATTATACACACAGATAGAGAAACACTAAGTGCCGATTCACACAGGGGCAACCTGACTTACAGCACGACTTTGCAAGGAGATTTGGAGGCGACTTCAGCGTGAATTTGAGCAACTTACAACACCACTTAAAGTCGCCTCCAGGACAGACGACTTTGGCTTTGGCCAATCACAGACTAATCAGCTCTGTGGGAGGGAGGGGGTTGCCTGGGTAAATGTGGGGAGTTCCTGGGTAAATTATTTTCTTTTTCCTGTAAAGTCGCTTCAATACAGATGGAGATCCGACTTGGAGGCGACTTCCATTGAAATCTATGGGTACAAGTTGCCTAGAAGTAGTACAGGAACCTTTTCTGAAGTTGGTGCGACTTCAGTAGTGTACATTAAGACGGCTCTCAGTCACTTCTATGGCATTTCTTATGTCCAGCAACTTGGGGCGACTTGAGGACTTACAAGTCGGATCCCAAGTTGCTGTAGTGTGAACCGGCACTAAAAATAAGAAGCATCGGCAGAAGAGCTTACATTCAAAAACAAGAAGAGTGAAGTCAAATGTGTGTTTTGACTTGAATATAAGCCTCTTTAGAAATATGGATATTGAGGGAGGGATTCCAGAAGGGAGGGTTGGTAAATACCTGTACACATAGGGAAGGGAGTTCCAGAGAAAGAGGAAAGCGTGAGGGAATACAAGAAGAATTACCATTGTGGTGTGAGATAAAATGTTTTGGATTTGTGTATCAATGTTATATGCCTCTTTGGACATATAGGTATTGAGGGCGTGATTACAAAAGGGAAGGTTGGTAAATTCCTGCGCACATAGGGAAGAGTTCCAGAAAAAGGGAGACACATGAGAGAAAACAGGATAAATCATTGGGGTGCAAGATAAAAAATTTTGATTTGTGTATCAAGGTTATATACCTCTTTGGACAGATCGGTATTGAGGGAGTGATCTCAGGAGGGAAGGTCTGTGAATACCGGATAACATGGGGAAGGGAGTGCGAGAGAAAGGGAGCAGCATGAGAGAAGACCATAAGAAGAAAGGGTATTCTTTTTAACTAGATGATAGACAAAGGACCATACACCTAGTTCACCTCTGGAGTAAACATGCAGGTCTATTAGATAAAAGGGCAAAGAGCAATGATAATAAAGTGCAATTACCAAAAGCAACTAGCATTTAACTTTATGGAAACCAGATCATTGAAAAAAACAAAAAACAAAATTATTGGTAGTTATGGATCACTGAGCCATCTACACGGGTCTTTGCCTTGCTGAACAACTCAATTAGGTATGATAGAATTTGGAAAAAGTGGAAATACATAACAGAAAGTTATATTCTTACTTGGAAAGAGATTTGGGGGAGAGGAGACTCAGTGACTTCATGGCGTATTCCATATTTGTAAGAACGATCTGCTCTACTCTGAAAAAGAAAATGGAATTTAATATAAATATCTTAGATTGTAAGCTCCTTGAGGGCAGAGACTGATGTGAATGTACAATATATATGTAAAGCTCTGTGTAAATTGACAGCGCTATACAAGTACCTGTAATAAATAAAATAAATATCCCACCTATATACAAAGGCACAGGAGTTATTGTCAACGGACTGGATCTGTGACAGGTTCAGGTCCACATCCCTAATACATAGTGTACGCAAAAAGTTCCTCAAACATGGGACTTTACTGGATCATGAACAAAAATAATTCTTATTAAAAAATAGAAAATTACATAAATTTATGTAATACATTTTCTATTTTTTTTATAAGAATTATTTTTGTTCATGGTCCAGTAAAGTCCCATCTTTGAGGAATTTTTGTACAAAGGGCACCGGACTACTATACCTTGTAAGGCTAGCCATACTATATAGTCATAAAGGGCATAGGCTTAAAAAGAAAATGGTTTTGTGATACTTAAATTTTAAAGTTTTTTAGGTCTTTAAAACGCAATTGAAGTTTCAGACCTTTCTGTCCCTTCACAAGCATTTAAATATCTCCCGTTCTTCATTCAACCAGACCAGCTACAAATAAGCCAATTTCAAAAATTGATTTTTAAAAATGTAGCTGCAGGTGGCATATATATATACACACACACACACACACACATGTGGTATATGCAGTTTTGTAAGTAAAGATGTGCAATCTCTATTTGATTTTATAAGATGTATGTGTGTTATTTTTATATATATATATATATATATATATATATATATATATATATATATATATATATATATATATATATATATATATATATGCGCATTTCATCAGGTTAGACAATCCAGTTTGCCCAGCTGAGAACCCCCGAGAAGCAAAGAATTGTATGTATGTTCCCACCTTTACTAAAATCTATTGGTAGCCTTATAATAAAAAGCAATGATTTCTAACCTATGCCCAAAAGGCAGCCAGTACACAGGTAAAGCCTGTCTATACTTACTCATTGGCCATTGTATCAGATGCCTGAGATGTTCACAGGAAACTTGTGTAATGTAATTTGCAAGTATATCAGGCTTTATATGCATTCTTATATACTATCTACTCATCGATTACATCACAGAGTGTGCAAAGTCTCTGCCACCGAGTAACTTCTCCAGCTCCACCCAAAGTGGCCCAGTACACAGAGAGGACAAGGTCTGCTCTGGTGAGGGTTCATAGGTGAACGATGACGGTTTATGAGTCACTTGTCACATTACACCCTCATGTGATATACTGTAATTCTTAAAAATATCACATGCTGTAATGTTAAAGGAAAAAACTCCAGCCAAAGAGGAAAACTTGGTGGGTAATATGCTTCCAGAAGAACATGGACACCATACGGACATTGATTTGGGGTCTGTCTCTTCTGCTGCATATAAAAAGGAGAGCATCTTAGGCCGGTCATGCATGGTTCATTTTTTTCATCCAAATGTCAGGTTGAACGAAAAAAAAAAAAAAAAAAAAAAAAAAAAAAAAAAAAGGGAAGAAGAGCCGATTCCACACATTCAAGCTGGATGAGGAAACCACTCCCACTGCGGTATTGTATTCCAACAGTAGGGAGCCTTCCCTGCTGTCAGTATACAAATAATCAGCGTTGCAAGTTATAGCCGGCGGCACTGATTGTTCAGGAAAGACCTGGCAGGCTGGTTGTACGCAATTCGATTGATAGATTGGCTTGTGTACAACCAGCCACCCCATAAGTGGATCGAAAATTTGCACCAAAGTGGACACACTTAAACACTATAGCACTATGGTGTTACTGAGAACCCAAACCACTGGGAGAGATACGCTGTCAGCTCCTATGTCTAGGACTGGTAAGCTGTGCTAATGCTGCCCTTTTTCTGACAGGGGGATCTTGAACCAACACAAACAAAAGGACGTAGAGGCCTAGTGCATTACCAATAATATTTTATTGAAAATTTAAAACCATACGAGTGCATACTCACAATAGCCGAAAATAAAAGAGCTATATACATGAACTCAAAAGGGAAGGTGGGGTCCTTGAGTAAAGATGAAAATCACACAACCCTGACATCAGCCCTCTTCTTCAGAGCAGCGCCACTGCTCTCATTTGGATTTAACTTCTCAATAAAATGTTGTTGGTAATGCACTAGGGCTCTTGGCCCTTTTGTTTTATTTATGTTATTTTATGGATCGAAATATGGCCGGTCCCTGCCAAATTTCGGTCCACGTATGACCAGCTTTACTTGAATCCCTTGTCTTTATCAAGCTCTAGGAATGAGGAGGGTGGGAATGTTGTCTGTGGGCTTCAAAAATCACACTTGTATGGAACACTTGTAAAAATATGCAATACTAATACACAAAACTGTTCTAGTGTTAATTTATGTAGCTACAGTGTAACAAGACAGGAATCTAGAAGTTGCCAAAAGGAGAGAGTCAAGTGGCGTCAGGGTTTTTTTTATTGCGGACTGTGTCTCTGCAGGAGAGATTCACCCTTTTGATTTGTCCTGATGACCCTTGTCACCTGGACATAAAGTGAGAGAAAATCCAAAATTTTGAGAAAAGTTGACCATACTCTAGTAGAATTTTCGAAAATTTTTGTTTCAAGAATTTTCATTGAACTCTAAAATCTTTAACGGGATCAAATCAAAATTTGTTTTCAAACCTAGGAGATGAGAAAAATTAAAAAGGAGCAGCAGGATGGAAAATATTTCTTAAAAAAAAAAAAAGGAAAGTCCATGCATTCAAAAATGGAATATTAAAAGCAAATTAAATTTTGAAGTATTGTTTTAAACACCATTCATCAAGTCTTGGGATGTCCTGAGAATTGTCTTATGAACGTTCATGCAAAACATCTACTAGTGTAGAACGAGCTTTACTAGAACATGGGATAGGGGAAAAATCTTCTAATGTGGACACTTGTTCCAGTGACAAAAGTTTAAGGCTCCATTCACACTAGCGCGTTTTTTGATGCATTTTGCATTTTGCATTTTGCAGAAATGCATGGGAATTTTTTAACATGGGTTCCTATGGAACATGTTCACATCAATGCCTTTTTGTACCTCTGCATTTTTGGAAAGGGTCAGGGACTTTTTTTCATGCAAAATGCAGCGTTTTGCATGTAATAGAATTCAATGGACCAGCATCAAAAACGCAAGTGCAGCGTTTTTTGCAGCGCTTTTGATGCGTTTTGCGTTTTTGGCGTTTTTTTTTAACAGTCTAAAAAAAAACTGTAAAAAACGAACAAAAAAAAACGCAAAACGCAAATGTTGGCCAACAATTACGAACGTAGTAACGTACAAGACGTATGTGATAACTCCATTACGAACGCTAGTTATATCTCCGGCTCGTACTTGATTCCGAGCATGCGTGGACTTTTGTCCGACGAACTTGTGTACACACGATCGTAAAGTCCGACACCAAACATTTGTGAAAATTTGAGAACCTGCTAGCCAACATTTGTTGGCGGAAAGTCCGCCAACAAATGTGCGATGGAGCGTACACACGGACAGACTTTCCGCCAACAAGCCCACATCCAACATTTGTAGTCGGAATCGTGGGTACAGAGGCATAAGGATGTGGCACCCTGACAATTATCAGACGACTTTATATCCAAAAGTCTAGGGCTGGCCATACACTAGTAGATATTCAAATGAACATTTGTATGGAAAATTCTACTAGTCTATTTAATGACATGACGAATGTCGCTTGAAAGTACTTCAAAATTTTGTTTGCTTTTAACCATTTGATTTTGGAACGAATGGACTTTCCCGAGCGAAAACCACATATACTACTAAGAATGCGTTCATCCAAGAAAAAAATAAATAAATCATCTAGCTCACTCGAATCTTCTCATCACCATGGTTGAAAACAAACATCTATTTGGCCGCACCAAAGCTGCCATACACTAGTAGATTTTTTTTAACGTAAGCATGAACATTCGGAAGAAAATTCATTTCTACAAAAATTCTCCAAACAAAACATTGGATGACTTGATGAATGTCATTTCAAAAGTACGGTACTTCAAAAATGTTGTTTGCCTTTAACATTCCATTTTGAAAAAAATGGTAATTTCCTGATTTCCCCTAAAACCACATTCGCTTTTCGAATTTTTTTTTGTTCAAGAAAAAATTTCCCATCTCCGTTGAATGTTCTCATCGCTATGTTCACAAACAAATGTCGATTTGACCCCACAGAGGGTTTGAAAACCAAACAAACTTTCCTAAAACCAAAAAAATTCAAATAGAATTCTGGTGATTGGCCAGCTTATGGATCGAAATTTGCAGAGACCGGACAAATTTCGATCCATGCATGGCCACTATGATCTATCGATCGACTTCTGTACAACTGCCTTATGGGATTATAGCCTGCAGCGCTGATCAGTGTATTCTGATGAAAGGGAAGTCTCCCCACTATCAGAACACAATAGGTCCGCAGGGAGGATCCCCCCCCCCCCCCCCCCATTTACCTCAAATTTGTAGATGGTGGAATCAGTTTTTTTCGTTCAACCCACTGGTTGAATGGAAAAAACTGAAACTGACCAGTGGCGGCTGGTGTTCAATATTTGGGGGGGGGGGGGGTCAAACAAACCTGCCCCCCTCACTCTCACCGCTGCCGCAGCGGGGATTGGCCAGCAGGAGAATCAGGAAGACAATAGCGTATAATTATACGCTATTGTCACACAACTGGGTAGGCTCAGGGCGCAGTGCTCTCACCCTTTTTTGAAGCCAATTAGAGCCTCAGGCTCTAATTATGTGCTTAAAAAAAGAAAAAAAAAAACACCCATTGAAATCCATGCATCCAGCGCTCTGCATGGAGATTAGGGGTCGGGTGCATGGATTAGGGGGCGGCACCCCTTATGGAGGGGCCACCACAGAAACTAACTAATGTATGGGCTGCCTAAGAGGGGTTTTCCCCTCACTTGGGGGGAGACCTCCTCTCACTTTCCATTGTGGAAGAGACAGTCTACCCAAAGACAGAACCCCCCACCCTACAAAACAGAACAGGAGGTTTGGCCCAACCCTACTCAATCCAAAGCAAAAAATAAATAAAAAATGGCTTTAGAGAATTCTGAAAGCTTTTTAAAGTTTAACAATGGATCAAAAACGAATACATTCACACCCTGAGCAGCTTTAGGAATTTAAGTCTAAGTCACCAAATTAGCTTTGGATAATGTTATGGTGACCTCAGGAGTTATTTCAAGGTGTAGAAGAAACATAATTGCACGCTTATCCTAAAGCCTTCATTGATGGATTAGATAAACTTGTTCTCAACCAACCTTTCCCAGAGGCAAGTATTACCTTTATGGTACAATGTAAGATGGCTCCTCTATACTCTTACTTGGGGTGTCCTGAATTCAGTGTCCAAACCTTTGGATTCCCAAAACCCCTTTTACTGCTTCAAAAAGGTGACCATCTTCTTTACTCTTTTTTTGGAGTCATTTCTCAGAACAAAAATATATATATGGCACGTCTTTTACAATTCTTAGGGCCTTTGTTGATCGGATGTGGACTTGTGTCAATTACATCATTTTGAGACACTTCTGAGGTCATTCAAAAGTTGATAAGTGCAATTGGCCAAGAAAATGTGGGAGTAAAAACCCCTCCCTTCTTGGTCCTTCGGGACTTGGGAAATAACACCTTGTTGCATCAGTTCTCTCAGACGCCAGGGCTTTTTCCTGATCCCTTGGAAGGTTTGTAATGTAAAACAAGCTTGGGGGTGTCTGTGAGAATTCTAGCTGATATCCTTGACTGATTAGATTCAGAACAGGCTTTTTGTTGCTTTCTCCCAACCTGGCAGGAAAGCCTATAACCTCCCGCCTACTGGTAGATGGTCGTCATTGCTTTTTTGAGGTTTGCTCGGGGGGGTCTAAAGAGCACCCCCCCTCTGCCTCTCCCCTTTTGAGGATTCTATCAAGGACGGTTTATAATTCTGGTCCAAACATCAGATATCCTGTAAAGGGAATTCCACACAACTTTACCTTTGAAGCGGAGTCCCCTGACCAGGTCTTAAGCCTAAGAGCCCTACTAGCTAAATTAACTAGGGCTGAAGACCTGGCCGACATTCTAATGGATTCTGCTGAGGCATCTGCCATGTTTTTGACCGCTCTTAAAAGGGTAGGGAAGGACTCTAGCAAATCTTTCCTAGGAGGTGCCAGCTACCATATGGCCTTTAAGTTGTTCCAGCCAGCATTCCATGTTTATGGCTACTACTGTAGCGGCCATCGCCGGCTTTAAATTAGATAAGGACGAGTCCCAGACTTTCTTTAAAAGTGCTTCTGCTTTTTTGTCCATGGCGTCTTTAAGTACGCCCATGTCCTCAAAAGCTAGATCAGTCCTTTTTTTTTTGGCTTTTTATTCCATACCAACGCTTCATCCTCCTCAAAAGGAAACCTTCTTTGGAGGGCTCTAGAAAAAAAAAAAAAAAAAAAACTGTCCTTTTTCTGGATCCTTGCATTTCTTCTTAATTGTATCTATCAGGACTTTATGGACAGGAAAAAAACTCTATGTTTTGTCTCCTCTAACCCCTGGTACATTTTGTCATGTAAGCTGGGCTGTCTCTTCTTGAATGTCTAAAAGTAGTATAGACCGCTTTTACATGTTCCCAAAGGTGAACTTATCCTTTAACCACTTGAAGACGGGCCTATTTCTAACACTTGTTGTTTGCAAGTTAAAATCAGTATTTTTTTGCTAGTAAATTACTTAGAACCCCCCAACATTATATATAATTTTTTAGCAGAGACCCTAGAGAATAAAATGGTGGTCGTTGCAATATTTTATGTCAAACTGTATTTGCGCATCGATCTTTCAAACGCAATTCTTTGGGAAAAAATACACTTCAATGAATTAAGAAAAAAAAAAAAAAAAAAAAAAACTTATCTGCAAAGTTAGCCCAGTTTTTTTGCATATTGTGAAAGATGATGTTATGCCGAGTAAATAGATACCTAACATGGCACACTTTAAAATTGCACACACTTGTAGAATGGCGACAAACTATGGTACTTAAAAATCTCCATAGGCGACGTTTTAAAAAAAAAAAATGTAATGGTTACCTGTTTAGAGTTACAGAGGGGGCCTTGGGCTCGAATTTTTGCTCTCGCTCTAACAATCGTGGCGATACCTCACAGGGGTGATTTGAACACCGTTTACATTTGCGGGCGCGACTTAAGTTTTCTTTGCAATGCGAGCATGGAGGGATTGGCCCTTTAAAAAAAAAAAAAAATTTATCTTTTATTTTTTAAACACTGTCCCTTAAAAAAAAATAAAAAAAAAAAATCTGCTCAGTTTAGCTTCTGTTTGCATTATTGTTCATTGATTGTATTTTTATAAAAAACATTGTCTTGTTGCTTTCATAATAAAAATATTGAAAGTTAAATCACTCCTGATCACTTTTATTGCTGTCAAAAGGAATATAAAATCCCTTGTGACGGTAATAGGCAGTGACAGGTACTCTTTATGGAGAGATCTCCACTCCACTGCACTCCACAGTATTCAAAACACCAAAAATTGGCATTTTTCAATACTGTGTATTTTTTTAATCTTGCACCATTGGCTGCCGAGTAAACCGGAAGTGATGTTGCCTCCGGGTTACTACATAGGAGACCCGATCAAAGCCGAATCTGACTTTGTTCCAGACACTGACCAGCCGGCAGATGTGCCGGCTGGTGGCTCAGGTCTCCCGGCGGGACGGAAGATATTGGGGGGGGAGGGGGGTGAAGGACGTCCCCTCCCGCTCCTTGTAGTAACAGCCTAGCGGCTGCTTGGCCTCATCCGTTGACCACACCTGCAGGCATCACCCCGGTACAACCACTTCAATAAAATGACGTACAGGTAAGTGATTTTGCATGAAGTGGTTAAAACAGGCCATAGATTATACGGTTTTCATTCCTTCCACCACAGGTGGAAGGAAAGAAAAATCGCTCAATTCCCCCATCAACACAGTGAGTGTTGATAGAGGAATCCCTCCTGTGGAGCTATTGTGTTCTGCCAGAAGGAGGCCTTCCCTGCTGGCAGAACACCATTACTGCTAGCAGCTATAGCTGTCAGTAATGGCTTGCAAAAAATCCTACCGGCTGCTTGTACTGAAGTTGATTGTACTGAAGTCGACCCATCAATCAACTTCAGGACAACCAGCCTGCCCATAGATGGATCAAATCTTGGTCGGTCCCTGCTGAACCGGCCAAAATTCGATCTATGTCCAACTTTAGGATGCTAAAAGACATGAATGGGCATTCAGGCAGAAGTCTTCTAAACACGGCAGAGGGCTCTGTAAAGTAGCAAGGTCAGCAGAGGGGGAATTAGCTGTAAAGTATAAATAACTCTCACCATCCAACTTCTCTTCCACCTGTTGAGGACCCCCCCCGTCTGATCCACTTCTGGATAATGGCAGCCTGCAATACGACTTCTGTCTAAAAAAAACCTGTGAAATCAAATAATGAAATCAATAAAACTGTTGGAGGGTATATATATCATTATATTCGCCTGGTTGTCCTCGTTTGAAGGGCAGACCCACTATCAGATACGAAGTGTCCGATCTCTAGACAACATTACTAATCCCTGGGTAATGGGTGACAGAAGATACGAATGGGATGTTCTCCGCCTTGTACACAAAAAGGCAGAGTGTCAGATAACACAACCATTGTACAGGGAGGAGACAACCACAATTACTAGTAGCTCATGTTTCAGGTAAAGCCTAATTTCAAGGTAAGCCTCACAATCATCTTATGTATTCTTCTTGACTCTTGGTGTGCTTTGTGTATTTCTCCCAGATCTGTGCAGTAATCCAGTGTGAGACTTCCTGTAATAAAGACCGCTGACTGCTGCTCTCTCTCCTTGTGCAGAGTGACTGGTCTTGTCTCCGCCCCCTCCTGTAGTTCCCTACAAGCAGCCTGTAGTGGGTGGAGCCTGCTGGACTCCTCCGACAATTCTGCTCTCTGCACAGGCTATGTACAGCACAGTGATGATCCCCGCAAATATCGGAGTTCACACACAAAGTGGACTTATATCTTCTGTGGCTATTCAGAAATATAGCTTAACCCCTTTGAAGCCGGCGTCTCCTGGCCCCTCAAGGAGTTTAGAATGCTGGGAAGCGGGGGGGGGGGGGGGGTTTAGGATCATGTCCCACTGTGATTGGCTGTCACATAATAGGAAAGCTTCCCCAGGGGCTTTCCGTTAGCCACCGGTAACTGTGCTGGGAGAGCGTGCGCTCTTGGCACAGGTGTGTATTTGCACTAATACACGCAAATATGTGGCGTCTTGGTGCCAAGGCCCACCCGCCGAGAGGCCGCATATTTGCCAAGGTTAATGAAAGTTTATGTCCGGAGTCTTTAAAAGAATCATGTCATGAAGTAGGGTGTAAGTCTGGGCAAAAAAAGAAAAAAAAAAAAGAAAAAAAAAAAAACACACAATACAGGCACATTTTCTAAATTTTTTGTCTCTTTAAAAACTCTGCAAGCAGTACAAAAGATGTCTTGTTGAGTTCTTAAATGCTAGACCACAGAACATCTCCCCTTATGCGATGGACATGAGGAGAGGGTGTAAGTGTTCTGTAGTTCAGAGGAGTGAATTGGGTAGGGCTGACAACACTGTTTGAGATTTTAGCGCAGCAGAAGCAAGTTGTCAGCAAAAAAAAATAAAAATAAATAAAAAATTATATATATATATATTTTATTAGGAGCCCCCTGGATTTCACAGGATGAGCAGGGATTTTTCACTGTTTGCATCATTTTTTAAAAACATGGGGAAATGCGTATGTATTGCAGCAATGTATGGCATATTTATCATTATTATTATTTAAAACAGATACATGCTTTATTTTATTAGGTCATACAGAGTCAGCCATATAAATTCTAAGGCAACCATAAATAATTTCTCAACACCCCCCTCCGCAATTATTCTGCACAGCTGACAGCTTCATTCTACTGTGTCTAATTAATGGATTTTTTTCACATATTGGGAAGTCTCTTTTCACTATAATGAATCCTTCTTAAGATATAAAGGATCCTTACAGCCCAAAGGTCACAAACTATGCTCAAAATCACATGGTTTGCTGATAAAGGACTACCTTGAGATTCATTTTGTTTTTTTACATATTACCAGAATGATGGATGAATGAATGAGATAGAATAACATATTTTAGGATTATTTTATTTTCACTTATAGGGTTTTTGGGTGATCGGTTGTTTTCATGTGCTTTTTAAAGAGCAGCAGATATCAGTGCACAGGATATCGATAAGTTGGTCTCTGCTTCATCTGATGGGGCCCCTTACATCACAGCCCCCCCTAGAGTTGCCACCTCATCCCTTTAAACCCGAACACACATGCATTACACAGCTTCTGAGGCTAATTAAATGCAGATGAGGCACCAAGTGAGTTTAATTACCACCTTAATCAGCCACAGAACCTGTGTAAATAATATGTGTTCCGGTTTAAAAGGATGAGGTCGCAACCCTACCCCCCCTTACATCAGCGTCCCCATCACAGCCCCCCCCATACAACAGCGTCCCCATCACAGCCCCCCCATACATCAGCGTCCCCATCACAGCCCCCCCATACATCAGCGTCCCCATCACAGCCCCCCCATACATCAGCGTCCCCATCACAGCCCTCCCATACATCAGCGTCCTCATCACAGCCCCCCCATACATCAGCGTCCTCATCACAGCCCCCCCATACATCAGCGTCATCACAGCCCCCCCATACATCAGCGTCCCCATCACAGCCCCCCCATACATCAGCGTCCCCATCACAGCCCCCCCATACATTAGTGTCCTCATCACAGCCCTCCCATACATCAGCGTCCTCATCACAGCCCCCCCATACATTAGTGTCCTCATCACAGCCCTCCCATACATCAGCGTCCTCATCACAGCCCCCCCATACATCAGCGTCCCCATCACAGCCCCCCCATACATTAGTGTCCCCATCACAGCCCCCCCCATACATTAGTGTCCCCATCACAGCCCCCCCCCATACATTAGTGTCCCCATCACAGCCCCCCCCCATACATTAGTGTCCCCATCACAGCCCCCCCCCATACATTAGTGTCCCCATCACAGCCCCCCCCATACATTAGTGTCCCCATCACAGCCCCCCCATACATCAGTGTCCCCATCAGAAGACACAGAGACCAACTTATCTAAATCCGGTGCACAGAGTGAGGCTCTCCTAGCAGGCCATACCTTGGAGACCCCAATCTACAAGATACCTGCTACTGTTTCAAGAGCAAGTGAAACCGGCTGATCACCCAAACACCCTATGACTGAGATAAAACAATCCTAAAATATGTCATTGTAATTCATTCATCCATCTACCATTCCGGTAACGTAAACATATCGAATGTTTGTAGCATTTTCCATATAAATGTTCTGTATATGGGCGAGCCTTAGAGGGCACTGCTAATAGACTGACACATTTAAAGGGATTTAAAGGGGTTTATTGCCACAGGCTCCTGCCTATCCCCCACCCAACATAACCCACATCAAGGGTACCTGTCATGCCTCTTATTATAAGCATTAATATAGGATTCTCTTTACAAAATAATAATAATAGAAGTACTCACTGAGGATGGATTGGGGTCAGTCTGTTTTCCTCCAGCTGGCTGTCAGCTGCTCCCTATTACCTGGCTGGTGAGTTTTGTGTGTATGATGTGTCCCCTCCCCTTCCCCAGCCTGCTCAACTGTAATGAGTGAGCTCAGGTCATGACAATACAGTGCTCCCCCCCCCCCATCAGTGTGGAAATAAACAGGAGGAGAGGTCAGTAGTCATTAGCCCATCCCTGCATTGCATTCCTAGTTTATTGCCACAGGCTCCTGCCTATCTCCCCACCCCCCATCTCAGCCTGCTGTCACTGGGTTGTTGCAATGGCTGCACTCATAGCTGAATCACAATTGCATCATCAATGCTGTACAAGTGGCACCGGTTGCATGGGTGCGATCAGCTGCTGCTAGGCTTCTAGGGGAAAGGTCACCGGGATCTAACAACTGCCATGCCCTTTGGTTACACACACAGAAAGATTTGGATTGGTTCGGCTTCTTTTAACCACTTCTATACCGGGCCTGTTCTGGCACTCCTCTCCTACATGTAAATATCATCATTTTTTTGCTAGAAAATTACTCAAAAAAAAACCCAAATTTTTTTTAATTTTTTTTAGTAAACACACTAGGGAATAAAATGACGGTCACTGCAACTTTTTATCTCGCACGGTATTTGCGCAACAATTTTTCAAACACGTTTAAAAAAAAAAAAAAAAAACAGTTTCATAAATTAAAAAAATAACAAAACAGTAAAGTTAGCCCAATTTTTTTGTATACTGTGAAAGATGATGTTACGTCGAGTAAATAAATGCCCAACATGTCACGCTTTAAAATTGCGAAATGGAATGGCGCCACACTTCAGTACTTAAAGATCTCCATAGGCGACGCTTTAAATTTTTTTTACAGGTTACCAGTTTAGAGTTACAGAGGAGGTCTAGTGCTAGAATTGTTGCTCTCGCTCTAACGCACGCGGCGATACCTCACATGTGTGGTTTGAACAGTGTTTACATATATGGGCGGGACTTACGTGTGCGTTCGCTTCTGAGCGCAATCATTTTAGCCGCTTGTGCCCATTGGAATAAATGGGCAGCGATTCGGAAGCGCCGCAACACGGGCACTTTTAACCCCTTCTTCGGACGCTAGCGGGGGTAGCGACTGAAAAGCGCAGCTAAAATGATGGTAAAGCACCGCTAAAATGAGCGTCGCTTTACCGCCAACGCAGCTGCGGCCGCAGTGTGAAAGTACTCTTAATCAAAGCACCTCCCCTACAGTTAGAAAGCACCCCCAACGGACCTAGGGACTCACTTAACTCTTTGATCGCCTCTGGTGTTAACCTTTTCCCAGCCAGTGTCATTAGTACAGTAACAGTGCATATTTTTAGCACTAATCACTGTATTGGTGTCACTGGTCCCCAAAAAGTGTAATTTAGACCCCTTTCACACTGGAGGCGTTTTCAGGCGCTACAGTGCTTAAAATAGCGCTTGCATAGAGCCTGAAAAAAAGCCTCATCTGCAATCCCAGTGTAAAAGCATGAGTGCTCTCACACTGGGGCGCTGCGCTGGCAGGGCGTCACAAAAAGTCCTGCCAGCAGCTTCTTTGCAATGGCGGAGGAGCGGTGAATACATCGCTCCTCCACCACTCCTGCCCATTGAAATCAATGGGCAGCGCTGCCGAACCGCCGTCAAAGCGCCGCTGTAGCGGCGTTTTGCCGGCGGATTTAACCCTTTTTCGGCCGAATAGCGCCGCTAAAACAACAGTAAAGCGGTGCTAAAAATAGCCCAAGCGCTTTCAGTGTGAAAGGGCTCTTAGTGTCAGATATGTCTGCCGCTATGTCGCTGTCCCGCTAAAAATCACTGATCGCCTCCATTACTGGTAAAAACAATTAAAAAAAAAAACAATCAATATACACTTATTGGGTTTTTTTTTTTTTTTTTTTTTTTTTTACCAGAAATATGTAGCAGAATACATATTGACCTAAATTGATGAAGAAATTAGATTTTTTGCATTTTTTTTTATTGGGTATGTTTTATAGCAGAAAGTAAAAAATATTGTTTTTTTTTTTTTCAAAATTGTCGGTCTTTTTTGTTTATAGCGCAAAAAACTAAATCCGCAGAGGTGATCAAATACCACCAAAAGAAATCCCTATTTGTGGGGGAAAAAAAAGACATCAACTTTGTGTACAGCGTCGCACGACTGCGCAATTGTCAGTTAAAGTAATGCAGTGCCGTGTCGCAAAATAAGCCCGGTCATGAAGGGGGGGGTAAAACCTTCTGGGGCTGAAGTGGTTAAAGGAGTGTTTTACCAATGATTGCTGCACTATTCTGTTGCATGACAACTGCAGCAAAATCACATTGCGTTTGGGCTGATATTAAAATGAATGGCATCCGAATACGCGCTGCGCGATTGTGAATCACAGGCGGGATGGTGCCTTGGGCCCCATTGACACTTAGGTGTATTGAGAAAATCTCGCCACGTTTTTGCGAGAGGGCGTATGTGTGTAGAACGCCCCCCTTCATTTCAATGGATTGCCCTACACACGAAAAAGAAGCCAATGTAGCTTATTGTCACATTGCGCCTTGCGTGTTTTGCCGCGTTTGTTGTGCATTCTTCTGCGTGAAAAATCACGCCTCTCTCTGCCGTGTTTGGGGTTCCATGAACAGTGAATGGCACTGCGGCATCATGTGTTTTTTTTCGCTGAGGTGTGAATGGAGCCTGATTGTTAAAATACAGCCAGATAGAGTTGCACACATGCCGCTGTCATTGCATTTTTAACTCGGGTTGCAGAGTTTGATAGGTGGCACTGCCCGTCAAACTCGCCAATTGATTTCAATGGGGCTGCAATGCAACTGCAAGTCAAATATTTGTCTCACAGTTGTGGCGCAATCACGCAATGTAAAATTACAGTTCGGTAAAAAAAAAAAAAAAAAAAAACAGCCTCCAAGCATCAGGAGGTGCCAGTAGGGTCTCCTGAACACTTGTCAGCCACTGCTATACCAATGGCTAGGAATGGGGGTGTTCACATGGCTTTGC
Organism: Lithobates septentrionalis; assembly: GCA_037952835.1. Lineage (NCBI taxonomy): Eukaryota > Metazoa > Chordata > Amphibia > Anura > Ranidae > Lithobates > Lithobates septentrionalis. The sequence continues at coordinate 1,008,059 of JBBDGP010002483.1, forward strand.
AGCCACAGCAAAAGGTACCCAACATATTGCGATTGCAAGGTGTAAAGCTCGCCAAACACAACCCATTCAAGTGAATGAGGAAGCACCACAAACACCCCTCAATCGTGTGCAATGCATGTGGTTGTGGCACATTGATTCAGCAAAAATGAGGTTAAAACTGGCAGTGAGGAGGCATCAGTCACCTCTGAAAAGCGATCAGAGGACCGATAAGTTTAGACGTACGGCTAGTCCCAGCATTATGGAGGATTTTTGTTCTCCCCCCAGGCTTGGGCTTTAACCCTTTCCTACTCTATCCAAATATATGTATGTATATATATATATATATATATATATATATATATATATATATATATATATATATATATATATATTATTATACATGATTTATATAGCGCCAACAGTTTACGCAGCGCTTTACAATGTAGAGGGGGGACAACACAATTACAATACAGAAGGGACAGGAGGGCCCGACTCGTAGAGCTTACATTCTAAAGGGAGGGGGTGGTGGTACAAAAGGTAATAGATGGGGGTGGCTATGAATATATATATATATATATATATATATATATATATATATATATATATATATATATATATATATATATATATATATACTCATGTTTTATCTGTGTTAACAACCAGTCAGCTACAAACAGTGCAGAGCAGGAAATGAAATGACAGGAGTCTGCCAGGTTGCTATGGGCAATCACACAGCCTCTCCTCATTTCTCCTTGCATACAGAAGACCCAAAATACGGAGTTGGAGCTGCCTGGGGGAATACAGGTCTCAGCATGTCCTAATGAGACGCTACAGCCATCCAGGACTCCTAGAACACACCTCCCCCTCACATTCATTCACTGAACCCCTTCCTGCCACCCACTTCCTTCCCAGCTGCTGACTACCACTTCCGGGAGGAGCAAGATGGCGCCGCCCAGAAACCGGAAGTGGTCATGGTGCAGCGCTGAGTGAGCCATTATTCGGCTGTGAAATTGGGAGGTGAGTCTGTGGTGGAAAGAGTCACCTTATCGAGAGTGTGGGGGGCGTCCAGCGCCGGGATAGGGGGTGATAGTGGTGGTGCAGTGACAGGGAGGGGGCAGTAAATACCGCATGGGGCAAGGTGTCTATGGGGAGCCTGGCAGATCACAGTGATGGGGTGCAGATTGTATGGGGGAGGGGGCAGATTGCAGAGTAAATGGGGCACAGGGGCAACCTGTCACCCTGCAAACCAAGCCCTCCCTCACCCTATTGCGTTGCATGCATTGGTGGCATTCAGTATATCGGGCACCCAAACGCACCTCGCCAATTGATTACAGCGCAGTGATGCGCTGGTGAAAATAAATTGTGATTGACTGACCCACCCTAACACAACTCGCGTTATTGCGTGACACAATACGCTTTTAATGCAACATTTCTAGCTTCTTTATTTTTTTCAGACGCAGCATTTTTTGAGGGCGCATTCACACCGCAGTGCAGGCATTAACGCGTGAGGTTTTTTTTGTAACGTGTTATAATGCGTTTACGTGCGGTTTACATTTGTTGCATTTCTTTTTTTTTTTTTGCCTTCATTTCCTTGCAGAGCAATGCATTTACCCACTTGACCCACACTTTCATTACCAGGCCTTTTTTTTTTTTTTTTTTTTTTTGCAATACGGCTCTACGTTACTTTGACAATTGCGCGATCGTGCAACGTTCTACCCAAATAAAATGTTTGACCTTTTTTTCCCCACAATTAGAGCTTTCTTTTGGTTGTATTTGATCACCTCTGGGTTTTTAATTTCTCATTTGTTCATTGACAGACGCAGCCTTCTTTGTTCAGAACGGTTAGGTTATATCATCTCCGCAGGAGTAGGACTAGGCAGAACAAAAAAATAACCCCTGGCTACGCCCCATGGGCTGTCCTCCGTCAGTATATAACCCCCTCCCTGCTCTAGGTATTCCGTTTTTTTTTCTGCCTAGTCAGGACCTGGTTCCCTGCTGGGATCTCTAGTCCTGGGAATTTTTTTGTTATTTTCTCTTTTTCCTGGATTTTTTCCGGTGAGATCTACAATCAACTGCCGGGCTGGGCGCTTAATCCAGTGGTCACCCCAGTCTGGCCAGCGAGCGCTTGCAGACCACAGCTATGCACTAGGTCGGCCGCGACATAGCCCCACTGGACAGAGGCTGGCCCTGCGAGTTAAACGTCTCGCAAAGGTCGCATACGACCGGATCTCGGGCCTGTGTCGCAGCGTTCCTCATGGCCGACAGCCCCCCTCGCTTCGGTGGCGAGGAGGATCTGTCTAGGAGCGTTACCCGCGCTTTTTGCTGGAGGGGTAAGTAAGGGTCCCCTCCTCTCCTTCCCCGGAGTGGTGTGGGGCACGGGTACTCCCTGGGGTGGTCGGTCCCTCCGGGGTCCCCCCCCATCCCGGGTGAGGCCCAGGCTCCCGGGTTAGGGGCTTTGGGACAAGATTCTCCTTTTCAACTTTCGGGTTGTTACTGGGGGGGGGGGGGTTGGGCCTGGGAGGTGAGTGGCCACCGTAATTTAGGCCGCCTATTGGGGCAGCTCTCACGTTTGAAAATTTAGGCCGTGGCTTTGCGGCCTACCGGCTTAAAGGTCCGAAAGTTTGGGCTGCGGCCTACCACCGTGGGCCGCGCGTTTGCGGCGGGCGGCCAAAATGTAGCCTGCGGCCTACTGGGCCGCATTTTGGTACCTATTGGGCCGTGGCTTCCGTGGCCTCCTGGGTCGGCGCCCCTGTGAGGGGCCCCCGGTCTGTGCCCCCTGTGAGGGGCCCCCGGTCTGTGCCCCCTGTGAGGGGCCCCCGGTCTGTGCCCCCTGTGAGGGGCCCCCGGTCTGTGCCCCCTGTGAGGGGCCCCCGGTCTGCGCCCCCTGTTAGGGGCTCTCTTTGGTGCCCCCTGTAAAGGGGCCTTGGTCTGTGCCTCTGTGAGGGGCCTCGGTCGACATCCCATATGTGGACCTAGAGCGGGGGGGTTCAAGTTGGTGGCCCCCTCCCCCTGTGTTTTTTTTGGGTAGCTCTTAGGCATATAGCCTAGTATATGGCACCCCTGCCCTCCTCTCCCCCCTCTGTCTCTGAGGACATGGCCCACCTTGCGGGGTGGTGGCCACGCTCCCTATCTTGTCAGGGAGTGAGGATGACCGCAGTAGGGCACGAAAAAGCGCTGGTTATCGCACTTGTTATATCTGTGCAGGAACCTTTCAAGTTGGGGGATGCAGCGGTGGCTGCGGCGGAGAGACGATACCTCATAAGCCGTCTTGCGTGGCGAAAGCGTTCCCTTTTTACCTCTTATCTTGACAATATTGTCCTTAAAGACTGGGAGGGTCTAGCGTGCATTTGTGTTTCTAAAAAACAAAAAAAACGCTTGCTGTGAGGTACCCGTTTGGGAATTTCCCTGCCTTTGCTGCATTGCTGGGCCTATGGTCTAGGGCACTGCAGTATGTCAGCTACGCCTCTTGGCCGTAGTTCCCCTGGTGCTGAGCTTCTAAGGTCTCCTCAGTGGTGCTTAGACAGGTATTTTGGGGGCTCCCCTGGATGTCAATGCTTCCAATGGGCGTCTACTGCCAGACCGCGTTAAGGACCTGACCTGCCTTGTGTGGGTACAGGAGGTGAGGATGGAGTCTGTTAGCACGGTGGTAGCACCCCTCATCATGGGGACCTTCTGGTTTCTATCGATATCACGAATGCTTACTTACGCATTCCGTCATGTGCCCGACTCCAGCACTTCCTCTCTTTTGCTGTGGGTGCGGCGCATGATCAGCGCATAGTCTGGCCACCACTCCTCGGGTATTCGCGAGGTGTTGGACCCAGATTGGGCGTGGTTGCATCTGTGGGGGTTTGCGGTCCTGGCTGCCTTGACGGTCTTCTTCTGCTATTCCTCGGCTACCCCGAGGGGCAATGTAGTTTCTATACAGACCTTGACTGATTTCAGTAGGCATCTATACCAGGGCTTGACAAATTTGCTTGGAATCTAGGAGCCAGCTAAAAAAGTTAGGAGCCAGGTTTTTTTTTTTTTTTTTAAACAACCGACAGCTTTATTTTCAATATAAAAGTTAACCAAAAATTTACACAGAGATGACTAGAACGAATGTGACTGCTTTTATTTCCTGCCATGCAGGGACACAAGACCACCATATCCCCGCTAAGGATCCAATCAGGTCCGCCTGAAAAACTGACAGGCGAACCTGATCAGACAGCCGTGTGAAAGGGGCCAAGCAGGGAGATGACAAATAATAAATTCATTTTAATTAACCACTTCTTTCCCGCAGGACGACTATATACGTCCTGTCTTTGAAGAGAAATACCGCAGTTATGGTAGCAGCTAGCTACCATAACCCCGGTATCTTCTTCAAGAGCCGGCGGTTCTCTTTCAGATAAAAGTGGTCTCTGCAGCAGATTCGCAGCGAGATCACTTTTATCGGCGACAGGAGAGGGCCCCCCCTACCGCCGTGCTCCGGTGCCCTTCACCGCTTACGGTGGCCGTCGGTAACGGCGGAGGCGATCCGGATCTGTCCCTGGCCTGACATGGAGACGAGTGAGGGGAAGATGGCCCCCCGCCCATCTCCAAGTCATTGCAGGGCAGAAGCGACGTCAAATCGTCACTTCCACCCATAGCTCTTAAAGGGACATTTTATTATTTTTTTTCAAATGACAATTTTTTTTTAATGCATTTTAGTGTAAATATGAGATCTGAGGTCTTTTTGACACCAGATCTCATATTTAAGAGGACCTGTCATGCTTTATTTCTATTACAAGGGATTTTTACATTCCTTGTAATAGGAATAAAAGTGACTTTTTTTTTTTTTAAAAGAACAGTGAAAAAATAAAAGTTAAAATAAATAAGAAAAAAAATTAAAAAATTTTAATGTGCCCCATCCCTTGTAATAGTAATAAAAGTGACACTTTTTTTTTTTTTTTTTTTTTTAAAAACAGTGTAAAAATAAGTAAAATATATAAGAAAAAAAAATTTTTTTTAAACGCGCCCCGTACCGCCGAGCTCGCTTGCAGAAGCGAACGCATATGTGAGTAGCGCCCGCATATGAAAGCGGTGTTCAAACCACACGTGAGGTATCGCCACGATCGTTAGAGCGAGAGCAATAATTGTAGTCCTAGACCTCCTCTGTAACTCAAAACATGCAACCTGTAGAATTTTTTAAACGTCGCCTATGGAGATTTTAAAGGGTAAAAGTTTGTTGCCATTCCACGAGCGGACGAAATTTTGAAGCGTAACATGTTGGGAATCAATTTACTCGGCGTAACATTATCTTTCACAGTATAAAAAAAATTGGGCTAACTTGACTGTTTTCTTATTTTTTAATTAAAGTAATTTTTCCCAAAAAAGTGCGCTTGTAAGTCCACTGCGCAAATACGGTGTGACAAAAAGTATTGCAATGACCGCCATTTTATTCTCTAGGGTGTTAGAATAAAAAAATATATATAATGTTTGGGGGTTCTAAGTAAAGGGAAGGAGATAAGCGGGCAGTGAAAACAGGTAAGGGAAGCTCCATTAGCATTGGTGGATGTCTTGCCATACCAACGGCCACCACCAGAGGGCGCCCGATTGCAGAAGGAACCATAGGACTGCAGTAGGCCGCAAAGCCGCGGCCTAACGCGATCGCGCCGGGGGTGGGGGTGTCGAACGGACACAGGATACCCCAGCTGTGCCGCCCCAGGCGCCAGGTCGCTAATTCTAGTCGCAAATGCGACCTGGCGCCCGGGGTTTGTCGAGCCCTGATCTATACTATCTGAAGTCTGCTTGGGCCCTTCCAGAACGTTGGATTATCTAAGCCCGAGCTTCAGCTCTGGCCAGCGTGTTTTCTTCTCTTGGACAAACTCCAGAAATTGCATGCTGCATTTTTTATTTTTCTGTCCTCGGCGGACCTGCATGTGGGCGTAGGATCTGAGAGTTTCTACCTTTTTGAAACGATTCCATTTGCGCTGTTCCATACAAGCTCCCTTCGGGGAGATCCTGGCATATGAGACAAATGCCCGAGGTCTTGGGACAGTCGGATTCGGCTGAGTTAGGAAACCAGGGTTCCCTGGTCTGGTTAAACAGGATGACCACTAATGCTAGTCGGTCCGGGTAGGATGTCCTGGGACTGAGCTCTGCTCAGGGTCATTGTACGCTGGTGGAATCCGGACGACTAGGTAATATCCTGGAACTTCGAGCGATCAGGCTAGGTCTGGATCTTGGACGGTTCGACTTTGGGGGCTCCCGGTAGGGTTCTAGTCGGACAAGGCAACCACGATGGCTTATGCCCTTTGCCAGGGCGGTCAAATAGGCTGTGGCGGGCCCTGGCTGTTGCCAGTATTAATATTTGATATAGGGGGCGCTAGAAAACTGAAAAAAATTGTTGAGTGAAAATAAAAAACAAAAGAACAAAAATGAATTAGTGTGCTTAATAAGAAAAATATAATGTAATGAGTGACAATCACAATAGGTAAGTGAAAAAACTTGTATATACAATAGTGGTGTATTGATTATAATAATAATTAATTGTCCCAATCCAGTGAATAATACAAAAAAAACACAGAAGTGATATCTTCATATATGTGCCAAAATCTTGCTGATGATATTATAAAGAATTCCGTCACCAAAGAGGAAAATTACACCTTGAAGTAATAGATATCTGCTTACCAGATACCAATGACCCTTTAATTAAAAAGAGAGTCACTAGCGCTTGTACAGGATTGTGCCTGTTCACATGGAAGGCTGAATAGCTGGATGATGCTTTAGGCATAGATCCCTCCATTCCATTCATTCAGGATAGGATATAGAGGAAGCAAAACAAAGTCTCCATAGCGTAAAACCATTTATTAGAAGTTAGAAAGACATTTAAATTAGCCAAATGGCCGCTTACATTGGTAGGTGCCCACCCGGCACTGGGGCTGCTCGTATGTCAGGGTAAAGTTGGTGTCAAAGACCCGTCGCATCGCATCATGTTCGGCGCGCGTTCCAGTATTCCCCGATGGGCAGAACGTTTCGTCCGGCCCTTTTCCAGTGTATGCATTCCAGACGTGAATGCTGACATGCGGATACCTCAGTTGGCGAGGGTTGTACCACGGATGGGCCCTTCACCGGGCCATGTTTCTTCGGGTCCCGCCGGGACACATGTGAGGTAGTTCTCATTGTGTCCTTGTTCAACTGGACGGTACCAAAGTTTCTGGTAAGGTCACAGGTTGCTCTGGTACCCCATGGGGCCAGTGACGTTTCCCTATGCCTTTTCCTCCTCTCCAGCTTCTGTTGTGGCTTCTACGCAGGATCACGGCTGCGGGGGTTCCGGTCATTCTATTATCCCGGATTGGTCAGTCGTTCTGGGTACGCCGCCTGGGTGCGCTTGGTCGCCGGCATTCCTTGTTGACTGTCTCTCAGGAAGGATCTATGGTCCCAGGGCCGTTCTTCCATCCTGCCTTAGAGTCGCTGGTTTTAACGGCCTGGCTGTGTTGAGCCAGGTGCGGCAGTTCCGACACTGTTGATGGCTAGGGGAGGCCATCGTTTAGGAGGTTTTAACTCCAGGTGTGGAAAGCGCATATATCCTGGTGTGAATCACCGGGCATTCATCCTTGTTCTTTCTAGGTGGCTCCAATTCCGACCCCATTTATGGGGGTTTAGCAGGAATGTGCCTCGAGTAACATCGAGGGCCAGGTGTCAGCCTGGGTGGTTCTCTTCAGCATCCTCTGATCCTCTCTCTCTCTCTCTCCTCTCTCTCTCTCTCTCTCTCTCTCTCTCTCTCTCTCTCCTCTCTCTCTCTCTCTCTCTCTTCTCTCTCTCTCCTCTCTCTCTCTCTCTCTCTCTTCTCTCTCTCTCTCTCTCTCTCTCTCTCTCTCTCTCTCTCTCTCTCTCTCTCTCTCTCTCTCTCTCTCTCCTCTCTCTCTCTCTCTCTCTCTCTCTCTCTCTCTCTCTCTCGAGATTCCACTCCTTACGCTGTCTCGGAAGATGGCCTCCTTGGTGGCTTTCACCTCTGCTCACAGGGTGTCAAAAAGGGTGGCGTTATCTTCTCGTTCACTTACCCAGGTTTAGCCGGTGCTTCGTCCTTCGTCCCTGAGTTTCCATTTGAACAAGGACGTTTTGTTTCTTGTCTTGTGTCCCTGGCAACACATCCCAAGGAATTTGCCTTACCTGCTCGGGATGTGGTTTGGAGGATTCGGTTGTATTTGCCAGCCACTGAGTCTTTTGGAGGTCAGGCTCCCTGTACTCACGGACAGGCCAAGAAAGGGCTGTCTGCTTCTTCTGCGACCTTCTTCTGGATGGATCAGACAGATGATGACTCTGGGCTATTCTGCCAGGAATCGAGTTCCTGCTTTC